>JARHVA010001917.1:1710000-2310000 GCA_037957365.1 Torreya grandis | reverse complement strand
ACCTAAAAAATTGGGGGACATTTATCAGCTGATTGGACATTTGTTGTTCAGAACCAGGTAGGTACAAAAGTAACAATTCATTCAGAGCCTATTGCATGTTTTCATATGGAGCCTTATACGCCAAATGTGGTCAATGCAAATCGTATCATCTCAGATAAAATATTACAAACTAGTGATGTAAAAAAGGACTCACCTTTGGATGGAGTTCCAAATTTGTTTCTTGACGAGTGGGCTTCTACCTTGCATGAGCATGATCCCTACAAGCTGATTGAAGAGGAAGGTTTTGGTGTGTATTGTCTTCATGAGAACGATGCACCAGTTACAGCTATGGTCAAAGAAGACGAATCTAATGAAAGCGTGTGGCAATTGTACTTCGATGGATCAAGAAATAAGCATAGAACCGGAGCTGGAATGATGTTAATTTCTCCTACAGAACAAAGGTATTTTCCTCTATTAAATTTCAGTTCGATTGTTCAAACAACGTTGCTGAAGCACTAGATCATGGTTTGCAGTGGGCTAGGAAGATGAAAGTAAACTGTTTACAATTGTTTGGAGATAGTGAACTTATAGTCCACCAAGTAAGAGGATTGAATATATGCAAGAATCTGTTGCTTAAATCTTACAGACATAGAGTTTAGGATTTAATTGAAGATGTTCAGGCTTTTAATATTCAGGTAATACCAAGAGATAGGAATAAACATGTTGATAGGTTGGCTGATGTTGGAGCACAATTTGATATTCCAGTTGATGTAAAAAGTGACATTTTTCAGTCACATATCAAGGTACTTGTAAGGCCTTCTATTTCAGATAACCAAGAGAATTGGCAGGTTTTTGAAAATACCAATCAAATTGTGAGATTTTTGTAGGAAGACGCTGAGTTTTCTTTAAAAAATCAGTCGAAACACTTACTGCAATATGGTAATCAGATTGTACAACTGAAAACGAAGAGGCTACCCAAGGGATTGGTCACTCTTGAAAATATTTTCAGTGAAGATAATGAGCTAAGAAAATAGAAACCATCCTTGTCAACAAAGGAAGAGCACTATGCCAATGTAGAGATTGCAGCTGGTAAAATTTTGAAATTGAGCAAGGTATGCACTCCACAAAAAAAAACTTTCATTGATTTATGCACGAGTTTTGTTGATATATTTGCATGGCAGTATAGTGATCTCAAAGGTTTTGATCCAAGTTTGGCTTAACACACCATTCAGTTAGAAGAGGAAACTAAACCAGTGAAACAAAGACAAAGGCCAATCAATCCAAAGCTTGAGCCTTTGATGAGAGCTGAGCTTCACAATCTCATAGAATCAGCTATTATATTTCCAATCAAGCACTGCACTTGGGTGGTGAACCTCATTCCAGTACGAAAAAAGAATGGTGAGATTCGTTTGTGTTGATTTTCGTGATTTAAATAAGGCTTCGCTTAAAGACCACTATCCATTGCCATCAATGGAACAAATTTTACAGCTTATTGCAGGTTCAGAGAAGTTTTCCTTGTTAGATGGATATAGTGGTTACAATCAAATTTTGATCAAAGAAGATGACCAATTCAAGACAACCTTCACGACTAAGTGGGGGACATTTGCATACAAAAAGATGCCATTCGATTTGTCTAATGCTAGAGCAACCTTTCAGAGAGCCATGGATATGGCCTTCCAAGGCCTTCTTAACAGGGTTGTGCTTGTTTATTTGGATGATATAACAGTGTTTTCAAAAGATGCAGAAGATCACATGGTTCATCTAAAGCAAGTTTTTGAAAGGTGTAGGCAATTTGGGATATCTCTAAATTCCAAAAAGTGTGTATTTTCAGTTAATGAAGGTATGCTTCTTGAACATGTTTCAAAGCACGGTTTAAACATAAATTTCGAAAGGATTCAATCCATTATTGCACTCTCCTTGCCTAAGAGCAAAAAGGCTTTGTAAAGTTTCTTTGAAAAAATCAATTTTATAAAGAAATACATTTCAGATTTTACTACTGTAGCTAAACCACTTACAGCCATGTTAAAGAAAAATCAGAACTTCAGCTGGTCCAAGGAGGGAGCAAAAGGCTTTGAAGATGTTAAGAAAGCCATAGCAAGTGCTCCTATGCTTTTAAATCCAGATTTTATGAAAGATTTCATTATGTATACGTATGCTAATATAGACACCATTTCAGGCATTCTTATGTAGCAGAATCATGAAGATTTGGAGTAGCCAATAGCTTTCTACAGCCAAGCTTGGAGGAGTATGAAACAAGGTATTCTTTTGTTGAAAAGCATGTCCTTTCAGTTATAAAATCTCTGAAGAAATTTAGGCACTTGTCTAATAATAAAATACATCTAATGGTTGCTCATCCAAGCATCAAAGAATTTCTTCTGAACAAAAACAAATGAGAAGAGAGCTGGTTGGATAACCAAGGTAATGGAATATGACTTGGAAATTAAGGTTACATAGGTGGTTAGAGGCAAAGGACTTTGTGAGCATTTAGCTCAGTGCTTGCAAGAAACTAATGAAGCTATTTTAGTGTCAAATGATGAAGAGATTGTTGTTGTTCACACCTCACCTTCCAGCTGGTTTCATGATTTGGTAGGCTACCTACAAGATAGTTTTTACCCTTCTCACCTAAGTGCTTCAAAAAAAAAGTATTTCAGATTGCAATTAATTCCATTATTGCTCGTTGACGGTGTTTTGTTCAAAAAAGATATTAATGGAATGTTACTAAAGTGTGTGGAACCAAGCCAAACTCAAAGATTACTTGAAGAATTCCATGATGGACATGGTGGACACTTTTCTGCAAGAACTACAACACTTAAAATCATGAGAGGTGGGTACTATTGGCCTACTATATTTGGCGATTGCCATACATGGGTTAGGAAGTGCAAACAATGTGTTATGTTTGTAGGAAAAGTTAAACTTGCAACCCTGCCCCTTCAGCGAATTGCAGTGGATCAGTTTTTTGTCCAGTGGGGATTGGAATTTATTGGTCTCATTAATCCTCCTTTGAGTTCAGGGTATAAGTGAATTCTAACAGTTACAGATTACTTCACACAGTGGACGGAAGCAATTGCATTGAAAGAAGCAAACGAAACTAACGTTCTTGATTTCTATGAAGGTCTGCTTACTAGGTTTGGAGTTCCTTCAACCATTATTTCTAACAATGCAATGGCTTTTGTGGGATCTAAGATCAACCAATGGGCTGTCCAACACGGAGTTTATCTCAGCACTTCATCAAACTATTATCCACAAGGAAATGGCCTTGCTGAATCTACAAACAAGAACCTCTTAAGGACCATACGAGGGACTACTGAAGACAATAAAAGGTCATGGCATCTCAAGTTGAAATCAGCTTTGTGGGCTGATAGGATCACCTACAAAAGGTCAATAGCCAACTCTCCATACAAGCTAGCCTATGGTAAGGAAGCAAGGTTACCTATTTCTCTTGAGTTTCCAGCTTTGGAACTAATGCATCAACTTGAGTTGTTAGAGAATGAGCCTATGAAACTTAGGTATGCAGAGCTTATGGAGTTGGAAGAAACAAGAAATCAATCCATGCTAGCCATGGAAAGTCATCAAGCATAGGTAAAAAGAACATTTGACAAAGGAGCTTCCTCATGAAGCTTCAATGAAGGAGATTTGGTCCTCAAGTGGGATGAGGATCGAACCAAACCAGGGAGGCACACGAAGTTTGATTCCCTTTGGAGTGGCCCATACACGATCTCTAGCTACAAATCCCACAACACCTTCCAACTTGCCAAGATAAACGGCCAAGAACTTCCAATCCCAGTCAATGGGATGCATCTGAAACATTGCTATTGAAGAGCAAAGCTCGATGTACATAGTTAGTTGTTTTTGCTTTTCTCCAAGTGTTGTTCAAGCACAGTAGTTTGCTTCAATTTTGTTCAATAAGTGTTTTTTTGCACATTTATTTCTTAGTTAGCTTTCCTACTTTCGTGTTTTTCCCTTTCTTTTTGAGGGAGAGGTTAATTCAGCCAAGGTCAGGAGGAGATTTTCAGTCAAAAATCAGGGTCACCATTTGGGAGTTCGAATAGCATCCATATGGCCTCAGTTCTCTAGCATAGCAGGCATGCTTTCCAGTAGAGTCGCCAAAAATGTTGACAATTTTGCTCCCCACAGGGCAAATTGTCACCCCTACACTTCGGAACTTTGCTATGGTGCCAAGTTTGTCTTGTGAATCAGTTTTGGGGTCCTTAAATGAGCATTTACAGCCACCCAAGTGGCCATCTACAGCCAGGGGAATTTTAGTCATTCAGAGGTTTCCAAAGAGCTTGCTTGATTACAGCCAAATGTGCAAATACAGCCAAGATATACAAGCTTTAAGTTTATTTATTTTGTCTTCCCAAGGAATTTTTCGGGTATAAGAGGTGGACTATTTCTTCAGACATTTTGTCCAAGAGAAAGAGCTCTCAAAGGACTGTGTAAAAGTCCGAAAAAATGACTAAGTGGCAGTCGTTCGAAGCTTATTTTCTTCGGACTTTTTGTCCAAAAGAAAGGAGAAAAACACAGTTAAGAAGACCGGTTTTCAAGTCAAGACAAAAGTCTGAAGGAATAAGGACAGTCTCAAAAAGCTCGGGTGCCCTTCAAAAAGCCCGGGTCCCCTTCAAAAAGCCCAGGGGACCTACAAAAAGATCGAGTGCCCTACAATTCTTTCAATGTACACTTTTGAAGGCAGGCATGCCCTTCCGGAGGGCACATGGTCGATGAAGTGGACCTTTTCAATTCTTCCAAAGGGCACCCCTGGAAGACATAGCCCTTGCGGAGGACATTTGGGCGTCACGTAGGGACATTTACAATTTCCCCAAAGGGTATATGCCCTTGCGGGGGGCACTTCAAGCACGAAAAAGACCTTGGCAAAAGGACAAAATTCATTTTATCTAAGGACACCTACCCTTGCAGAGGGCACTTGGTCGATGGCAGGACCCTTTCAAAAGTTTCGAAGGGCATTATTGGGAAGCAGAAGCCCTTGCGGAGAGCACCTCCATAAAGCAAAGGACAAAAGCAAAGTTCCCAAAGGGCACTTTCCCTTTGCGAAAAAGATAGCCAAAGGTAACAAATTCATTTGGACTTTTTGTCTGAAGGAATTCCTTCGGACAAAAAGTCCAAAGATATTCGGGAGGAGAAAAAACCCGAAGAATATAAAAAGAACAAAGGCAAAGAAGGATCCTTCGGAATAATTGTCAAACAGGAAATCCACGAGAATTCGAAGTGAGCAAAAGTCCGAAAAAAATCATAGGGCAAGACAAAAAAACCTAAAAGAATAAATTCAGAAAAATTGGCAAGGTAACGAATTCCTTCAGACTTTTTGTCCGAAGGAATAAAGACAGTTTCAAAAAACCTGATAGAAAAGACAAGGGCGTAAGCAAAGGCCAAAAAAGAGAAAAGGAAATGCCAAGCCCAGGAAAGAGAAGAGACAGAGAGTCCTTCAGACATTTTGTCCGAAGGACAAAAAAGCTAAAATAAAGCCCGAATTCTGAATTAATGTAGAACACAAGAAAAGCCAGAGAAAACACGAAGTGAACTGAGCATGATCAATAGCATGAACAAAGACATAAGCACAAACAGGACTGACCCAGAACTGAACAAGAAAAACAAATATAGAAATAGAGGCATGAGCAAAGATTAAAGCAGAACTGAACATGGACATAAGCATGAACCACGAATAAAACAAACGCAAAATAAAGACAAAGGTAGGATAAACAAAGATCATGCACAGACTAACATGAGTGACTCCAACGAAGTGAACGCATTTAAGAAAGCAAGCACACTTCAGTTCTAAAAATAGAGTTGTCTTGCATGATGAACGGGCAAAGCATTGAACGTTTCAAACAGCCAAAAATTCCATGCACACACTCTCGTTTGTCTCGTTTGCTCAAAACATTCAGCGGTTCAAACGTAATTCTTAATATGGCATTTGCATTGATTTCATGCAAAGGGGAGACTTTCAAACGTTTCAGCAGTTCAAGTGAATTCGACTACTCTTGTTTTGAAGTCAACTAGTTTTCAAGTCAAGACATTTATTCGTAGGTGTCATGCATCCAAAGCTTGTCTTCTTCTTTTTTCAATGCCAAGGATTTTTCATGCAAGACAACCAGGTATAAGCCAAAGAAAGATAAATTTGGAAGATCCATGCAATGCAGTTTGGACTTGGGCTAATGAAGAGTTAACTTCTCCTTTTTTCAACGTCAATCTCTTGGCTTGTAAATTTCTATATTAATGGTTTTTCAGCTTTGTAAAATCCATCCCTCTTGATAAGACCAGACTCTGCCATTTGTGAATTATGTAACCTCTTCAATCAATAGGACTGTAATTTCAGATTTCAAATGCTGGCATAGTGTACATTCATTCAACAATTTGCATACGTGGTAGATTTCTCTCCCTTCTCAAATTCTGATTCGTACCTAGTTGCTAGCTCATCATGTTATGCAGGTCATGTTCAGTGTTCTATACGTCTTTTGCTAAAGTTATAAGTGGATGTTAGGTGGCTGCAAAGTGTCTTGTAACAGACCTCTCCATCATTTTTCCTCACATTTTTTGTCATTGGATCGAACCTTCTCATGAAATTCTTATGCATAGTGATCAATTGAAATCAAAGGTCTTCATTTTCCCTTGTTTGATTCAGTGTTCAAGGTTCCAAGTAGAGTGGATCAACATTTTGGTGTATCACCGTCATTAGGTAAGATTTCCCTTTCAAGTTTCTTTCTCCCTATTTTATTGTAGATTCGCAACACAAAGTAGAGATCCATTGATACATCTTATAAGAACCAACCTTCTCTAGAAGTTATTCTCACCATTGAGGCACCCACCCTCGTGAGAAGATCCCATTGTTTCAATCGAAGAGAGGATTAGCCATTCAGCATGTCTTCGATTCAGGGTGAAACTCTAGGTTGACAACACAACCCTAGCTGAAAAATGAAGCTTCAACATACATCTAATCTCACCAAACCCTTGGCGCCAAAGTACAAGGAATAAATAGACAATTTCTAGAAATTGATTCAACCTTAATTCACCTCAAAACATGCAAATATGAGCAACAACTGATAATTAATGAAAGTGTATTGTTTCCACTTAAATGAAAATAAATTTTTAAAATATGCTTGCTAAAAAATATCTGATTTTTCTCAGAAAAACAACAGTTGTTCTCTCTCCAATATCTTCCTCAAATCCTTGCAATCATAGAAAAAAGGCCAAAAATATCTGAATAATTCCAACTCCTTTCTAGGGCATCCAAAGTGACAAAAGACTAGAATAAAATCATAACCAAATATTCTTCACAACTAGGGTCTAAGGCACCCTCAAGTACCTTCTAAGCTTGCCTAACCAAATCGCCACAGATAGGTAAAATCATAAATTATTTATTAAACCCAAATCATTATTTCATGAAGTCAAATTCACCATAAAATTTTGTCAAATAAATAAATAATAATTTAAAAAATTAGTATTTATTTTTCCAATCAAATAGCCCTTGAAAACCTTGCCAATCATCCAACAAACCCAATGCCACACTTCAGAAAATTAGCAATAAATTTCATCTAGTTTTGAGCAAATTGGACACCCAATTTGTCCTTCAAACCCTCTCCAAAGATCACCAAAGTAAATCACCCCTCCTAAGATAAGCAACAAAATATTTGTTTGTAAGGTGGTGTCAAAAAACACCTTTTTATTAATAAATCAACTCAAAACTGTTGGAGTAATTATTGGGCATACATCTCAATCATTTTTCAAATATGAAGATTCACAAAATAATATTCAGCATATAATGAATAAGATCTCCACCTTGTATTTGTACTCGCGAAAGGGGGCGAACCACCTTGGAGGGGTAAAATACCTCATAACACCTCCTTGCCAACTTTTTAAGATATCTTTTTTTTTTTTTATTCATCTTCCACGCTGACGTTCCTCTTTTTTCAAAAATAATATTAAATTAATTGCCTTAATAAAAATTAATAATTAAAATTACTTTTAGACAATAATCCAGTAATTATTTATCCTTTAGTTACCATAGTGGTAAAAACCACTTTTAAAAATATTCTATTAATCAACTAGAATTGTCTTTATATGGATAAATGATAAAAATCACTATTTGGGCAATCACAATTAATTAATAAAATAAAACTCCAAAAGTAATCCCGTAGTCTATGAGAAAATTAGACTAAAGGTTTTCAATACTTGTTCATAAGTGATCCGGAAATGGGGACATTACACACACACACTTAAAAAGAACAACTACGTGCAGTTTGATTTCCCTCCGGAGTATTGGATACGTAAACAACACTCAGTCATTTATTGGGGAGTGGTTGGGATTAGCGCAACCCATCATTCTTCCCCATTTTTATAGGTTAACCTAGTGTCAAAAGTAAAACTAGTATTTCAAAGTGAAAGATACAAGTTTCCTCGACTCGTGCACTTAGCAAATTGTTGATATCACACAAGAATATGATTTACAAGTAGGCGCAGCAATGTGTCAAAATAGTGAGACAAGCTACAAATACAATTCCATTTGAAGGTAGACACCTACATTTAGTGCAGGCATCCAAATCTTGACAGACTCATTCAAGTAGATCCAAATCCCAATTTCTAGTGCTAAGCAAATTCAGATCCATCTTCAATCCTTCCTACCATTTGCACACAATCTCAAACTAAAAGAGATAAAGAACAAGCTAAGTATCCTATTCTTCTTAATGCTTTCCACAAATAGTAAATTGAAATGGTTCAATCATACTTTACTGTAGCATTCAAATTTGTGTTATTTTTATATATTATACAATCTAAATATTCAAAAGTTCTATCTTATTTACATAAATTAATCCAAAATAAGGTAAAACAATCACCAATAACTTGTATAAGTACTAAAAACACAATTTAACAAAACTTAAAGTTTTCAATAATATTGGTATGATATTTCATATAAAAGAGTCTCAAACAAGGTGACGAATTGCAACAATCAAACATAATGATGTAATGATATTCCAGTCCAGGGTCTGGGCATTTTGTTGAAAAGGGATAGGTATACACTAATATGGATGTAATGTCCCCCTTTTTGGCATAACTTGCTTATGGACCTTTACCTTGGTTTTGTTCCCACAAGGCTAAAGGAAAGAAAGAAAAGGGAACTTTGAGGTAGCTATTCTAAGAGCAAAAAGGTGAAAAGTACTTAAGTATCTAATTTTCAATTGAGTTGTGCAAAAAATATTTTTGATCTTATTTTCACTTAAGCAGGGGAACTTTAAGGGTTATGAGAGCCTAAACCCTCAAAAAAGAATTTTAAAAAGGTAATGTTGCTTATGATTCAAAAGACACATCCTCCCAACTTGGGTGCCACCCTTAGGGGATGATTATAAAAAGCAATTGAGGATTCATTTAGATGGTTATGTTAATTTGGACTATTGAAGTATTGATCAATTATGTCAAGCTTGTTCATCACAACTTAAGGACAAAAACCTTTAAGTGTGACAAGGGTTTGGAGATGAAAACCTCCATTCGTACATCCAGGGCAGCTCTATTCAAGGGCTATAATTGTACTTCAGATTTACATGGTTACATGCAATTGGACTTACAAAGATGTTTTATAACACCAGCTTGTCCAAAGGCAAAGCGAATACCTTGGAGAGTTGTTTTGCATTGATTTCTCATTGTTTGGTTGCACAATTGAGCTCTATTTTTAGGTTTGAAGGAACCTAGGGCTGTAACTAAGGTTTTTGGAACTTCAAGACAACTTTTGGAAGACTTTCCATGGAGAAAAAATTATGATTCTAATTTTTTTTATAGCTACTAATTTTTTGATCATTTTAAGCTAACTTTTGCATTGAAATTCCAAGTATTTTGGAAGACAAGTTTTTTAAGTTTCAAATGATTAAGGCAAATAATAAATTATTAAGGGCTAAAAATAAGGTAACTAGTTCAAAAAATTATTTGCATAATTTTCTCTAGTGGAGCAATTTACTTGGACAGGGTGTTAGAGTGTTTTTGGGCTCTAATATTGAAGAAAATAATTTAGATTATATTCTAAAAATTATTTTAATATGTTTCCAAGGCGATTTGATTTGGGGAACTTGGAGACCTTGTTGAAGAGATAAAACAAGGGTTTGAATTTCAAATTTGTTTCTCCTATTTTTTCTGCGTGTGGCAACTTGTTTGAAGGGGCTAAATTGGCTATTGGTGGCCCTAATTTGTTCTTTAGAAGCCCTAATAAAGTGCAAGGATTTTTGGTATATTTTTCATGAGTTTGTGCAAGGGATTCAAGGTTGATTGGAAGAGAAAACGTAGCTATAACAAGATCTTAAAAATCAGAATTATTGCAAGGAATTTTTAGCTACATCACCATTTCATATTGCCACAAAAATAAGTATTTTATTGTATTTGCATATTCAGTAATTATTGGAGTTATTGTGGAGTGTTATTGCTTGAAAATTGGGACATCTATTGCTGCTACGATTTGTTGGTTTGGAGGACAGCATTCATATTAATTTCAATTGTGCATAAGGATTTGTTAGAAAATACCAATTTGTTCTAATTGTCATATTTGGGGATATTATAGTGGTATCAAAGCCAATTTCTTGGCCAACTGTAGGATGGAAAGGTATTTGTCAAACTGTGACAAGGATAGAGCTAGGTTGGAATGGATCACTCAATCCCAGGATCAGTTGAGGGGAACTATAGCTACACTCCTTTAAATGATGAAAGATATGAAAGAGGACCAGCCTTTGGTTTGTTGGGATCTAATGGAAGACTATAATGAATATTTGACACTTGCACCTCAGTACAGAAAAGGAAGGAGCTTCAAAGAATGGCTAGCTTTGAGACAAGGTAAAGGGCTCCATGGGCGCATAGCTACGCATGACGACTTGGGGAAGATTGTTATTTCTACCTTTGATGGAGATCCAAGTACTTCAGTTAGAGAGTTGGTAAACAAGGTTAATGACTACCTTGAATTGAGACCTAGAAGTGAGGAGCAAGCTCTAAAATTTATCTTACGACACTTGGAAGGAGTTGCTCATGATTGATGGCATCTAGGATGGAAGTCACAAAGACATGACCTCATTAAAACTCATGAAGAACTTGGTGAAAGGCTCATCAAACAATTTGAAAAAGTGGAATCTTTGGGGCAGCCAAAGAAGGGTTTTCAATTATTGAAGGGGCAGCCAATGACTGAATTTTCTGAACCACAAGAACCTGAAATTCAATTGCAGCCAAATGAAAGTGTCCAAAAAACTGATAAACAACAAGGGTTGCAAGAAGAAGACAAAGAGGTGGTTGAACCAAAAGAAGTAATCTCAAAATACACCATGGAAGAAGGATCAAGTGGGGCAGCCACTTGTAATAAGGAACAAATCCTAAAAGAAGGAAAAGAGAGTGGGACAAACCCTCATGAGAGATCACATGAAGGAAGCTATGGAAATTCAAACGTAAGCAAGGAAGGTGTACCATTCATGAAGACATTCTCTATGCCAAAGAAAAATGAACAAAATACTCTTAACCAAGGGGAAGAAAGTTGTGCCCTCATGCCAAGGACCCAAGGAAGGTGTGATGAGTGGATAAGAAGGGCAAAGGAGGCAAAGATGGTAACCTTCCAAGCTAGGCAACCCCTAAGGGAGTTCAAAAGGAAAGGTGAGTTCTTTAAACACCAATATGATAGTTTCAAAAACCAAGGAAAATCCATTTTGCACATAGATAAGGAGAAATGGGTACACAAGATCAACACTACAAATGCTAATGCTCATTCCCAGCTTGCTGTAATTTCTGGAACAGCACATAGAGGTAAGCAATTTAATGACTTTCATGGCAAGAAAGTGTGGCATAACCCTCCTACTATGCTCCCACAACATTTTGGTCCTCATGAGGATCACACCAAGAAAAGGAACAAGGTGGAGGACATGTTAAAAACATGCAAACAATCCATACAAATGGTAAGCATCACAATTTATTTGTTATATGTTATATGCCATATGAAGTGGTTGTGACTAGAGGAAGAATGCAAGGTGGAAAGGTACAACAAATGGCAAGGGTTGAGGTATGCGTTATTTTCAATAATTCAACTTCAACATTTGTAATTCAATTGCCATATAGAAAAACACACTCCAAGGGCCATGACATAAGAAAGAATACATTGTTCTATGTTGAGGCGGTAAAGGCTTGTTGTGAAGGGTCACAAGGTACAAATTTTTCAAGGTATGTATCAATGTTTTGGAGGGATGAGCAAGCAATTCATGGATGTTATAGTGCTTATACAGCCCACCTATATTTTGTTTTATGTGGACTTACCAAAGAAACAACTTGGATAATCATAAAAGTGGTGATAGGTGACAAGTGGTATAAGCCATGGGTCATTGCAAGGGCAATTGGTAATTCATTAACTGTTATTTTTCATATTTTCAGTTTGTTTTTCCCAAAGTTTCTTGTTGCTATGATGAGCATTGACCCGAGGAAGGTGTGCCTCTCACACCTCAACATCATGGAAGTGGTTCGCACATATATGAGTGGATTTCCAACCACTATAAGGGGAAGGTTGAAGAGGGAAAAGATTTTCCACAACCATGTCAAGGACATGAACACACCTTTTGAAATCCGAGTGATAGGGAGTTGCAAGAAAGAATCAAGGCATCAAGAAGGGATGCACTTCATGATCCTTGAGATTGATAAGGTGATAAAAAAAAAGTGTTACTAAACACCATTGTTTTCACTAAATTGTTTGTTCCATGTGTAGGAACATTGGGGAGATCAATTGCTATAGCCAAGAACAATACAAAGAATATGGTGATTTCCAAACAAGGGCAACCAATTGAGATGGCAAAGCAATTGAGGGATACATGAGTGATTTTTAGGCCATAGCAAGAGGCTACAAATTTTGATTATGGACAACCAATGGCTCCAAGAGAAATTCAGTCTCCTACCTCTTTGATAAGTATGAAGAATTCTGATTCTTGTTTTCAATGGAGAAAAGAGAAGGATAGAACACTTGATTGGCAATGGCAGTCCTTAATTTACTTTGGGCAGCCCTCTACACCAAGGCATCGATGAAGGCTTGACCCACCTTTTGGATTGGGCAAGGGCCCAAGTTGTGGACAGCAGGGAAAGAGGTGAGTTGTTGGAGGATTTTTGGTCACAAGGACACTCAGAAAATTATGAGTATGATTCACTACATATACTGCCTTCAACCCTCTTCAAATTCAATTTTGTTGACATTTTTCAGCCAAGGGAAAATTCTAAAATCATTGGTACAAGGTCTGATTTTTTGTCTCATAAATTTCTGAGTTTGAGGGTCATGTACGGCAGCCTATTGAGGACAAAAAAAATGAAAAATCAGTGCCTTCTTCAGCTCATGATGGAAAGGATATGTGTATGGATGAATTCTAAATTTGATAACTCAGAAAATTCTGATTTTAAGGGGCAGGTACAGCAACATGTGAAAGGTAAAAGATCTGATTTTTTTAATAA
The DNA here is from genome assembly GCA_037957365.1 of Torreya grandis. Taxonomy (NCBI): domain Eukaryota; kingdom Viridiplantae; phylum Streptophyta; class Pinopsida; order Cupressales; family Taxaceae; genus Torreya; species Torreya grandis. Next base: position 2,296,572 of record JARHVA010001917.1, on the reverse strand, counting down.
ATTTCAGCCTATGATGAATTCTACAAATGTTCATAATGAGGCACACTTTTGGCTTGATAAAGAATGGGAGGTAAAGCCTATCTTGTATGTTGGTTGAGACTTTTATTTGATCATTTTAATGTTCTATCTATGCATAAAGGATGTGATAAAAGGAAGTCAAAGAGAAATGGCATGCCACATGTTTTCAGTCACGCTCAAAGGAGGTTGCGTCTATGTGCTATTTTCACTCCAATTATGTTTCAAGATGGGATTATTGTTACTTCTTTCCAAGTTTTGAAAACATCTTTTGAGAGCACATTGATCACTATGAGAGGCTACAACAAAGGCAAACCAATATGTCATGTGTTATTTCTTTGGGGATATGGATAGTCCTTGAAAGGTGGTCATAACACTTTGAGCTCATAGGGGAATCCTCTATGATACAGGTTTAGCAAGTTGGGAGTTCAAATTGGAGTTTCTTTTCAATGGGAAGCCATTTCAATTGGTAAGTGCATCATGAAGAGTGTGGGGACAGCCCCATGGCTTTTGCAATTTCTTGAGGACAAGCAATTTTGGGTGGGAAGGACTATAATGTCTCCCTTTTTGGCATAACTTGCTTATGGACCCTTAGTTTGGTTTTGTTCCCACAAGGCTAAAGGAAAGAAAGAAAAAGGAACTTTGAGGTGGCTATTCTAAAAGCAAAAAAGTGAAAAGTACTTAAGTATCCTAATTTACAGTTGAGTTGTGCAAAAAATACTTTTGATCTTATTTTCATTTAAGCTAGAACTTTAAGGGTTATGACAGCCTAAACCCTCAAAAAAAAAATTTTAAAAGGTGAAGTTGCTTATGATTCAAAAGACACATCCTCCCAACTGGGGTGCCACCCTTGGGAGATGATTATAAAAAGCAATTGAGGATTCATTTGGATGGTTATGCAAATTTGGAATATTGAATTATTGATCAAGTATGTCAAGCTTGTTCATCACAACTTGAGGACAAAAACCTTCAAGTGTGACAAGGGTTTGGTGATGAAACCTCCATTCTTACATCCAGAACAGCGCTATTTGAACGCTGTAATTGTTTTTCAGATTTGCATAGATGCATGCAATTGGATCTGCAAAAGTGTTTTATAACACCACCTTGTTCAAAAGCAAAGTGAATACCTTGGAGAGTTGTTTTGTATTGATTTCTCATTGTTTGATAGCACAATTGAACTCCATTTTCAGGTTTGAAAGAACCTAGGGCTGTAACTAGGGTTTTTGGAACTTTGGGACAACTTTTGGAAGACTTCCCATGGAGAGAAAATTCTGAATCTAGTTTTTTTTATAGCTACTATTTTTGTGATCATTTTGAGCTAACTTTTACATTAAAATTCCAAGTATTCTGGAAGATATGGATTTTTTAAGTTTCAACTGATTAAGACAAATAATAAATTATTGAGGACTGAAAATAACGTAATTAATTTAGAAAATTATTTGCATAATTTTCCCTAGTGGAGCGATTTACTTAGGCAAGTTGTTAGAGTGCTTTTGGGCTCTGATAGTGAAGAAAATAATTTAATTTATATTCTGAAAATTATTTTAATATTTTTTCAAATGGGGCAATTTGATTTAGAGAACTTGGATACCTTGTTGAAGGGATAAAACAAGGGTTTGAGTTTTAGATTTGTTTCTCCTATTTTTTCTGAGTGTAGCAACTTGTTTGGAGGGGCTAAATTGGTTATTGGTAGCCTTAATTTGTTTCTTTGGAAGCCCTAATAAATTGCAAATATTTTTTGTATATTTTTCGTGAGTTTGTGCAAGGGATTTAAGGTTGATTGGAAGGGAAAACACAGCTGTAACAAGATCTTAAATATCAGAATTATCGCAAAAAATTTCCAACCACATCGTCATTCCATATTGCCACAGAAATGTATTTTATTGGATTTGCATAATAAGTAATTAGTGGAGTTATTGTGGAGTGTTATTGCTTGAAAATTGGGACATCTATTGCTGCTAGGATTTGTTGGTTTTGAGGGCAGCATTCATATTATTTTCAGTTGTGCATAAAGGTTTGTTGGAAAACCCCAATTTGTCCAAATTGTTCTATTTGGGGACATTACAAAGGAACAATATTTAATAAAATATGCATAATTAAACAAAAATGGTTGCTTCCAGCCATAGCTATTGTTAGGACTTTCACCTTTTGGTACTTTATATAAGAACATTCACTTTCATTTGAATAGGATAGGGAGTAGCAGTGTGGGGTTGGATGCACCAATGAAACTGAAATACTTTATCCCATCATTTTATAATATGTCTATTCCATTTTTTATGTGTAGGCATCCTACTGTATAAGCACACATATAGCCACTAAGTCCAATGTTTTCTTTGAGGTGTATGCCACCTATATTTAGTACTATCTAGATTTCTCCTTTGGGCTTCAAAGGACAGTGCAATTGGAATTCAACAAGTGGCGTGGACTATTTATTACATCCCAAGGTAAGGGAGATCTAGGAATTCACAATATCAATTCCTAACGTTTTTCCCTCTTGTAGACACTATTTCTGAATTATATAGCACCTCAGTCTTGTACACTTAGCAGATAAATATCATGGATTTACCTTCAACTTCTAAATTTTTCCTACTACCAAAAGGCTCATATACACTATCTCTTTGTGTCTCATTGATTATCTCTTAGTCTGACCAATGTTATTCTGATGACCTAGCCCTTCTATCTTCTCCATAATGCTATAAACCTGTTTATCTTTTATGTAAGTTATGGACCTACACTTGTTTTCTAGCCACCTAGACACTTGCAACCCAATTAGACGCATATGTCAACGCAAGTGTCATATTCCTATGCAAGTGTCCAATGCCTTAAAGTCATCCAATTTGCAAATGAAATGTATACCTATAGTCGACCTAATTGCTTTAATGCGAGATATTCTTCAACGAGGATTGGTATAAATACAAGTTCAACTCTCATTCATTCCTCACCTAGCACATACCAAAAAGCACTCAAGTGAGCAAAGCTTCCTTATTTTATCCTATTTTTGTATCAATCATAGGGATAGTATATCTACAGGTCTGAAGCACTGAAGGATCATTCCATGAGCCATATTTGTCAAGTTACAAGCTAGGTCACTCTATGTACTTGTTTATCACACATTGCATGATACACACAAGCCAACACATAGAAAAGAACTACAAAAAATCTGAGGCCTTCTTTGAAATATTGGCTATGTTGGTAGCGCTCATTAATAAAGGGGTCTTTGGGGTAGCTCGACACCATGTGCCCACTAACCCATTTTTCCCATAGCCACTATGAAGATGAAGAACTAGGGTTTTCTCATTTGACAAAGAGCGACAGTCAATGATCCAGATTTGAATGCACCAAAGCCAAAGCAATATAGAACCCAGAAGCATCCATGTGGTTGCATCCAGTTTCAGCAGGTAAACCATACTGGACATCTGCATCCAAGTTAGACAGTAGCATCGATGCAACCATCCCATATCGACGCAAGTATCTGCAACTACAGAGGTACAATTTGTGGAATCATGCAACTAATCTAGGATCCAAATTCAGTCTACTTTCTGCCTGTTCCATATCCAGATCTGTATTAGCATCAAAATCAGCGAAATATCTTGTTTTCATTATCATTACAATATATAGCATAGTTGTACTTTATATTTTTAGCATATCTCAGTATACTAAATTCAATATATGTTTATCTGAGTTTCATAAATAATTGATATGTTTTAGAGATAGTTTGTCATCCTTGTGCCCTAGGCTATCTCTACCCCTTTAACCCTAGATTCCTTATATCTAGATTTTGGAGTTAAACACCTCTATGCCTATTGAGAGGTAACAACACTTGATGAAACTTAAGCCTAGAAGATATTACCAAGAAATTAATTTTTGGTAAGGGCCCTCTTTGAAAAAAAGAAATTAATTTTTGGTAAGGGCCCTCTTTGAAAAAAAGAGAAATTAATTTTTGGTAAGGGCCCTCTTTGAAAAAAAGGTATAGAAAGGGTTGGGACTCCATACTTTTCTTATGACCCTAGACCTATTAATTATTTTGAAAATTTTACTTCCTATAACATATGAAAGGCCTAGAAAGAAGTTCATCACTACCCTTTGGCATGTCGATGTAACATGTAGCACCAATACGTACAAAAAAGGAATGTATCTTCTATAAAACCATCATGATAATTGTTGTCAACCTGGATCCTGCACCCTGAATTGAAGACGTGCATGAAATGGCCAATCCTCTATCTGGTTGAAACAATGGGATCTTCTCACGAGGGTGGGTGCCTCAATGATGAGAAGAACCTCCAAAGAAGGTTGGTACCTGTAAAATGTATCAATGAGGATCTCTACTCGATGTTGCGAACTACCATGGAAAAGGGAGAAGGAAACTTTAAGGGGAAATCTTACCTAATAAAGGTGATACACCAAAAGATTGATCCACTCAACTTGAAACCTTGAACATTGAACAAACAAGGAAAAATGAAGACCTTTGATTTCAATCAATCACTTATGCATAAGTATTTCGTGAGAAAGTTCGATCCAATGACCAAAACATGAGGGAAAAATGGAGAGAGGTCTGATACAAGACACTTTACAGCCACCTAACACTCACTTACAGCTTCAACAAAAGACATAAGGAACACTTAACATGACCTGCATAATACAGTAAGTTAGCAACTAGGCACGAACCAGAACTTGGGAAGAGAGAGAAATCTACCACATATGCAAATTGTTGAATGAATATACACTATGCCAACATTTGAAATCTAAAAGTACAGTCCTATTGATTGAAGAGGTTACACAACTCACCAATGGCAGAGTCTGAGCTAGCCAAGAGAGGGATCCTTTTTTCTAAGGCTGAAAAGCCATTTTATAGAGAATTACAAAAGCCAAAGATTGGCGTTGAAAATTGAAGAGAAGAATTAACTTAGATTAACTCAACGCTGACTTGGCCTTTCAATAAAATATGTTTTCTTTTGTCTTTGCATGAAGCTTCTTACGTTTGAGGAAGTGAACTTGTCTTTTGTTTATTGAACCGCCCACCTCTCTTTGCATGGAAATCCACGCCAATATCAATTTTAGAACTCTACGTGAGCTGCTGGAATGTTTGAAAGCTTGAGATGATAATATCATGCATGAAATCCAATGCCAATGTCAATTTTAGAACTCTTCGTGAGCTACTTGATGCCGAGTTGGAACGTTTGAAAGGCTGAGTTGATCGTTTGATAAGCTGAGTTGGACGAAGAGATACGCTGAGTTGGACCTTCGAATGCATGAGAATGACTAGTCAAACCACCAATAAAACAGATAGTCAACCAAAACTTAGCAATCCCCCAGAAATAGCCCTTGTTCACATGTATTTTCTCTTATTTTGGTATGCTTGTGTCTTGTCTATTTTTGGGGGGATTCTATTTTTTTAAATTATCTTATCCATATTTGGTGGATATTTCCTCGGATATTCTGTTTTCAACTTCCCGTCACTTAATCTGAGGTCAACTTCCGGTGGTTTAATTCTTTCATAATTCTAGCTTTACCTTTGCTCTTTTTTCGGCTTTCTTGGCTTTAGTCGAACTCCTCTTTGAACTTCAACAGTTACTTCCCGCGGTCAAAATTTGACATCTCGCAGGACGTCACCCTTTGGCATTTTCTCGAGCTTATTAAAGTGCTTAACACTTTGACGTCTCACTTCCTTTGTGACTTTGTTTTCAAATTTTCCAAAAGAATTCTTTCCTTCAGGTCTTTGCTATATTCTTTCGAGAAAATTGTCTTGCTTATTTCTTTCTTTGTCGAACAATTTTTCCACAAACATTGTCTTCCAACTTTTCCGAAAGAATCATTCTTTCGAGCTTCCTGTCTCTGTTCTTTTATCCGAATTTCTTCGAACTTTTTGTCCGAAGGAATTCCATTGGACAAGGAGCTCGAAGGAATTAATCCTTTGTCCTTTTGAACTTTGTTCTTTGTTGATTTCGGACATTGCTCTGTCAGCTTTTTTGCACGGGCCTCTGGCGGACCTCTCCAAATTCCTTCGGGCTTTTTGTCCGAAGGAATTCGGAGAGGTCCGCCAGAGGCCCGTGCAAAAAAGCCGACAGAGCAATGTCCGAAATCAACAAAGAACAAAGTTCAAAAGGACAAAGGATTAATTCCTTCTTCGAACAAAAAGCCCGAAGGAATTCGGAGAGGTCCGCCAGAGGCCCGTGCAAAAAAGCCGACAGAGCAATGTCCGAAATCAACAAAGAACAAAGTTCAAAAGGACAAAGGATTAATTCCTTCGGGCTCCTTGTCCAATGGAATTCCTTCGGACAAAAAGTTCGAAGAAATTCGGATAAAAGAACAGAGGACAAAAAGCCCGAAGGAATTAATCCTTGTCTTTGCCTTTACCTTGTTGAGAATGCCTTTCGAAAAATTGCCATGGTCCAGGCACGGACCAAGTGCCCTCTGCAAGGGCTCGTGGCTCACCCTCTGTGCCCTTCAGAAAAATTGTAGGGCACCTGGGCTTTTTGTAAGGGTCCTGAATTTGACGTGTACCTTCCCAAAGGGTAGGTGCCCTTCAGGATTGTTGAAAATGACCCTTCCGAAGGGTACCTTGCCCTTCGGGTTTCTTGTTTTGCCCTTTTCTGCTTTCCAAAGACACCCCTTGCAATTCCACAGACTTATTCCTTCAGAATTTTTTGCTTTTGGTGGACCTTTGTTTGGCTGCGGGTGTTTCCTTTGCAAATTCTCCGAAGTATTCCTTCGGAAAAAAAGTCCGAAGGAATTACATCCTTTGTTGTAGGCTCTTTCCTTTGTAATTTCTTGCGGACTTATGTCCTTAGCACTTCTTCGAAGCTATGTGACATTCTGCCTTCTTTGATGAACCATTCCTTCGCACAAAAGTCCGAAGGAATTCCTGTTGTAGCAAAGGCCCTCACAAAAGAAAAACAATGTATTCTTCCCAATGAATTCTTTCTTTCCTTGGATGGAGATGTGAATTTTCCGAATGCCAAGAGACAATCTGTCCTGTGGAAGAATTGTCAACATTTTTGGCGACTCAATTGGCTCAACATACCTGCTATGCTTGAGAACTCAGACCATATATAGACGCTATTTGAATTTCCAAATGGTGAACCTGATTTCTAACTGGAAATCTCCTCTAATCATGGTTGAAGTAACCTCCTTCAAAATAAGAAGGGAAACACACGAAAGCAGAAAACTAAGAAGCAAATGTGCAAACAAGCACTTATTGGAACAAAACTGAAGCAAACTACTATGCTTGAACAACACTTGGAGGAAAGCAAAAACAACTAAATATGTACATAGAGTTTTGTTTTTCAATAGCAATGTTTCAGATGTACATAGATTGGGATTGGAAGCTCTTGGCTGTCCATCTTAGCAAGTTGGAAGGCATTGTGGGATTTGCAGCTGGAGATCATGTGTGGGTCATTCCAAAGGGAATCAAACTTTGTGTGTTTTCCTGGTTTGTCTCGATCTTCATCCCATTTGAGGACCAAATCTCCTTCAATGAAGCTTCGTGAGGAAGCTCCTTTGTCAAATGTTCTTTTCACCTGTACCTGATGACTTTCCATGGCTAGCATGGCTTGATTTCTTGTCTCTTCCAACTCCATACGCTCTGCATACCTAATCTCCATAGGCTCATTCTCTAGTAACTCAAGTTGATGCATTAGTTCTAAAGCTAAAAACTCGAGAGAAATAGGTAACCTTGCTTCCTTACCATAGACTAGCTTGTAGGGAGAGTTGGCTATTGACCTCTTGTAGGTGATCCTGTCAGCCCATAGATCTGACTTCAACGTGACATGCCATGACCTCTGATTGTCTTCAATAGTCCTTCGTATGATCCTTAAGAGATTCTTGTTTGTAGATTCAGCAAGGCCATTTCCTTATGGATAATAATTCGATGAAATGCTGAGATAAACTCCATGTTGGACAGCGCATTGGTTGATCCTAGATCCCACAAAAGCAATTGCATTGTCAGAAATAATGGTCGAAGGAACTCCAAATCTAGTGATCAAACCTTCATAGAAATCAAGGACACTAGTTTCATTTGCTTCTTTCAATGCAATTGCTTCCGTCCAACGTGTGAAGTAGTCCGTAGCTGTTAGAATCCACTTATGCCCTGAACTGGAAGGAGGGTTAATGAGACAAATAAAGTCCAATCTCCACTTGACAAACGGCTGATCCACTGTAATTGGCTTAAGGGGCAGGGCTGCAAGTTAACTTTTCCTACAAGCATAGCACATTGTTTGCACTTCGTAACCCATGTATAGCAATTGCCAAATATAGTAGGCCAATAGTACCCACCTCTCATGATTTTAAGTGCTGTAGTTCTTGTGAAAAAGTGTCATCCACCAAGTCCGTCATAGAATTCTTCAAGTAATCTTTGAGTTTGGCTTGGCTCCACACACCTTAGTAACATTCCATTGATATATTTTTTTAACAAAACACCGTCAACGAGCAAGAATGGAATTGATTGCAATCTGAAAAACCTTCTTTTTGAAGCACTTAGGTGAGAAGGGTAACAACCTTCTCGCAGATAGCTTACCAGATCATGAAACTAGCTAGAAGGTGAGGTGTGAACAGCAGCAATTTTTTCATCATTTGACACTAAAACAGCTTCGTTAGTCTCTTATAAGTCTTGAGCTAGATGCTCACAAAGTCCTTTGCCTCTAACCAGCTTTGTGATTTTAATTTCTATGTCATATTCCATCACTTTGGTCATCCAACCAACCCTCTTCTCATTTATGTCTTTGTTCAGAAGAAATTCTTTGAGGTTTGGATGAGCAACCATTAGATGTATTTTATTATTAGACAAGTGCCTAAATTTCTTCAGAGATCTTATAACTAAAAGGACATGTTTTTCAACAAAAGAGTACTTTGTCTATAGCTGCAACTTGATCATTTGAAATATTAGTTTTAACATCTTGAGTAAAAGCAACATGATCATCTACTTGCCAATTTACATTAATAGCATCCGGCTGCCCTTGGGTCGCTCCTTGTGATGCCAAACATGTATCTTGATATTGACCCTCTTGAAAAGAGAACTCTTGTGTCATCTGTGGCATGGTGTTGTTTGCTGATACCAAGTTCTGGTTTTGAACATTATTAAGATTTGAGGGCTGCCAACCTGAATCCTGCTCATCTCCAGATCAACTCATGCATCCAAAGGTCCAACTCAGTTTCAACCGGAGTTCCAAACTCGAACGTCGAGATGACTGTTCTAGATTTAGAGTTGACTAATTGTTAAATGCCACATCTACCAGGAGTTTCCCATTCAAAGAAGAATGATTTCTTCGTCCAACTCAGCTCATCAAACGGTCAACTCGGCCTTTCAGACGATCATCTCAAACGTTCTAGCAGCTCACGTAGAGTTCTAAAATTGACATTGGCGTGGATTTTCATGCAAAGAGAGGTGGGCGGTTCAGAACAAAGACAAGTTCACTTCCTCAAGCGCAAGAAGCTTCATGCAAAGACAAAGGGAAAACATATTTAATTGAAAGGCCAAGTCTGCCTTGAGTTAATCTAAGTTAATCATTCTCTTCAATTTTTAAACGCCAATCTTTGGCTTTTGTAATTCTCTATAAAATGGCTTTTCAACCTTAGAAAAATCATCCCTCTCTTGGCTAGACCAGACTCTGCCATTGGTGAGTTGTGTAACCTCTTCACTCAATAGGACTGTACTTTCAAATTTCAAGTGTTGGCATAGTGTATATTCATTCAACAATTTGCATACGTGGTAGATTTCTCTCCCTTCCCAAGTTCTGATTCGTACCTAGCTGCTAACTTACCGTATTATGCAGGTCATGTTAAGTGTTCCTTATATCTTTTGTTAAAGCTGTAAGTGAATGTTAGGTGGCTATAAAGTGTCTTGTATCAGACCTCTCTCCATCGTTTTTCCCTCATGTTTTGGTCATTGGATCGAACCTTCTCACGAAATACTTATGCATAAGTGATTGATTGAAATCAAAGGTCTTCCTTTTCCCTTGTTTGTTCAGTGTTCAAGGTTTCAAGTTGAGTGGATCAATCTTCTGGTGTATCACCTTTATTAGGTAGGGTTTTCCCTTAAAGTTTCCTTCTCCCTTTTCCATGGTAATCCGCATTATAAAGTAGAGATCCTCATTGATACATCTTACAGGAACCAGCCTTCTCTGGAAGTTCTTCTCACCATTGAGGCACCCACCCTCGTGAGAAGATCCCATTGTTTCAACCGGATAGAGGATTGGCCATTTCATGCACGTCTTCGATTCAGGGCACAGGATCCAGGTTGGCAACAATAATTTCCATGCTAAATTATTTCTTTACAAGTATGAATCAAGAGACATTTATCCGAATTCCTCTTATAGATAAATCTTCCAAAAACTGCAAAAGACCAGTATAGTTCAACTTAGTTTCGAAAACATGTATCCAAAGCACAATTTATTTGATTTGAAATTAATCTGATGTATGAAAGCAATAAGAGCAATTATTTGGAGCTTAATCACTATTTATGTGACAAATCGGTAAGTTCAAATATAGAATTGGCAATAAGAATGAGACATATATGCTGACCTTGATGGTAGCTGTTTTTTCAGTTCCACTACTAGTTGACACAGAAAACATCAAATTGTCCCCCTTCTCTATCGTGAACTCTACAATGGCCCTTCCTGTCAACCTAAAAACAAGTCCACAAAAATATCATCTATTCAAACTATAATGTTATTTTAGGCACAGATTTCTCATTAGTAAATTGTAAACAATCACAAAAAACTCTAGATTAATCATTGTCTTTCGAATAAAAAAAAAGGAAAAAATTAATTGCATATTTTCAAACATATTATTGCAGCCAACACCTTGTAAGATTTGATATAACAAAATTAAAACTGTACAACTCCAACTAAAGACCCTTGAATAAATATTTAGCAAGATCAGAGTACTTTGATGCAGAAGATAATCTTGGTCATCATTGTACAACCACTATAGACAAATGAAAGAATGACACAATCCTCTAATGGAATGATGAACCTGAGTGATATTTAATGAAATTTTGGTTTGGGAGGGTGGTCAATGACTTGACCATTGTTCCCAAGCTTTGCATCTAGCCCTTCTTTCTCCAGCATGTACAAGTTGTCTTGTGTTGTTCAAGGAAATTCACTACATGTCTAATGTTAGATCATATGTGAATCAGGTCTGCACATTGACACCATGAAAATCATCTGCATATCTATTAATGAATTCATTCTATTCTATATTTTGTTTCTTTCCAATGTGATGATGATCGTGTACTTTATTTGATAGTTTTATTTGTTCATTCAGCAGTTTGTTATTTTTTTTTCTGCAGTACATACCTACATGTTTGGTGTTGTTATCGCTTCGCATGCACAACTTGTATGAATCATTAGTTCCATTTTCATCTGCCCATATCATTGCCATCCAGTTTTCCATCTAGTATTTTTATCTCCAGTCAATACCATACTAATCTGCAGTCAATACCCTATACTGTCATTGCCCAAAAAATTGAAAGAGGGAACATGATAAAAATATATTAGTGAGACATGAAGCCGATCAGAAAAAAAACTTGACTTCATCATAGATGTTTCTTAAAGTCTGGTAGGATTTAGGCGTGGATCTGACTGTAATAAACTAAGAGGTCTATTATGTGAAATCTATAAAGGATTCAAAATTAAAGATATTACAAAAAATAGTGAAGGACACCATCTACACCCATGGTAGATGGATATATATAGTATCCAATAGGTATCCTAAGATTTATGACCTATCTACTGTGCCTTTTAATATACATCCTTATTATAGATTATAATATATGGTATGCTGTATATATTGCTGAGTCTATTTTATGCCACTGATTTGGACATCTTTTAATACATCTCTTAGATTCTATATCATATTTTAATTACTTTATTGGTATCTATGTGATAATGGTAGGAACTTGGAGTTACTATTATTCAACAGTATCTAACCAAATTTGTTAAAGACTTTGAAGTCAACACTAGTTTTTAATGGTCTTTGATGTACTCCTAATCTATGAGCTAGATTATACTACCTTGTTTCTTTCCTTTATCTTCCCCTTGTTCGCTTGTGTTGAATTGTGTATATATTTCTAAAATGGTCTACAATATAAGGATCCTTTCAAACAGGAAAAGGTAGAAGACCAATCTAGATCCAACACACATACAAGACGCCATTCAACAAAGTGGTCCGGACTATAGATAAGGGTCGTGAGCAAAGGACGTTGTAAGAGATCTAAGAGGGAAATCTACACATATAATAACAAACCTAAGACCTAAATAGATCGAAGGTGGTAAAATCAAGAGCTGTAAAGGTAATTAGAGATGGCAAAATGTCATTAGGCGATAACCATGAAGTATCTAATCTAAGGAATGTATGTCATTAGATGGTAATCATGAGGTGTAAATAAAGAGCATGCAAAGATTAAAAAAAAGTACTAGCAAACATGTACTAATCTAAGCATGGAAGAAATAAAATGAACCAATCAAATATATCATCCAAAGTACAAAAAAAGACTATAGGGTTAGGGATACTTACCTTGAGTTGACTTATCAACACATTAATCTCACTCTTAGTTTGTGGCACTTTGTGAGACATGGTTGTAAGTGAAGTCAACATGGAAAGAAAAAGACCTAAGTAGACCCACTCCAAAGACTACGTACCTTATTGGCTCAATTTCCCTTGATATATTCAAGTCCTTATGCTAACTTGTCTTCCCTTAGTGTAAACTCCTTAGCCCTAATTTCTCTTCTTCTTCCTAAGGTGGATTTATGTGCAAGCAAAGCAAAGCAAATTAGATGTTGTCTTTGAGAAATGAAAAATAGAAACCTATAAATACAAATCCAAACCCTAAAAGTCAAAACTCAAATTTAGCCGACGTCATTGGCCTGACTGATGGCTTACAAAATTTCTCCAACAGAAATAGGCCAATGATGTGGGCTAGATCAAGGGCACAACAAGACATTGTCGATCAAGCCGATGACGTCAAGTAAAGGTGAGTAAAGGGGAAAAAGAGAGGCAAAAGAAAGAGCAGGAACCTCGAGGGACAAGAAAAGCATATGACATGCTAGAATGGAGGTGGTAATAATGGATAATCATGATAGAATCTCTCACAAAGTGCCATGAGCTGGCCCACCCCAGTCCTTATGTACTCCTTTAGGCATACACGCAGAGAGATTAGTATGCCGACACATCCCGCAAGACAAAAATGCCAGTAAGCGAAATAAGACATATACATATGCTCCACCCAAAACTCATCACGTGTCACAATAGTGTAACATGGAATGGTGCTTTCGAAAAAGAACCCAGTAACACAAAGATAATAAGCAAGTGTGGTAAATATGAGATAAATGCAAATAACATATACATACTTCGACTTACCGTTCCACTAAAATAAAAGCATACGTCGTGGCAGAATGAAGGTGGTAACAATGGATACGCATGACAGAATCTCTCACAAAGTGCCATGAGTTGGCCCACCCCAGTCCCTGTGTACTCCTTTAGGCATACACTCAGAGAGATTAATACGCCAACACATCCTGCAAGACAAAAATGTCAGTAAGCGAAATAATATGTATACGTATGCCCCAACCAAAGCTCATCACGTGTCACAATAGTGTAACACGGAATGGTGCTTTCGGAAAAGAACCTAGTATCACAAAGATAATAAGCAAGTGTGGTAATTACGAGATAAATGCAAGTAACATATACATACCTCGACTTACTGTTCCGCTAAAATGAATGCATGCAAATACCTTAGCATTGATTGTGACGAGCACAAAAGTTGCTTATGGTAATCCTAATGATACAATACTAAATGGGCTAATGCAGTGCAAGCATGCGCAGATGAGTATAAAATGAAAGTATATGAAGCTCTCAAGTAGACTGTATTAGGACAGGTCAAAATAGCCCCAAAGATATAGGCTAAATTAAGTCCAGAAGACCCAAAGGTATTAATGTAAATAGGAATGGGATCTAGATAGCCACAAAGGAAAGGCCAAATTATGTCTGGAATACCCAAGGAAAAGTAATGTAGGATATAGGATGGGGCCGAATAGACATAACGTTAAGGCCAAATTAGATCCAGACAACCCAAAGAATAAATAATGATATGAAAGCTCAAATTCTCAAACATAACCAAGAGAAATCCAAGAAAAAATAGGCAATGGCTGAGAGAGCATCTTGAAAACCCAAATATGGAATTGTTATTCAAGAATGGATAGTTCAAAGGGAATGCCTAGTTGATTCCACGGGTTTTATCATATGAAACCCTTGAAACCTAATGTTGTCGTGATGTTAACATGTCTAAAAGAGATGAAGAATAGGAAATAAAGAAATGGGGGAGACTTGGAAACATGTTTGTCCATTAAGGAGATATAAAAAACATGGTCTATACTAGAAGAAATAAACTATAATCAGTTTGTCAAGACTAGAAGTTTTCAATATAGAAATGTTTAGGTACCGTTCTTAGCCAATCTAAAACTTGGGCTAACTAGTGAATTATATAGATCATCCCGTGAAGGTTATGCATGAAAAGTAAAGGTTCCTAGCTTTCCATGATGTATTTCATGTTCCTTAAGACCCCACTAGAGCTTTGGCCACCTATGAGGGTTGGGTACCCTCGTGAGAAGATCCCATTGTTTCAACTGGAGAGAGGATTAGCCATTTTAGCACATCCTCGATTTAGGGTGCAACTCCAGGGTAACAACAGTAACTACGTGAAAATGTAGGCATGATGAATGATAGATATGAGGCCTCTTATCCCAATCTACAGGCATATCACACTGCAATAGACCTTCAGCTCTACCATGAGGCCAACTATGGAGTTTGAGCTTCAACTAGGATAGGGGTGGGCCAATGAATTTGATTACACATTTTGTGTGATTTAACTTTTGAAATTTTTTCCTTTTGATTTTTTTTAATTTGATATTTTGGCTTTTGATTTTTTTGGCTTTTTCTAATTTCCTCCTTATGAATTTAAAGGGTCATTTGCTGGGTTGTTAAGATAACAACACTTAAAAATTTTAAACCTAGCCACTAAAAGAGAGAACCTAGAAACCAAGATGATTAGATACTCCTAGACTTGCACCCTAGAAAAGAGTGCAATCCTAAATCTAATTTTGATGTGCCTAATAAGGATTGTGAAATTAAAGATAAGGATAAGAGAAAGACTAACTTGCCTCAATTGATAATGTATAAAGGCAACAATACAATGACAGACAAATTTGAAACTTTTGTCACATGAGAGGGTAAATGTGACTAAGAGGCGTGTACAAAGACTACTATAGTTTTGCCAGAAGGAATATAATTGACTCTAAGAGAAAAAATAACACTATTACCATTTCCGTAACTTTTTGGGAGACACTTAGCTCTGTTTGGCAGTGGGAACAAAAGAGAGAAATCATAGGAGGTGGGTGCTTATGAGGAAGGCCTGATTGATTTCCCAAGGTCTCACAATGCAACTCACAAACTAGGAGCTTAGAGGCATGATAAAGCGGACAGAGATAAGAGGCGTCGGAGGGAGCCTAGAGGTGCAAAAATGTAGGAGGTAGAAGTTGTTGGCCATTTCTTGGCCCCCATATAAAATTTTGCCCAAGTATGAGAAGGTGGACATTCAAGCAAAAGTGGCAAGTTCAAACAACCTCGAGTTCTCCAAAGTAGAAGTCTTCAGGCATTCGAAGTCGCAAGACTTCGGGTTTCTGAGGGCATAGTGCAAATCGGATTACCAACGGTGCTTGACTTCTAAATGTTTTATAACTAGAAGTAATTCGGGTTTACGAACTCAAAATACACATGGACAGTGTATTTCGGGTTCTCCAAGGAGCACTACTTAATTACTTTATAAGTTGAGCAGTCAAAAGCTTGAAATAAGTAAAGGAGCTGACAAAGTCTGAATTAGGAGAGATCAGAAAGCCCAGGTTACTCTACATGGAGTAAATCAGGATTCTTCAATCCTTAGCTTGAAAAGCTTCATAAGTCAAGTAGCTTTGAAAACCTGAATTACACAACAAAGAGTAAATCGGGTTTCCAACGCTGCTTGACTAAATATGCTCAGTCCAATGGCACTTTCTTAGGATCGACAGTGCATAAGAGTCATGGAAAGGACAAATGAGAGGCTGCCAAGTGGCACAAAGGGCACCTAGTTGGCAGTGAAATCGACAATCCATAGGCGTCCACGACGGGAAGATCCACGGTGTAGGTCAAGGATCCCAGGCAATGTCCAACAACCAATTAGTGCAAGAGGGAGTCCAAACGACTAGGGGGAGATGGTAGCTGAAAATTTAATGAAGGCCTTCGTCCTTCTACATGGCTCCCTCTCCCGACAAATGGCCATTCAAACATAAAGGCAACATGGTTCGGCCATATTATCAACACATGGAAACCTCGTCTTCTTTAGCAGGACACATGAAAATGAAAGTGACCATGCCGTTTTAAATGCAAAGATCCTTTCAGCCGCACAAGGAAGTGACGTTCAGTTGCTCATAACATGGCTCTTTAGATACACCAAAGAGAGACTTGAAGGTGGGAGGGACTCGAGAAGGTTGTTCAGCGATTCTAAGCGACGCATTTAGTGGCACAAGGGAGGACAATGACAGGGATCCCAGTCATCAATGACTTCTTCCCTCTTCCCATCTTCTCTTCCCCCTTTTCTGTTATAAATAGAGGCCTTGAAGCCAAAAAATTATCTCTGGACTAGCGATAAAGTTACTCTGCCAAAATCGCTTTGTAATAGACATGTTTGAAGCAATAAAGATTAATTTTTACCTATCTCTGTCTGAAAATTGTGTTAAGCAAGCTTGTGCACAATGGCATTGTGAAGAAGTGTCCTAAACTCATTGTCCTTCTTTCTTGCCTATTTTTAAGTATTTTTCAGTTAGTTGCAGGTCTAGACTCGAGCTCTTTCCACCATTAATCGATGCTTAGTGTAGATTTAGAAATCCCTCTTTGCTTCATGTATGGTTCAGTGAGCCTAGTTTACAAAATACTTGTGCAAATTAATTGCTTATGAGGTTGTGTAAGCAAATTTATCTTATGCTGAATCAGTGTCATTTCCCAAACCAAGTGGATCATTTCTTTTGATGCATCACCTCCCTTATCTTAGATTTCCTTTCATGTTATCCTCCAATCCCTTTTCCTTAGCCAATAGTTGATTTTAGTGTGGGAATCAAGAGCTTAAGTGAAGCACTTGAGCAATTATCCTCATAAAAAAGCCTAGAGGTTCAACCTCACTACAGGATACCCACAACCTGAGATTGTCCCATGCTTATAGCTGGAAGTGAGAGAGCCTTAAGAACTCTCTCACAAGGGTGTAATTTCTAGCTATAACAGTTCTAGCACACCCAGTGGGAGACACTACCATTTTCATTTTCATTTTTATGAAATATTGGTCAAGTTTGATGCTGTTTTGATCAATTTGCAGCAGTGGTAGCTTTCATCTTCTAGCATCTGGTGACTCCAAAGAACACCCAGCTATCTGGTGGCAAAGCAGTAGCTATCTTTCATGTTAAAGGTGGCTACAAGATCGACTTTTGCAGGTATTCCTTTTGAGTTTGTCGAATTACCTTTAAACACAGCAAGAAGATTAAGGTTCGCCCATACTCACCCTTACATAAGAAGCTACTTTCCTAAACCAGTCATAAGGCATACCTACGTGAGAAGATCCTTGTTAGCCCCTCTTGCTATCATGATTCCCCAAAGAGCTTTTGTGGGTTTCAATGGCCAAAGTCCTTTGAACTTGCCACAGTATGACCCTATGCCAGTAGCAGCCCTCAAAAATGTCCCATATTACACAAGAGATCAAGTTGTAACCCCAATTGAACACATAACAGACATAGCCAATTTTTGCAACATCCATAATGTCACAATAGAAAATATAGCTATTAGGATATTGGTTGTATCCTTCAAGGGAAAGGCGTTAGATTGATATAGGGGACCAGCTCCTAACTCTATCCAATCATGGGACCAGCTGAGAACAACCTTGTGTAAGAGGTTTGCAGATAAGAGTGATCATCTATGACTTGCAAAACAGTTGACCACAATCAAGAGAACTCTCCATGAAGTCATGCAAGACTTCAACACAAGATTCCAGAAGGCTTGGGATAGAATTCCAGCCACTATTAGACCATCCCCAAACTTTGTTTTCTTGTATTATTTAAAGACTCTAAACAGCGATATAGCTATAATGATCCAATACATGGGAGGGGACATACTGTCAGATGCATACGAGGTGGCCATTAAAGCAGAAAATTGCCTGGTTCAGGTTGGCAAGCTTACTCCCAGACCCCCAATACCTCTTTCCCGTGAGATCAAACCACCTCCTGCAGTCATTCCTCCACTTGATGTTATACTTCCAACTCCAACGATTGTTGTTGTGCCTTCACCAAAGCAAGAGGGGGCCTCCACCAATGGATCTAGCGACTCCCAAGAGCAAAAGAATGCTCCAATCTTTAAATGATGTGGTCAACGTCAAGAGGCAGCAAGCTTACAGCAAGCCATATCAAGCTCCATCCCAGCCTAAGCAGCAGCCTTATCAAGCAAATAGGCCACCCTGCAAAGGAAATTTCCAAGGATAGGGGCAGCCTAATTACGTTAAACAATATAATTATAATCCAAATGCTGTAGGCCCATCCAATTCTCTAGTTCCGGTTCAGAACAATATGGCTCATGAGGCTGAAGGGACAATGCCTTGAAATCATTCTTTTGGGCAATCCATTGTCCCGACTAATGGCTCTAACTAGGCATTCAATGACCAATGACAGCAAGTTGTTGCTTATGGATACAACCAAGCTCTTATGGCCCAAGGCACGAAGGTTCCCACGATGACAAAGCAGGAGCAGCCTCCACAAGAACAAGGCTCGGATCAAGTGTCAAACCAACCAGAGACCACAATGGTCATCATTGAACAAGAGGAGTGTTATGCGTCCAATCAGTAGGCCATCCCCAGTCTGGCTCACGTCCCAGTCTTAGCAAACACAAGATTCAAGAGAAGGAATAGGGGTGACAATCAGGAAGCTTTCAAAGAACCTCTTGTCACCGCTCCCTCATTGACAAACCCAGCGACAGTAGCTCCCAAAGCCCAAGCAAAGGCTGGTGGTACGTCAATCAACATTGTGGAGCAAATGAAGAAATCCAGTGTGAGCGTACCAATGTGGGACATGCTTTCCATGCCCGGCCAAGTGGACATCCTTCAAGAACGTTTGTCCAAGATGAGTGTTACGACAGTTGCAGGTAAACAACCAGGCAAGGAAGCTGAGGTCTTCACTAATGCAGCCAAGAGTCCTTTGGGAGAAAGGTCAAGTAATGTGACCAAGCCTCCTCCATTCTATATTTCATTAATCATCGGCGATTCCTTGGTGCACAACTGCTTGGTAGATAGTGGGGCTAGCACTTCAGTCATGCCGAAATCTATAGTTGAACCTCAAATATGAGCCGCACACCAAAGGATTCCTACAACTTGATGGTTCTTCCACAAAGCCATCAGGTATCATCAAGGATTTGAGTTTAACCTTGCATGCTTGTCCTAGTGTTTCGGTGGTGCAAGACATGTTGATCTTTGACGTCACTCCTCGGTTTGTGTTGTGTCTTTCTAGAGAATTCACAGCGAAAATTGGGGGTTATCTCGCAGCAGATTGGTCTTACATGGCGTTCAGAACAAGGTATGGGACTAAGGTCTCAATCAAGGCTAAACCCATGGCACAATTTCATATTGAACCCCATCAGCGAAATAGCATAAACCTCAATTGTACTATCCTTGATGAGGATGAGTTTACAATTGGTCAGGAGATGAACACTCATCCTGAAGAGGTTCCAGACTTGTTCTTAGATGAGCTATGGGGAGATAACCAATTTTTCAACTCTTTAGAAGGTGTTGAGGAAAGAGACATGGGTATCTATTTGTTGCATGAAGAGAATCAACTCATCCCTGCCCTCATTGGACCTAAAGAAGACCCCAATGGTATATGAAAGTTGTTCTTTAATGGCTCAAAGAGCAAAAATGGCATAGGTGTTAGGGCAATGTTGGTTTCCCCTTCAGGGAATAAGCTTTTCTCCTCCTATAGGTTCCATTTCAGCTGCTCTTCAAATACATCAGAGTATGAAGGCTTGATCCATGGCCTTCAATGGGCTAATAAAAGAGGAATCAAAACGCTGCAAGCATATGGGGACAGTGAGCTCGTAGTAAACCAGGTCAAAGGCTTGAACGCTACAAAGAATCCTTTGATGAGGTCCTGCAAGAACAGAGTGTGGGACCTAATTGAAGATTTTGAAGCATTTAACATTCAAGTTGTCCCAAGAAATTAGAACCAAGCATGCTACTAGGTTGGCAACCGTGGGAGCTCAGTTTGACATTCCAAGTGCACTGAAAGAAGTCAAGGTTCAACCATATGTCAAGGTGGTGGTGAGGCCATCGGTACAGGATAATGAAGCCCACTGGCAGGTTTTCGAAAGTGACAAACAAATTGCTTGTTTCTTACAACAGGAAGTTGAGTTCTCCACCAATCAAGGTAAATTGCAGCATCAATACAAGGATTAGATTGTTCAACTAAGGTCGAACAAGCTTCCTAAGGAGCTAGTTACACTTGAAGGTCTTTTTCATGAAGGGGACCATGTGAGAAAGGAAAAGAAAGTAATGTCTACTAACAAAGAAAACTATGAGAGTCCTCATCTTCAAGGATAAGCTTCTCAAGCTTGGGAAGGTAAGCAGCAACGCTGAGAGGCACGCTTTCATAGCACTTTGCCAAGAATATGCAAACATTTTTGCTTGGGAGTACAGCGGCTTGAAAGGCTTTGATCCGAAGTTAGCCCAGCATACCATAGAATTGAAGGCCAATGCCAAGCGTGTAAGGCAAAAGCAAAGGCCCATCAACCCCAAGATAGAAGCACTGATGAAGGAAGAGTTAACCAAGTTGATCGAATCCATGATCATCTTTCCCATCAAGCACTCATCATGGGTAGCCAATTTGGTGCCTGTAAGGAAGAAGAGTGGGGAGATTACGCTGTGTGTTGACTTCAGAGATTTAAACAAAGTCTCTTTTAAGGATCACTACCCTCTACCATCCATGGAGCAACTTCTCCAAGTAGTTGCAGGTTGAGAACGCTTTTCTCTATTGGATGGATATTCAGACTACAACCAAGTATGGGTAAAAGAGGAGGATCGGTACAAGGCTGCCTTCACCACCAAATGAGGCATGTATGCATACCAAAAGATGCCCTTTGGTTTGTCAAACGCTCGTGCAACTTTCCAAAGAGCCATGGACATGGCTTTCCAAGGGCTGCTAAATCAAATGGTGCTAGTATACTTGGATGACATCACAGTTTTCTCCAAGAATGCCAGCGAACACCTGGACCACCTAAGGTTGATTTTCGAGAGATGCAAGGAATATAGGATCTCATTGAATCTCAAGAAGTGTATGTTTGTCGTTCATGAAGGCAAGCTGCTGGGCCACATTGTTTCAAAGGAAGGGTTGTCCATTGATTCTGATAGAATAAATGCCATCTTGGCCTTATCCTTACCCAAGCATAAGAAGGGACTCCAAGGTTTCCTTGGGAAGATGAACTTCATAAGAAGATTTATCTCCGGTTTTGCAAATTTGGTCAAGCCCATCACTGCGATGCTGAGGAATGACCAAGTGTTCACTTGGTCAAATGAAGGTAAGTCAGCATTTAAGGCTATCAAGCAAGCCATTGCTCAAGCACCCACACTTATGAATCCTGATTTCTCAAGGGACTTCATATTGTATGCTTTTGTCAATATTGATAATATATCAGCTATGTTGATGCAAAGGAATGGTGAAGGACTTGAGCAGCCAATAGCATTTTTCAGTCAAGGGCTTGAAGGGTATGAGGTGAGGTATACTTTTGTAGAAAATCAAGTCTTTGCAGCAGTACGAAGCCTCAAAAAGTTCAGACCAATGCTCTCCAACAACAAAATCTACCTTATGGTGTCTCATCCTAGAGTGAGGGACTTCCTTCTCAACAAAGACTTGAACCAAAAGAGAGCTGGTTGGATTACTAAGGTCATGGAGTATGACGTGGAGATCAAAGTCACTAAGCTAGTAAGAGGTAAAGGTTTGTGTGAGCATATGGTCGATGACCTTTATAAAGACAAAGAGGTCATCTTGGTAACACAAGATCACCCACAAATAATTGCACCTCCATCTCACACTAGTTGGCTCCCGGACATGACTCACTTTTTGCTAACAATTGAGTGCCCTCAAGGTATGGACAAAGCAAAAAGAAGGTATTTCAAACTTCAGTCCATACATTATGCATTGGTTGATGGGATTTTATTCCGAAGGGACCTCAATGGAATGCTCCTAGGGTGCATAGATGATGACCAAATGGCCAAGCTTCTGGAGCATTTCCATGATGGACCTGCAGAAGGTCATTTTGCACCCAGGACTACAGCAGCAAAGATAATGAGGGTTGGCTATTACTAGCCCAACGTCTTCAAAGATGCCTATGCATGGATGAGGAAGTGTCAGGAATGTGCTCTCTTTACGGGTAAGCAAAGGTTAGTAGCTTTTCCTCTCAACCCGATTCAAGTAGAGCAACCTTTCATGCAGTGGGGTTTGGATTTCATTCGAGTGATCAACCCCCCATCAAGCGTTGGCCATAAGTGGGTGCTTACGACAACTGATTACTTCACCAGGTGGGTGGAAGCCATTACATTGAAGGAAGCCAACGAAAGTGCAGTCTTAGATTTCTATGACAGCATCGTGACTAGGTTTGGTGTTCCATCCACTATCATATCCGATAATGCATTAGCTTTCCTTGGTTTGGAAAAAAGTGAATGGGCTCTCAAGATGGGCATCTACCTCAGCACTTCCTCAAATTATTATCCTCAAAGAAACGCGTTGGCTGAGTCCACGAATAAAAATTTGCTGAGGATCATCAGGGAGACTATGGAGGAGAACCAAAGGACATGGCACACCAATTTAAAGATAGCCTTGTGGGCTAACAGGATAACTCCTAAGGTTGTTGGCAATTCTTCATATGTTCTAGTGTATGGAAGGGAGGCCAAGCTACCCATTTCTCTTGAGTTGCCTGCATTAGAACTAGCCCATCAGCTGGAACTGCTAAAAGATGAACCCATGAATGTGAGATTGACAGAACTCATGGAACTTGAGGAGACAAGAGACCTTACAATGAATATGCTACAATTACATCAGGCTCAGGGCAAGAAAGCTTTTGACAAGAGAGCCACAACAAGGGACTTCAAGGAGGGAGACCTGATCCTCAAATGGGATTCAAATAGGATTCTAATAGGGCCAAACCAAGCAACCATACCAAGTTTGACAGCGTGTGGAGTGGCCCTTATTTGATCCACGAATACAAACAACATAACGCCTTCCAGCTCACCCAATTAGACGGAGAGGTATTACCCGTCCCAGTCAATGGGATTCATCTGAAGCCCTGCTATTAAGGGTTTGCAGTCGTTGTATATGTTATTGTACATTTTGTATAGCTCTTCATGTTTCTCTCTAAGTGCCTTGTGCACATCCATTTCAGTTGAGTGTCTTCCTTCCCTAAGTGCCTTGGGCACAGTCTGTTTCGTTTTGGTTGTTCTTGTTGCTTCAAGAGAAATTTTCAAATAGAGCCAACTTTGTACAAAAGCAATGACTCCATGCCCAATGGACTAGACAAAGCAAACGGTTGGGTTCTTAAGCATAGTAGGCATGCTTCCCTACGAGTCGGCAAAAATGTTGGCCATTTCTTAGCCCCCATATAAACTTTTGCCCAAGTATAAGAAGGTTGACATTCAAGCAAAAGTGGCAAGTTCAGACAACCTTGGGTTCTCCAAAGTAGAAGTCTTTGGGCTTTCAAAGTCGCAAGATTTTGGATTTCTGAGGGCACAGTGCAAATCGGGTTTCCAATGGTGCTTGACTTCTAAATGTTTTATAAGTAGAAGTAATTCGGATTTACGAACCTGAATTATTCATGGACAGTGTATTTCGGGTTCTCCAAGGAGCACTACTTAATTACTTCATAAGTTGTGAGCAGTCAGAAATTCGAAATAAATAAAGGTGCAAACAAAGTCCGAAGTAGGAGAGATCAAAAATCCCGAGTTACTCTGCATAGAGTAAATCCGGATTCTTCAAAGGCTTAGCTTAAAAAGCTTCATAAGTCAAGTAGCTTTGAAAACCCGAATTACACAACAAAGAGTAAATCGGGTTTCCAACGCTACTCGACTAAATATGCTCAATCCAATGGCACGTTCTAAGTATTGACAGTGCATAAGAGTCATGGAAAGGACAAATGAGAGGCTACCAAGTGGCACAAAGGGCACCCAGCTGGCAGGGAGATCGACGATCCATAGGCGTCCACGACGGGAAGATCCACGGTGTAGGTCAAGGATCCAAGGCAACGTCCAACAGCCAATCAGTGCAAGAGGGAGTCCAAACGACTGGCGGGAGATGGTAGCTGAAAATTTAATGGTCTTCATCCTTCAACATAGCTCCCTCTCCCAACAAATGGCCGTTCAAACATAAAGGCAACATGGTTCGGCCATATTATCAACACATGGAAACCTCGTCTTCTTTAGCAGGACATGTAAAAATGAAAGTGACCACGCCATTTTAAATGCAAAGATCCTTTCAACAACGCAAGGAAGTGACGTTCAACTGCTCATAACATGGCTCTTTAGATACGCCCAAGAGAGACTTGAAGGCGGGAGGGACTCAAGAAGGTTGTTCAGCGATCCTGAGCGACGTATTTAGTGGCACAAGGGAGGATGACGACAGGGATCCCAGTCATCAATGACTTCTTCCCTCTTCCCATCTTCTCTTTTCCCTTTTCTGTTATAAATAAAGGCCTTGAAACCAAGAAATTATCTCTGAACTGGCGATAAAGTTACTCTGCCAAAATCGCTTTGTAATAGACCTTTTTGAAACAATAAAGATTAATTTTTACCTATCTCTTTGTCTGAAAATTGTGTTAAGCAAGCTTGTGCACAATGGCGTTGTGAAGAAGTGTTCTTCTAAACTCATTGTCCTTTCTTGCCTATTTTTAGGTGTTTTTCAGTTAGTTGCATGTCTAGACTCGAGCTCTTTTCGCCATTAATGGACACTTAGTCTAGATTTAGAAATCCCTCTTTGCTTCATGTATGGTTCAGTGAGCCTAGTTTACGAAATACTTATGCAAATTAAGTACTTGTGAGGTTGTGTAAGCAAATTTATCTTATGCTAAACTAATATCATTTCCCAGGCCAAATGGATCATTTCTTTTGGTGCATCACCTCCCTTAGCTTAGATTTCCTTTCATGTTATCCTCCTATCCCTTTTCCTTAGCCAATAGGAGATTTTAGTGTGGGAATCAAGAGCTGAAGTGAAGCACCTGAGGAACTAGCCTCATAAAAAAGCCTAGAGGTTCAACTTCACTGCAGGATCCCCATAGCCTGAGGTTGTCCCCATGCTTATAGCTGAAAATGAGAGACCCTGAAGAACTCTCTCACAAGGGTGCAATTTCTAGCTATAATAGAAGCCAAGAGGTGAGGTAATGTAGTAATACAAATAGAAGCTAAAAGACGTGAAAATAAAAGGGATAGAACCAAGAGGGAAAATAATAGTAGATAGGAACCAAGAGGCATAAAAAATTAGGAGATATCCCAAGGGCACATTGAAGTGGATATATAGATGTAAGCTAAACAACACAAGGAAGTTACAAATATAATGCAATATAATATCCCTTTTTATGATTTTTCTTAATTCTGATTTTTTTTGTAATTTTCTAAATTTAAGCAACTGAAATAAATCCTAAACAATAATATGCAAACTAAAACTTCAATTCTGATAACAACCCAAATATAATATTTATTCAAGGAGTTGATTATAAATAAAAAAATAGATTACAACAAACCCTTGCTGCAAAAATCCCACAACAAATGAATAAACTCAACAATAAATACCAATCAATGTCCACTAGCTTGGAATCAAGGTATAGCAGTCCCCAACTAGTACAATAGGTTGGAATATGTTGTTGTAGATGTACACTAGTCCCTTTTAGAGTGTGACACTGGCTGGAATGTCCATGGTGGGCACAAGGAGGTAGCAAGGAGAACGCCCAACAGCAAAAGCAACAAGGAGGGCGTTCAATAGTCCTCAATTCAAATCGACACCAAGCATAAATATAGGGCGAACACCCTGTTGAACACACTATTTATTGAGAGGGGGGGTGAATCAGTAGATGAGCTAAAACCTGGTTCTTAAAACCTATTAAACAAGATACTTAAACTATATGCAAAGTAAAGAACAAAACAGAGATCACACACACACAAGAATGCTCAACCCCAAAGTTTTACGTGGAAACCCAAAGGAAAAAACTACCATGAGAAAAGCTGCTAGAAGCTACTGTTCTAATCCAGCCTCACAAAAAAAAAGTCTCACAGACAAACCTCACTGGTTACATTCAAGAGCATCCACTCTAAGGAAGCGTCAACTTCCTAATTGAGCACCAACTCAGTTTTTCTGATGGCACCAACCTATCAAAGAAATGAAGCTGCAACTTCAAAATACAGAAGAGATTCAAAATGAATCTTGTTCACTTTTCTGTTACAAGTCTAGTCTTTAACTACACCTTCGTTGTGTGTCTTCTCGGCTTATCTGCCTTTATCTCTTTATGTTTGGATTTCTTCTACTTTGACGCACCTTATTTTCTTTGCCCTTTTCACGCTGTCTACATATGTCCTCACTTGATAATTTTGAATTAACACTCTAATTATTATTGCAGCAATAGTAAAAAGACAACATTTGTCAAATGATCTGTTGGTTGCATATATAGACACATGCATCTTAGGGTTGTCTATCGTAAAGTGTTCACACTTCAACTGTACTCAACCGGTTCAAGCTTTTGATCTGCATTCAATGTGAGTTTGACTTTGTGTCTCGATAAATGCTTCACTCAACAACGTTCAAATTTCTTTATTGTCTTTGGCATCTACACTTCTACTTCACTTTAACTGCGCCACTTCCTCGATCACTTCTGATCTCTATTCAATGTGACTTGACTTCGTGTCTCGATTCATGCTTCAAACGGCAACGTTCAAATGCCTTTACTATCTTTGGCATCTGCACTTCTACTTAACTGCGTCTCTTCCTCGATCACTTCGATTGAATTAACTCGAGGTCCGTGAAGAATATATTGAGTTCATCACCAGTTTTAGTTATTCTTGCTTTTATTTTCATATCTTTACTGTCTTTGGCATTTGCACTTCTACTGCGCCGCTTCCTCGATCACTTCCGATCTGCATTCAATGTGACTTAACTTCGTGTCTTGATTCATGCTTCAAACGGCAATGTTCAAATGCCTTTACTTTCTTTGGCATCTGCACTTCTACTTAACTGCACTGCTTCCTCAATCACTTTGAATTATCTCGAGCTCCGTGAAGATTATATCGAGTTCATCACCAGTTTCAGTTGTTCCTTTACAAACAGTTAGAAGACATTGATTGCGGGTTTTTTAATTCTTTCGTCGAGCCAAGTTCACGTTCTTTTCCTTGTTGGATCTTTCCTTATGACCTTTTGACACTTGTCAAATGCGCGCACTCTCGGAGGATCCTCTGAGTTTGCTTTGCACCATTGGATCTAATGCACCGATCAGACATGAGCCGTTGATATTTTAACGCAACATTAGTTTTAATGCTTGCTTTGCCATTAACCATCGAGCTCCTTTTCTTCCCTTTTTGCATCTCCCTGCTTTCTATATCATGGGTTGGCTTCCGCTCCTTTCGATTATTCTCAACATGCTCGATCTTTACCCTTTGTATTTAGCGTTAAACTTCGGCATGTTGACGTGATCTTATTTTCTTCGACATTCTTGTAACGTTCCTTGCAACGTCGATCCTTCAAGACTTGCTCGTCTTTTAACCTTGCTTTAATTCCTTCGTAGGGTTCCTTTATGCAGATTGTTGTGGGCCTTTGTGTCTTCGAGACAATTTTCGTGGACTTTTTGTCTGGGTTTATTCAATCCTAAAGTGTCCTCCAATTTCTCCGTAAGAATTTGTCATTGGCTTCTAATAGATGTCCTTCGGAAATCTTTTCTTCGAAGACTTTTTGTTTGCAAGGCATTTCTTCGGATTTTTTGTCTGCAAGGCATTTCTTCGGACTTTTTGTCGATAAGCCATTACTTCAGACTTTTTGTCCACGTCATTTCTTCGAACTTTTTGTCCGCGAGGCATTTCTTCGGACTTTTTGTCCACAAGCCATTATTTCGGATTTTTTGTCCGCATCATTTCTTCGGCTTTTCTGCAATTGTCCACATGCCCTTTTCAACGTTTAAATGATACACTTCGGACTTTTTGCAATCTACCCTTCGGCTTTTCTGCAAGTGTCCACATGCCTTTTGCAATGTTCAAAAGATACATTTTGATTTTTTGCAAAGGTCCACTTGCCCTTTGGACTTTTTAAAAGGTCCACTTGCCCTTTGGAACATTCAAAATATACCCTTCAGACTTTTTGAAGAGGTCCACTTTCCCTTCGGACTTTTTGAAAAGGTCCACTTGCCCTTGAAGGCCTTGACAATTTTTCCAAAAGAGTTGTCCTTGCCATTCTTTCCGAAAGAATTCTTCCGAAGGAATTCTTCAAGACTATTTCGGGTTTTCCATTCTTCTTGACTTATCCCGATTGCCTCTTCAAAGTAAGAGCACTTCACAAACGCAATTTTCTCCACAAGTCTGCTCAACTCAATCTTTGGCACTAATGCATGATCAATTTCAATCTCAATGACATCAAGGACATTAATCTTTGACATCAATGACAATTCCACGCTGCCTTAGATGGAAATGATAACCATTCAGTTCTCAGACTGCTTTCTGTATCATGATATCAAAACTATCAACTGTCTCCTTGCTCAAATTTCCAACACACCCTCCAAAAAGCCATGTAGATGTACGGCAGCCCAATCAAGGTAATAACTACTAAGATTTTCAAGAATAGCAAACATCCACTTAAACCCCAATGCAACAGTTTGGAAATTATTTCAAACCCTCACAAGGGCTGGAAAATGATGGCAATCCTCAATCACACTAAAACTGAAATTTAATCCTGATTTGCAAGCACAATTATGATTCCTAGATGGAATAACCTCAATGGGTTAGAGGGTTTTCGCCCTCCACACCTATCTATCAGTGTTTTCGTCCTCAAATAAAAAGATTGAACATAATGACTCAAGCTATGGATTAGGGTTTGATTATGAAAGATGAATAATGAATAATGATCTTTTTAGCCTAACTTCTCCTTTTATAATTTTATTTTTCCAATTCCACCTTAAAAGTATTTAAAAATACTTTTAATAAAATCACTTTTCATCTACTTAATGATAATTATTTTTGGCCCTCTTAATAAATAGTAATAATGCATAAGTGTCATTTTCATGTTATAAAATAAAAGTAATTTAGGACAACTTAAACTATTATCATTAATTTATTTTCCTAACTTTATCCCTTAGCCTGCGGAAAATAAGGAAAAGGCCAAAGGTCTTCTGACTGGCTTAACTCCGAAAAGGGGACATGACATGTTATAATGTCCCCAATTTGAGACAAGCAAGCAATAATAAAATTGGGCACAAACCCAAATAAAAAATCTGAAAATAATAGAATAGACCAGCCACTCTAGGAATGTCAAGCAAACCCCAACACCTCTCCAAAATTATCCAAATGTTAAATGCCACTAGGGAATAAATTAATCCACAATTACTGCCTTTAATATCCACTCCAAAAACTGAGAATACAGTATAAAAAATGATGCAAACTGATGCAATAAATACCTGGAAATGATGATCACATTATCTGAAGATATTTACCTAGAATTTCAGCAGACACTAGCCTTCCTCCCTGTTGACAATTCTTCCACAAGTCAGATTGTCTCTTGCCATTTAGAAAGTTCACGTCTCTAGCCAAGGAAGAAAGAATACATTGCTTTTTTCTTTGGTAAGGGCCTTTGCTACAAAAGGATGAATTCCTTCGGACTTTTTTCCAAAGGAATGGTTCCTCAAAGAAGGCTTCTGCTAAGGACAACTTCGGAGAAATGCAAAGGAAGCAATTCCTTCGGACTTTTGTCCGAAGGAATACTTCAGAGAATCCAAAAGTCCGCCCAAAAAAGCAAGGAAAAGCCAAGGTCCCTTTTGGAAGGGTCATTTTCAAGAAACCCGAAGGGCAGGGTACCCTTAGGAAGGGTCATTTTCAACAATCCCGAAGGGCACCTACCCTTCGGAAAGGTACAGGAAAAAATTCGAGACCCCTGCAAAAAACCCGGGTGCCCTACAATTTTTTCGACAAAGGCGCAGATGAGGGGATAGAAGCCCTTGTGGAAGGCACTTGGTCGGTGACAGGACCACTGCAACTTTCCCGAAGGACATTTCGAAGGCAGTCGGAGTTCAAAAAGAGAAGAATTAATTCCTTCGAACTTTTTGTCCGAAGGAATTCCTTTGGAACAAAAGTCCAAGAAAATTTAGAGATTACAAGGAAGACAAATCCGACAGCAAAGACCAAGGAATATCTTCGGACATTTTGTCCGAAGGAATTCCTTCGAACAAAAAGTCCGAAGAAATTCGGAGAGGTACACACCGAAGGCCCATGCAAAAGAGCCGACAGGGCAAAGTCCATTCTCAACAAAGAGCGAAGGCAAAGGAAAAAGGATTAATTCCTTCGAACAAAAAGTCCGAAGAAATTTGGATTTCTGAACCAAAGTTAAAACCGCAGAATAAAAGCCCGAGCCAAAGGAAATGACAAAAGTATTCCTTCGGAAAAAAGTCCGAAGGAATTCTTCGAAAGATAAAGCCGAGAGAGATGAAGCCATAGGGCAAAACAAAAGTCCGCAAGAATAGATTCAACAAAATTGGCAAGCATAAAGCCGAAGGAAATCAAAGGTAAAGTCAACAAGAATTCCGAAAGAAATAAGAAGACTAAAGGGGCCTGACAGGAAATAATCCCAAGAAAATGCCAAAAGGTGACATCCCGCAAGTTGTAGAGTCCTCGTGGAGATTGTATGTGCATCTTGAATTCCCAGAATAGTCATATAAATGCCTCTATCAATTTGTTGAGTATGGCTTAGTACACAGTTTGTTGGTGACTACATTTGCATATATGGCAGCATCTAGAGGAAACAATCACACCAGGCTACTTAGGTTTGTGCCTATTCCTTGTGGTCCAAGTTCTAAGTCATGCGGATGGAAGGAGCAAAAGTTATGTAGGTGCAAAGTAGGACTCCCAAGTAGTTGAACGGTATCTAAACACTTAGTCGATTTTACAAGCTTGGGAATTCTTTCGGGAAAGTGCTTGGCAATTATTTCAAGAGAATTCACTTGGAGAATTCTTTCGGAGATATTGGTAAAGACAATTCTCTCGGACAAAAAGCCCATAGCTAATAAGGGAATTCTTTCAAGAAAATTGGTTCGGCGATTTCTTTCAAGAAAATTGGCTAAGTCTTTGTCGGACAAATTGTCCACAACAAAGTTTCCGAAAGAAAAGAGTGCCACTTGAAATTCTTTTAGAAAAATTGTCCTGAACAAAAACTCCGAAGGGCACTTTGCAAAAAGTCCAAAGGGTATGTGGACCTTTACAAAAATGTCGAAGGGTATTTTGCAAATGGCCGAAGGGTATGTGGACCTTTACAAAAAAGCCGAAGGGTAAGTGGACCTTACAAAAAAGCCGAAGGGTATGTGTCTTAAACAAACGAACAAAGAATTGTAGGGTAATTCAAATGTCCCGAAAGGGACTTAGACAAAAAGCTCAGAGAAATTGTCCCGAAATGTCTTATTAGACAAAAAGCCCGCAGAAATTGTCTCGAAGGGCACTTAGACATTCTTTCGAGGAAATTGACCCGACGAGCACGTAGACAAAAAGCCCGCAACAATTTGACCGAAGGATATAATCCGAAGGGTATGTGCCACAAACAAGAGCTTTCGAAGGACACTTTCAAAAGAAGGGCATAGATGAATTCTTTCGAAGAATTTGTCTACGGCAAGTGGATGCTTACAAAGTTCCCGAATGATACTTTTTGGATGGAATGGTCTCTTACAAAAGTTTCTGAAGGATATTTCGAATGAAGTATAGAACACTCGCAATATTGCCGAAGGATTAAGGCAAGATTAAAGATCAAGCAAGTCTGAAAAGATCGACGAAGGGGAAGCATCTCAAAGACACTGAAAGAAATGAGATAACGTCAACATGTTGGAGTTTAACGACACAATAGAAGGATTAAAGATCGAGCATATCTAAGACAATCGAACGGAGCAAAAGTGAACCAATCATATAGGAAATATCGAGATGAGAGAAAGAGCTCGACGGTTAATGCAAGAGAGATCGACGGTTTGTTTTCAAAAGTGGAAATATCTGACGGTTCAAGATAGACAGTGAATGGCGCCAATGACAAGATTAATAATCCTCATTTAAAGACATGACCAGACGAACGGTTAGCTCGAAAGGTCTACTTGGAGCCCGAGATTGATTGATCCAACTGATCAATCATCGATTAAGGAAACGGCACAGTAATGCCCTGAATCTGATAGTTGCCAAACATAGTAAAGAGACTTGACCATTGCAATGTGATGCATGAACCGAGACACGAGAAAGCATATAAGTCAAAGTCGCATTGAATAAGAACTAGAAAAGGGGAGTTGAAGTGTGAACACGTTGCAGATATGAAAACCTAGACTTATTTGTCCATATATGCATCATCTAGAACCTTGTGTGTGGGGTTGTCGCTGCTACCGTTGCAAATTTGAGAGTGACTCAAAGGTTGTCCATTGAAGACGTATGCAGACAGAATAAAGGGCAAAGAAAAACAAAAGGGAATAAAGAGTGTATAAACAGAATATATCCAGACGTGTGCAGACATAGAGTGAGAGTTAGAGGGACAGAGATTGAGCAGACCGGAAGAGAGGGCACATAAAGAATGTGTAGAGACTGAGCAAAGAGGAAGAAAGAGCACACTGAGAATGAGCAATTACAGACTAGACTTGTAACAAAGAAACTAAATTGGATTCATTTGTGAATCTATCTTGTATACTAGAGTTGTAGCTTCATAAGTTCTGATTGGTTGGTGCCATCAGAAAAACTGAGTTGGTGCTCAGTTAGGGGACTGGTGTCTCCTTAAGATGGGTGTCCTTAAATATAACCTGTGAGGTTTTGCCAGTAAAGTGTTTTACTGTGAGACTGGATTAGAACGGTAGATTCTGGCAGCTATTCTCACCGTGGTTTTTCTCGTTGGGTTTTTCACGTATAAATTTGATGTAATGTGTTTTTTTGTGTGTGTGATCTTTGCATCTGTTCTTTGATTTGCATATGAATTTGTATCTCCTTTAAAAGTTTAAATCGACTAGTTTTAGCTTATCTACTGATTCACCCCCTCTCTCAGTAGAAAATTGTGTTCAACAACCAATAGTGTCACTTTCTACAGCTGAAGCGGAGTACATAACCACCAATGCAGCAGCATGTTAGGCTATATGGTTGAGAAGGATACTTTCTAATTTACACGAGGAGCAACAAGGAGCTTCTACGGTCTATTGTGACAATGTATCATCCATAGCATTGTCAAAGAACCCCATGTTTCATGGTAGGAGCAAACACATTGCAATAAGGTATCACTTCATTCAAGAGTTAGTTAAAAATCGTGTCATAGAACTTAGTTTTGGCAAGTCTGATCGGCAATTAGCTGATATTTTTACTAAGCCATTGTCTAAAGACACTTTTATGCACCTAAAAGGAAGATTAGGGGTCATAAATGCAGTAGCATTAGGCCTACAAAGTGTTATGGTAGCTCCAGAGTCTTTCAACAGAGCGACGGACTCAAACAACACAGCTCTGGAGTCCTACAGCAGAGCTACGAATTACAACAGGGTAGCTACAGATTTCATCAGTTCAGCTACGAATTTCAACAGGCCAGCTACAGATTTCAACAGAGATACAAATTTCAGCAGGCCAACTATGGTTTACAGTCCAGCTATGGATTTCGTCAGTCCAACTACAAATTTCATCAATCCAGCTACGGATTTCGGCAAGGTAGCTACGGTTTACAATCCAACTGCGGATTTTGACAGGATAGCTACGGATTTCAACAGTCTAGCTACGGAATCCATCAGCAGAGCTACGGACTTTAGTAAGGAAGCTCCAGACATGCATAAAAAAGATGCAGAAGTATTTGAAAAGATGAAGAAAAGTTATAAGAAAGTTTTGAAGGTTGAGAAAAGTTCAATTGACCATGGTAGGAAGGTAAAGAATAAGGGGGTGTTGAAATAAAATTCTTTATTCTTTCCTACCTACCCACACAGCCACCTCCAAAATTTATTGCAGCGATTTGAATTTAAAATTTTTGAGTGTAGTTTGGAGTTTGGGGTGAAACGTTGGGGTAGGTGTGACAGTTGTACGCAATAGTCAAATGGAAACAAATAGAAACAAGTGTGTGAAGCAGAATTTTTTTTTTTAAAAACGCAGCAGCAGTTAGGTAGGAGAGAGAACGAAAGCGCTGCAAAAGGAAAACAGCAGCAGCCTATAGGAAAGCAGAGTAGGGAAGGAACAGAGGAATAGAATATAGCAAAGTTACGGAGAAGAACAACAAGCCGTAGCAAGAGAGTGTGTTCAAAAATCGTAGCAGCAGCAGCCTACAAGAGAAAAGAAGTTTAATAGCACACAACAGAACAGGGAAAACACAGAGTAGCATTAGTTAAGGAAAGTCTTTTCTTTCATATATGTCTTTTCTAAGTCATTTTTAAAACAATAGTAGCTGTGTTTGTTTAAGGAGGTTTTCAAAGTTAATAGATATATATATTTAGTGTTTATTTCTCCATATTCTCTCCTCCCCTATTTCTATCTTGTGTTATTTATTTGTTGTCCACCTGGGCTGTATATTTTTGGTGTTTTCTCTCTCTCCATAGCCATTAGTGCTGTAGCATTTTCCAACAAATTATTGTGTATTTTCCCCATAATTTTCAGAATTAAATAATAATAATTTATGATGATTTTGACCTCTTTACAATATTTTAGATTTTGTTACAATAGCTAGGGTTTTCATAGAAATCAGAAAATAAATTGATTGCTAGGGTTTGGGGAGAAATCCTTATTTTCAGTTGGCAGCCCCAACAGGGACATTTCATTTATCTTCATATGTCGCTTTGTTTTGGTCAATTCATCGATTTTTATTTTTTTGGTCATAGTTTATAAATGTCTCAATTTAAGTTTTATTTGGTTTATGAAAAAAAAAAGGTTTAATCGGTTTCTTTGTAGGTTGAAGACTAAGGGTTTTCCAAGATGTCCCTATCAAAAGAGGTACATGACAAACTTGCGAAGGTTAAATTATCTTGAATCGAATTCTGTAATTTTCTTATATTTTTCCAGCTTGGCGATTTGGGTTTTGGGCTTTTTTAGTCATCTAAATATTCAGAAAATTCATAAAAAAATTCTTTCTTGCAAATATATTTATGCAATAATATTGAGGGTTTGATAAGATCTTTGGCATAAGAAACATCTACAATTTCTTGTTTAATTTTGCAACCAAGAATGCCTAGGGTTTGAAGAAGAAAATATGATTTTGAAGGATTATCTTTTCATGTTTTGAGCAGCCACTATTTGATTAGGGTTCAACATAATTTTAAGGTATATTTGAGGGATTGTTGGCAGCTAAGGTTTGCTGCAATTATATCAAAAAAATTCCAATTTGAAGTAGGGTTTATAAGTATTTCTAATTTTCAGCTAATCATCCCTTTCAAGAACATTACACGTGCATCTCACATATCTTGCATCAAGTTGCATTGAATTGCTTGGCCCTTTGTACCATCATGCAATTCCTTGTTTCATGGTATCCTTGACACGCTTCACAACATACCATTACCACTTGCACTTTCCTTTGTGTGCAAATTTTCTTTGTGTGACATTTTGTCTCACAATCTATGCACCATAATCCCCTTTGAGATCCCTGCAAACTATTTGCAAATGAAGATTGTAACTACGTAGCCATTTTTGAAATTTGTGCTTCCAAGAAAAGACTTATGATAGTCTCACAACTTTTGGGAAATTCCATTCACAATGCATCTTATACATCCAAAAAAAAAACCGTAGCCAATTGTCTTCTAAACATTGGCAACAACCCTCTAGGCTCCAACAAATCACTACACATGTTGCAGTGGATGAATGTCATTTGACAATTTAGACAACAATGTTTTGAATGATGCATGCACATCTACGTAGCATCTTGTTTGATTTCTTTAAGCACATAATTCTCTACTGCTCAAAATATGGAATACAAAACTCCCTTAAGCAAGTAGTCTTCAATAGGTCGAAATCCACTACAGACTGGTTTAGATCAAACTTTCAATACCAAGTATGTGCATGATCTAGAGTGTCATGACAAAATGACTTGCTTTTCTTTCAGGAGAAGTTAACCCTTTAGCCCTCCAGGCTATCTCGCATTTATGCATATGCTCTGATGCATCCTCAATCCCTCTATACTCTAGAAACTTACAAACATCTCATAAAAGATTGTTGGCTATGCTTGCACACTACTTCCCAATGTCACCTCCTGATCCACCAACAATACCTCTTCTAACATTTGTTGTCGTACCCATGCCTCCTTGTGCAACAACTATAGGACTTACTACTTGACCAGTTCTACTAACCAATGGACCTTGAACCCTAGTCCCTCTTATAGGTTCCATAATACTCATACTTGCCAAATTAAAAGTCTTCACTTCAATACTTTCAACCCTCTACCGTGTGAATGGAATCACCTGCTCTACCACAAAATCTTTGCTTTCTTAAAAATTTCCAACTCCACCTTCACTTTCACTGTAATCTACTTTCTAAAAAACAATGCATAAACATGCATCGGCTTCAGGTAAGCTTAGATCTGATATATCCATAGGGCTTGTGCATCTTACTCCACCTTCATATGGTTCCAAATCCACTATTTCAAATTGGCTCTCCTTATCTAGGGACTCCAAACTGTGCGCCTCTTCTCAATTGGAGCGCATTTTTCCATCGCGCAAACTAATCACATGCCTTCCTTATTCTATGCGGGTACTTAGGGTATTTATATGACTGTCCCCCCCCTCGTGGGGTCCATATTACATAGCATCTCATCACTCTCCACAAAGTCTTCCATTCCTTCTTTACATACGCCACCCTGATCTCATTTTCAACTCACCAAATGTCTAGCCTTTGCGCAACAGAGATTTAGCCTTCCATCGCTAGGGTTGCAATTTCAAAGTTTTCCTTCATCTAATACAATCTTTCACACTACTTCCACGTGCATTCAATCGATCTCTACACTCAGTGCAAATAGGGTCCCAACAACGGAACCAAAAAGTTGGGCTTTTTCTAGTCACCTTCCAATGTTGTGCAAACTTGACTATGCTTAACTGATAAGACACTCCTACACCAACATATCACTTGAGCCAAAGCCTCAAGCACTCACTGGAGGTGCAACGAGAGATCACTCATGCCCACATTGTTAGAAAGAGCGATAAAGATCAGAAATGTGCATAATATAATATTCAAACCCTAACCAAGCTATAATGAAAGCTACCAAACAAATGACACATAACACATATCAAGCATTTCTTCCATTAAACATACTCCAAATAAATTACAAAAATAATTACATTGACTCCATGATAGAACAGGAGTAAGCTAATCAACATATAAAATACTACAATGTCTTCAAAAGAATCAATCTTATTTGATCTCCCAAACATGTGCTTGCTCTCCAAAACCTGTGGCAAATTTGCCTATCTGCAAATATGTGACAAATTTGTATCTCTCAAATGAGAGGTTGGGGGGTCTATTTATAATATTCCTATACCTTCTTCCTCTACCAGTTGTTGCCATGTTGGGTCCACCTATCCATCTACTAGATCCTTTTAGAAGATTCCTTCGATTCCATCTCCATGTGTATAATTGGGATCGATCCCTAATTATTTGTGTTGTTCCTTGGTTCTTATCATGGCACCTAGCATCCTACGCATCTATGTCTTCCATAGAGATCCTTGGCAAGGATGTACAAAACTTGAGACCATTCTGTGCATTGTTAGATACTAAGAATCATTTTGCGTGTCTAGCTAGTGCATTATGAAACTTAGTCAATCTTCATCAAAGTAGCTTCATGTGTAGATTCTAGGGTCAACAACTAAGCATCTACTTTGAGTATTTGGATTTGTCGATTCATTGACGATTAGTGGTCTACTTGGCAACCAAATCTCCTAGTTTGCTTGGTTGGATTTTATCAATTAAATTTTTACGATTTCCAGATTGTCACTTGATGATTGCTCTTTTAGTATGGATAAATTTTCCTTGATTCACTTTGGAAACCACGTGATCTTATTTGATTTTGATTTTTTCATGGTTACCTTTTGATGAATGGTTTTGAATGGTTATTTTCACGTTTAATTGATTCCCAGGACGTTATTAGGAACAAGTTTTGTGTTCAAAGGAGGACACTTGATCACAATCTTTTGGGTTACAGTTATGATTGGTTTTAGAAATACATTTAGGTTTTTTGGTGGTGACAACAACACATTAGTTTTTGGATCATGCTGGAGATGGTTAGCATGGTTAATAGTTTTGGGTGATTCTTGGCTTGTAGAGGATCATAATAGGATTTACAGGTTTCTAGATTTGATTGAATTGTAATTACAAACTTGGTTTAAGTTTTGGTTCATTGTTCCCAATACATGGTTCAAAACCTATTTTTATAGGTTAAAATGGTTCATGATATGTTTTCATATGACTCACTTGGCACATCACACTTGGTTAGTGTTATATCGCCTTTAGATGATTCACAAACAAAATGAGCATTGGTTTGATAGAGATGTCTTAGAGATGCTTGGTTGATGGTAGATTGGTCCTAGATTTGAATATCCCAATTGGGTTTGTGAATTCTTTGACTTGGTTCATGATTTTGATTGAAGTTCTAGTATTCCAAATATCAAAAGTTTGTTTGCTTGTTGTACATCTGGGATGTAGCTTCAGAAATTGGTGGTGGTATTATTTTCTTTCAACATCTTCCCCATTATTCTTTTTTGCCCTGCATTTGAATCCTCATGTTCGGAGCTTATTCTTGAGTGTGGAAATGTTAAGAGCAATCCTAAGCCCCTACACTTACTATAGATCTAGGGACTTACATATTTGCATTCGCAATTATGTCTTTCCTCTTGTTTTGGGAAATTACATCATTAAGTTGTTAAACATCAAGACTATTTGGGTGATAAGGTGGGAAGTTGGGTTGTCCCATTAGAAGTGCTTCACCTTCCTTTTATATGGGTATTGTTCCCTTCATGTGTTGTATGATATTGGTCAATTTTATTCATATTAGTAGTGCCTTCCTCAGGTACCCTTAACATATTGTTTACTCCATGTATGTGTAGTGTTTTGTTTGTATTTCTTACCATCAACAATAAGCATTATATCATAATTCATAAAATATCAACTGAATATGAGTCATCATCATATCGTAAACAACATTGTTTAAAATATAAAAAGAAGGAAATGAGGGTGAGAATACAAATGCAATATGCTTTCATCTAGATAATATCTAACAACAACATTTTAGAGGAAGATTGAATCCCTTCTGGGTTCCAAAAAAGTATTCATTGCAAATTTATGGAAGTGGAGCTCATATTTATGGCTCTAGTTCGCAACTTCCAAGACTATCTTGCTCGAAAGGCTGAGTTATAATACTTGAAAACAAGAATAGAGTGTTGTATAGAGTGCATATTGAAATGGTTCTCTTGAATTTCCTAGGTATACTTTCGGTAAATTTTAAGTAGATAATGCTAATGCTCTTTCAAATTCAACGCATGATTTGCCATGTTTCCAACATATAAAAGGTCACTCATAACTCTCAGATTTATTTGATAGCATGTATTCTGTGACTGATTTCATCCTAAAGAAGCCAACACCTTCATCCTAGGGTTGATCTATGGTGTTTATAATCTTTCCCTGTCCTTGCACCAAAGATTCAACCATGTCACTTCCTTTTGACCTTAAAAACCAGATCTGTAACAGATCCATTCCCATTGCTACTCTGTAGGAGATAAGTGCAAGAAATCACTAGTGATAATGAGTAATGATGAGTGGAGGTTTTCCTTCCATGTGTATACCATTTTTATCATCATTCTGAAAAATCACGTATATAGGAGGGTGTAGGTTGACATCCATAATATCTGTCCACTTAAATTTGCAGAGAAAGGGGATCATTTACCAATGTGGCCTCATACCATTGACAATTTTGCCCCCACAGGGCAAATTGTCACCCCTACTATTCGGAACTCTGCTATGGTGCCAAGTTTATCTTGTGAATTAGTTTTGGGGTCCTTAAATGTGCATTTACAGCCACCCAAGTGGCCATCTACAGCCAGGGATAAGCCAAAGTGGCCATCTACAGCCAGGTGAAGTCTAGTCATTCAAAGGTTTCCAAGGAGCTTTCTTGATTACAGCCAACGCAATGTACAAATACAGCCATGCAAATGATGACGAAAAGGTCTCCTATGGCCATGTAAATTCTGATGGACTCCTACAGGCATCATATAGAGCATACAATTCGTTCAATGGAGGACACATGCAGCAGTTTTAAGAGGGTTTTTCTCCTTCTAAAAATGTCATCTATAGTAATTTGAAAGGGTTTTTCTCCTCTTCTAAGCATCACATATAGCCAAAAGCCAAGACATACACGCTGTAAGTTCATTTATTTTGTCTTCCCAAGGAATTTTTCAGGGTATAAAAGGTGGACTATTTCTTTGGACATTTTGTCTGAGAGAAAGAGCTCTCAAAGGACTATGTAAAAGTCCGAAAAAATGACTAAGTGGCAATTGTGCAAAGTTTATTTCCTTCAGACAATTTGTCCGAAGGAAATCAAGAGACAGGAATCCGTAGAAGGGTGTCGGACAATAAGTCCGAAAGAATTCGGGCACATTTTTTCCGAAAGGCCATTTCACAGCGGGAGGGATATTATCAAAGTTTATTTTCCTTCGGACTTTTGTCAAAAGAAAAGGAAAAGCACAGTTGAAAAGACCCGAAGGGCACCTACCCTTCAAGAAAGTCCAATTCAAAAGTCCCGAAGGGTATGTACCCTTCGGGTTGGTTCACTTTATGTTTCTAAGGACGCAGACAATTCATCCGAAAAACAGCTTCAAAAAGCCCGGGTGCCCTTCAAAAAGCCAGGGTGCCCTTCAAAAAACCCGAAGAAATATAAACAAATGAAAGAAAATAAAGAAGGAATCCTTTGGACTTTTTGTCTAAAGGATTCCTTCGGAAAAGAGAAAAGAAAAATCCGAAGGAAATGAAGAAATTAAAGGGACTCTGGATATTCTTTCCAAAGGAAATAAAACCAAAGAATAAATCTGCAGACATAAAGCCAGTAAACAGGAATTCCTTCGGAAAGAGAAAGGACGTAAGTGCCAAGGGAAGATCTTAAGACAATTCCCACGGACATTTTGTCTACAGGAAAATGGAAAGAACAAAAGACCGAAATAAATAATTGACAAAGACCCAAGATGAATGAATAAAAAAATACACAGGTAAATAACCAAGGAAAAATACACAGGAAAATCACAGATATTTGTCTAGACAGGAATGAACAAAAAAGCCGATAACCAAGTCAAGCCCAGAAGAATAAACTCGTGGATTTCATGCAAGGAAAAACACAGGGAAGATTCGTGGAAAAAACAAATACAGATGGTGAACATGCCTAAATAGTCTGAGAATACAAGAGCATGCAACAGCCATGAACAGGAATAGACACTCCCGGATTTGACCGTTCTAACACATCACCTTCAGTTCTTAAACAGAGGCTCGCTTTGCATGAGGACTTGAGTAGTGGAACAGTGGAAAGCTTAAACAAAAGAAATTCCATGCACGCACTCTCATTTGTCTCAAAACTTGAAACGTTTCGACAGTTCAAACGTAATTCTTAATTTGGCATTTACGTTGATTTCATGCAAAGGGGAGACTTTCAAATGTTCCAACAATTCGAGTGGATTTGACTACTCTTGTTTTGGAGTTGACTGGTTTTCAAGTCAAGACATCTATTCGTACATTTCATGCATCCAAAGCTTGTCTTCTTTTTTCAATGCAAGGAGTTTTCATGCAAGACAAAATAAACTTTTGTAAACGTTGAGTTGGTTTGAGTTTACTCCCTCTCTATTTTCTAACGCCAATCTCTTGGCTTTTTGTAATTTTTTATATTAATGGCTTTTCAACCTTGTAAAAAAGATCCCTCTTTTGGCAAGCAATATTTTGTCAAAGTCTGTGCTGTAACCTTTTTCAGAATTAAAAAAAAAGGACTGTGTTTTTTCAATTTCCAACAGCTGGTATAGTGTACTATTGTTATAGATTTGCCTAAGTGATAGGTTTTCTTTCTTCTTTGTCAAATCTGAATTCATATCTAGTTACTAGCTAGTCATTTATCACGTTCTGTGTTTGAATGTCTTTTGTTGAGTTTACAGTGGATGTTAGTGGTTGTTTAGTGCCTTTCGTCAGGGCTATTTTTCCATTTCTCTCAAGCTTAAATCATTAGATTAAACCTTTTCGTGAAATACTTGTGTATTGATCAATTGGAGTTGAAGTTCTGCCTCTTCTTTGTCTGAATCAGTGTTCTCAGAAGCTCGATTTGAGTGGATCAAGCAAATTAGGTGTATCACCGTTTTAGCTAGGAGTTTCTTTCAAGTTCTTTCTCCCCTTTTCTCCAGGCAGTTTGTCGCGTAGAAGTTGAAATCCTCATTGATACATCTTACAGGAACCAGCCTTCTCTGGTGATTCTTCTCACCATTGAAGCACCCACCCTCGTGAGAAGATCCCATTGTTTCAACTGGAGCGAGGATTAGCCATTTCAACACATCTTCGATTCAGGGTGCAACTCTAGGGTGACAACACATACATAGGTTAAGAAGCTACACTCCTGGCATCTCCAAGATGACTCCCCCTTCCACTTCTCTGAACAATGTTTGCTCATAAGGTAGTTTTAACTTTC
Source organism: Torreya grandis (assembly GCA_037957365.1). Classification (NCBI taxonomy): domain Eukaryota; kingdom Viridiplantae; phylum Streptophyta; class Pinopsida; order Cupressales; family Taxaceae; genus Torreya; species Torreya grandis. The sequence continues at coordinate 2,253,637 of JARHVA010001917.1, read as the reverse complement.
ATGTGCCTCCAGTGTAGCTAGCATCTCACCTAACTTAACAATCATACTTATTTATTATTAATTAACTATTTTTTCTTTTATTTCTTATTTACCAAGTCTGTAAAAGAAAACATAAAGAAGAAAAATTATAAATGACAATTGAAAATAGGTGAACCTTCAGTAAGGACCATAAATGCCCTCAATGACAAAAATGTATAAAAAGATTGAGTCTTTCTGCAAAATAAAATCTGGAAACTAGATTGTTGGAAACTAGTAGATCTTGTTAATATTTAATGGTCAATACCCATCCAATAGCCCAAGAACGTTTTTCCAAGGGACAAAATCCTTTGGAATGAGCATCCTTTCAAGCTGCAACGAATATATTCCCATCTTTACCCACCCATCAGACACTTTAAATAATGAATAGTCATTTTGAATGTCATTAACTTATGATGATATGACCATGTATATTTTCATTGTGCTGATAAACCTTATCTTATGATCATATATCCAATCATAGAGTTATGATTTCAAACAACACACCCCAAGGAGAATTCAAAAAAAAGAGAGAGATAAAAAGACAGTTCAGGTAACATTTCTTTTGGGAAAAATTCTTCCAAATATTCAACATTTGCTGTCATGGCACTAATTATATTCTAAATCTAATACATACCTCACCATTAATAAGGAAGTTGTACAATTGTAAGCCCCTTTCTTTCATATTCAATGGAATAGAACCTAAAATGAGTACCTGCTCCTTTGTTGCAATCTGAAACAAAAGATTCAAATAAAATGTTCTTTATCAACTGTAACCGAACTTGAGTGCAAATTTGTATTCAACTGAATAAATTTCATTCATTTTACTAAAGGAGAAGATGTGTACTTAGCTTTGTTCACGTGTATGAGTTGCATCTTGCAAGACTCCATAAAACAATTCTTTTTAGCTGTCTAAAATTTGTCAAAAGCAATTAATAAGGGCATCACAATGATTAGAGAAATTTGGAACTTTTCATATGTCTTCCTTATCGAAATGAATATTTACATAGGCTGGCCTATTCAATAACTTCCCAAATTAAGATAAGATTACAGAAAATGAATTTGCATTCGCAATGCCAATTTGTCAACCTCACACTGCGTTCTGCCACACTTCAAGCCTCCATGCAAACACTTCAACAATGCCCCATCAGAGCCCTTATAAATTAATTTAATAATGTTCATATCATTTTTCTCACCAAGAGATTAAGAATCAAGGGCTTTAATTAATTTGGAATTGCTCGTCTTGGTTTTGGGTAGATGTTTAGATCTGCAGTTAGAAACTCCATTTTCTAGAGCATTGCTCAACAGCCAGGTTAGTCGATAGCTAACTTAAGTGATACAGCTCTAGGGTAACACCATAGAAGGACATCATTAGATCCACTTCTTTATGTAATTTCTAGTCATGCATTGGGTTACTTTTTGCAGGGTGGCAAGGTTCAGTGTCAGATTGAAGATGCTTAAAGTAAATTTTGCATATGAATATGCCCATTTTCAGAGTTAACACATCAATCGCTTAACTCTAGCTTGCTTGGAAACTTTACCCTGCTTGTAGATCTAAGGCGATGTACTCTTAACATACGAAAACAAAAAAAATGAGAGAGAGAGAGATCCACCAAAACTGTATTACTACACTCTTCATTTTAAGGGTTAAAATTTAACATGAGGAAAGCTGAGAGATAGAAGGATAAGGCTAAGCATATGCAAAGTAACTGAGAACTGGGCATGCAAATGGAATGCCTATAGTATTTTGGTAATCCATGCAGTTAGAATGTTTGGGTAAACATAGTGATGCAAAGAGAAAAAGAGAGATAATTACTAAATATAATTACAATTTACGTGCACAAATCATGCAAAGTCTCATCGATGGTACACATCAACTTTTCTACATGGTCAAGGTTGGATAATATGTTGATCAAGATAAGTGGTACACTTCTCAGCGAATTCAAGTGTAGTTCCATCAATTGTGCACTGATGCAATGGAGACCATTGCTCTTTAATAGAGGGTGAATTATCCGTGCACAGCTGTTGCGTAGCCGAACACACTCCTCGTTTGTTCTACTACGCAAAGCTCACACCCCTCACATAATCATGCACACTCCTTTTCTCAAAGTTTGTTGACAACCCTACGCACAAGTCCCACGCCTGCTCATAGACTTTCATGCACTGGTCTCCTTATATCGTAGCCTACCGCTGACCAAGCCGATGATGCTTAGCTGGTCTTTTCGGATGATCAGCCACACTAGGACAAAGACACGGCCCGAACTCCCATGGGGGGCAGCAATGGGGAATCTTGGACATTGGGCGAAACCCCAATCCAGCAATATTGTGTGGGTGAAGGGCAATTCCGCTTGTAAAGCTCAATTTTGATAATTCCTATGTTAATGCATGAAAGTGTGTGTCATTATTAACAACTCATAATGAGAACTAATTATTCTAATAATCTAAATGAGTAATTATTTATTACAGAAACTGTCGAATTAGACGAGTTCATGTGTCAAAAGAACATAGGCTTTTAAAGTGGGGTCCCATTGTCAAACCCTAGGAGACATGATAAAGTGTTGTAATTGGGGAAAATATTGATATCAAGTATGTTGGTACTAGGAGACCAGTACCAATACGACACATACAGGGTCCCAGTCTCAGTTTGAAATGGCCTTAATTTAAGCGCGAGTCCCTCCAAGGACAGACCCAAGTGTATCTGAGCCAACTGCAACAAACCTGGACATACCTAGGCAGGTCAAGACATACCTGGATTGAACCCAAGACAAACCCACAAGGAAAAATCCCTTATTTTTTGCTTCTTTCCCCCAATCCATTATTCTTGCATTCAACCATTGTCAACAACCTCAATCTTCAATGCTCACATGGCATTCTTTAGTTTGCTTCTTTTGACAGTCTACAAACAAGTTTTCACAAAGACCTTGTTTTGATTGCTTAAATAGATGACCATTTGAATAGTTTTTCCCTCCTCGTGAAGATAGCATCCCTAAGATACAACTAAGGACTTTCAAGCACCACATCAAATGCATCAAGAGGAATCACACTTGCTTCTATCTTATCAAAATACTGTGTTAGTACCAAACTTGAATTACAATTCTTAGCCACTTGAATCTCTCCCCCTTCTTCATGTTACCCAAAGGATATGGTGAGCATGATCATATTTTTTCAAACCAAGCTTCTTGACAACTTCGTCTGAAATCATATTAGATTGAGACGTAGCATCAACAAGTACATTTACCTTGGTTTTCTTGATCTAAATTGTGATTTGGAAAAGCTTGCAATCCCTTCTCTTTGTTGTTCCTTGCCGGTATTGTTGGTATAGGTACAACCCAATTTTCATCGACATTGTAATTGTCCTCTATCTCCACCTCAGATTTCTCTTTCCAAGATTCCCTGGACCACTTAGAGTCCTCAAAACGATTCATCAGATGCAAATTCCAACACTTAGCGTAGTATGTCCATTTATAACATGGTGGCTACAATGGTTCTTTGGATCCTTACAGCTATGCAAAGCTGTGGTAATCCTCTTACCTTTCCACTTACTTTTCTTGAAGGCATTGTAAGGCTGATTTTTCTCTTTCTTGAATTATTTCCTCGCCTTGTCATTGTTGTCCTCAGTGTACTATGCTTACACACGCCTTTTCTCATCCTCAATGTAGTATGCTTATACACACGCCTCACCGAAGTCTTTTGGCTTACTTGAGATGACCCGTCTCCATAGGCGTGTATGGAGACCTCCCAAGTACTAGGTGAAGTCATAGTTTGCATACTCGCCGAGTTCCAAACTTCACCTAAAACGATTAATCGCCACATGAAACGGCGGGGTTTTGATCACTCAGGTCTGGGTGAGTACTCGCCCAGACCCGAGTAGAATGCATGAAAAATGTGGGAAAAACATAGTTTTTTGTCATTTTTAAACACGCATGCCCCCACAGTATATATATAAAATAAACATTTATATTTTATATATATACTTTTAGGATGTTTGAGAGTGGTTTTGGACTTCTAGGAGCTATAATGAAAATTCTAGGTTTTGGAGTATCCTATCATATTTCAGACTTAGAATTCAGGGTTTTAAACTTAGCCATATTTCAGGGTTTTAAGATTTCAGGGAGACATCATAGGAGGTATGAAGGATGCATGAAGGGATGTAGGTATGATAGACACCTTGCATTCAAGAAACAACTAAAAGACTTCCTTGTGTATTAACAGAAGCAGGAGATATTGGATTGGATGACGTCCTTGTAGATGTCGAACATGAGGCAAAGGAGGAGTCACTACCATTTGGTTCCAAGGTGGAGCCACAGATGCAACATTCTAGGCAGAGCAAGGAGGGGCAGCCGAGTGGGAGGACTAGACTTTCTTAGTCTCCCTTAGTTTTCCAGAGAGCAGGGAAGAGAAAGTTATAGATTCTTGTGATTTGTACTTGTAGATTCTTGTATAAGTATCACTGTATTAGTTTGTTATTGAAATTTGACAGTATCACAATTGTATTCGCATGAATCATGATTATGCAATTTTATACTTTACTTGTATTCAAATCTAATATAAAACGCTTCCCCAACGTTTTACAGACTCATTTTATACATTTTGCAACTATAATTTCTATAAAATTTATGTTTTTTTTTAAATTTAAGTATTTTTTTAATTTCTCGAATAAAGGCAAGTGGTTGTCAAATAATCGCCAAGTAAACTTTTTGGGAGCTGGGCAAGTACTCTCCAAGTACGAGTATGCGAACTACGGGTGAAGTTGCCTTCATCCTCTAAGTGCAAGACCATTAGCATGGCTTGTCTATGGGATTTTGTGGTATAGTCCTACACACATTGACCACCTCCTTGCCTAAAATACTTCCACTTAATTTTCTCATCAATAGAATAAATCTTCTTATGCAATAATTCCTTGAATTCATCCTACCTAGTTACAACTGGCTTCTTCTTTTTAGAAGATGCTAGAAAGCTTTTCCACCAAATTAGAGCATGACCTTCCATTATGAGATGTGCAAAATAAATATTTTTGCCTCAAAAACCTTATGCACACTAAAATATGCCTCCAATTGCTTCAACCATTTGTCTAGCGATTCAACATCTACTTGTCCTTCAAAATATCTAATCTCAACCTTGATTTCAAAATTGAAAGAAGTATGTTTAGATTTTTCCTTAGATTTACCTTTGTCTTTAGAAGGCTTCTCATGCTCATCAATGAACTCTTCTCTCTCTCCATGGGGCCCTTTTTCTCTTATGTCAAACTTCCCGGCTAGAACACATATTTTCAAGGGTGACCAATCCCTTGGGTAGCTTATTAGTTTTCAGCTGTACAATCTGATCACCATACTGCTGTAAGCGTTTTGACTGGATTTTTGAAGAAAAATCAGCCTCTTCCTACAAAAATCTCACAATTTGATTCACTTTCAAACGCCTGCCAATTTTCTTGATTATCTGGGACAGAAGGTCTTACAATTATCTTTATATGTGACTGAGAAATGTCACTTCTTACATCAGCTGGGATATCAAATTGTGCCCCAACAGCAGCCAACCTATCAGCATGTTTATTCCTATCTCTTGGTATTGCCTGAATATTAAAACCCTGAAAATCTTCAAGTAGATCCCATACTCTATGTCTATAAGATTTAAGCAACATATTCTTGCATACATTCAAGCTTCTTACTTGGTGAACCACAAGTTCACTATCTCCAAACACTTGTAAACAATTTACCTTCATCTTCCGAGCCCATTGCAAACTGTGAACCAGTGCTTCATATTCAGCAACGTTGTTTGAATAGCCAAACTGAAATTTAATAGAGGAGAAATACCTTTGTTTCGTCAGAGAAACTAACATCATTCCAGCTCCTGTCCCATGCTTATTTCTTGATCCATCGAAGTATGATTGCCACAAGCCTTCATTAGAGTCGCCCTCTTTGACCATGGCTGGGATTGGCGCATTGTTCTCATGAAGACAATACACACCAAGACCTTCAATCAACTTGTAGGGATCATGCTCATGCAAGGTGGAAGCCCACTCATCAAAAAACAAATCTGGAACTCCATCCAAAGGTGAGTCTTTTTCTACATCACTAGTTTGTCCTATTTCCTCTGAAATGATACAATTCGTATTGACCACACTTGGCGTATAAGGTTCCATGTGAAAACGTGCAATAGGTTCTAAATGAATTGTTACATTTGTGCCATATCTGGTCCTGAATATCAACTCTGTCCAATCAGCTGATAGATATCCCCCTAGCTTTCCAACACTCCAACTCGGCATCAAGCAACTCACGTAGAGTTCTAAAATTAACATTGGTGTGGATTTTCATGCAAATAGAGGTGGGCGGTTCATAACAAAGACAAGTTCACTTCCTCAAGCGTAAGAAGCTTCATGCAAAGACAAAAGAAAACATATTTTATTGAAAGGCCAAGTCAGTCTTGAGTTAACCGAAGTGAATCCTTCTCTTCAAATTTTCAACACCAATCTTTGGCCTCTTGTAATTTGCTATATAATGGCTTTCAGCGTTGATTAAAAATCATCCAATCCCTCTCTTGGCTAGACCAGACTTTGTCATTGGTGAGTTGTGTAACCTCTTCGATCAATAGGACTGTACTTTCAGATTTCAAGCGTTGGCATAGTGTATATTTCATTCAGCAATTTGCATAAGTGGTAGATTTCTCTCCCTTCCCAAGTTTTGGTTCATACCTAGTTGCTAGATTATCCTTATGCAAGTCATGTTAAAGTGTTTTTTATGTCTTTTGCTCAAGCTGTAAGTGGATGTTAGGTGGCTGCAAAGTGTCTTTTATCAGACCTCTCTCCATCGTTTTTCCTCAAGTTTTGGTTATTGGATCGAACCTCTTCATGAAATATTTATGCATAAGTGGTTGATTGAAATCTAAAGTCTTCCTTTTCTTTTGTTTGTTCAGTATTCAAGGTTCCAAGTTGAGTGGATCAAACTTCTGGTGTATCACCCCCCTTTAGGTAGGATTTCCCCTTTAAGTTTCCTTCTCCCTTTTCCACGGTAGTCCGCAGCATAGAGTAGAGATCCTAATTGATACATCATACAGGAACCAGCCTTCTCTCGAGGTTCTTCTCACCGTTGAGGCACCCACCCTCATGAGAAGATCCCATTGTTTCAGCCGGATAGAGGACTGGCCATTTCGTGCACGTCTTTGAATCAGGGCGCAGCTCCAGGTTGACAACACTAACTCCTAAAAATGGATTTCCGAATCAACTCCATCAAATCTCTCTATCAACCTGGTACTCGACTCCACATATGAGTGTATTTGATTGTGCCTGTGTGATCAACCCATGGTAACACCGCTCGTGTGCTACACCTTTAAGATGAAGGGTGGAAAATTTGATGGCTTCATCTTCCATCATGGGCCTCAGTAATAATAAGGTGTCCAACTTTTGTATCTAGGAGCGTGTTGTACACTTACGGGATCCATCATATGTAAAAAGTGTTAACATCCCTAATGCCTCTTAGAGGTCCCTCTGATTTGTTTGTGGCCTCGTTTCAACTCTTTGACCACCTCTGTTTTTATTTAAATTTATAAAATTAGTGAGAGAGATAGCCTCCCTAATTTCACTTGGTGGGCCCCTATACTCCTCATAACTGGCCGCAATATCATCCCCTATGGAGGGTTGAACTTCCTCCTCTGTAACCCTTTCTTCCCTATGGAGGAAGTTGAGTTGGAAGGGCCTGGCCATTGAACCAATGGCTGTCCTCTAAGTGGATGGATTATTATTTACATCTAAAGAACTACTTTCACCATTGTGAGGCCTTTGTATGTTATTATTCTGCATAGTATGGACTAGCTAGGCCATCATGTTAGTGAATCGTCATTGGCCTTGTACAAGCCTTTCAATACGGGCCTCATCTTCATACCTGTTACTGTGACCCATAGCTTTCTTTTATTTCCCTGCAAGTGATTCTGGATCTTGCCGCACTAACGCTTTCTCTGGCTGTTTTGGACCCTTTTTCCTTTCTCTCTAGTAATTCTTGACTTCTCTGTCATTACCTTGCATGAAGTCGAAACTGCAAAATAATTATTTCTCACAAGCTGGCAAGAAAATTAGCTTTGATACCTCTGAAATATCCATTTTTATATTTTATCAAAGTTCTAATTTTTTTTTAATTTCTCTTAATATCTATGTTATAAACCATAAATAATAATAAATTACTGAAATGTGCAAAACTAAAAATACTCAACTGCAATTAATATGAATTTATTACAATAAACCCTAACCTAAAACTGAATAGAAAGCATGAAAAATGAATTTTTATTGAAACCCTAGCTAAAAGAGGAAGTCTAGAAGTATGACACCCTGCTGGAAGGTACGGCAAATCCCTGACAACAGGTATAAAACCAAGTATGATGTCAACAAAATTTTCCCTAAAAAAAATGATGCCAAGGCTGGAAGTGTACAGCAGGTGGTATGGTTTAGTGTATAGTGATGTCGTGAATAGTGACATCAAAATGAAATGTCACTTCAGGGGAATATTTTAATAATTTTTTGAAGTATTGCAGCACCATATACAATCATAAATCAGCGTCCTTGTTCCTATGTGATGGATTTCCACTGAATCTAAAAGCTCTAATGTAATCCCTTAATGAAATTACCAACTATATTTAAGGGTTTTTGTCCCCAACCTGTGCACATGAGGGTTTTCGTCTTCTGTGTAAAATATTGAAGTTGTTACCCTAAATTTCCAAAACAAGGGTTTTGTAAAAGTGTTTGAATGAAAGGATAATTGCCCTCCACTTTTTCCAATCAATTCTTTTAATAAGTTCTTTACATCCAAAACCCTAAAAGTAATTAATATTACTTTTAATTGAATATTCATATTTTCCATCCTTATAATTATTAATTACCTTTTTGGCCATGTATCCACTATTTTTTGGCCCCATTCAATAATAATACATTGTCCCTTTTTTTTCCAAGTTATAACTTAAAGTATCTTTTTGGACAACTTAATGAATTATTATGATATTATTTACCCTTTTTAATCCCCCCTTAGCCCACCAGAAATAAAAATAGGTTTTGGGGCCTTTGATTTAAATAATTTGAAAAATGGGACATTACATAATTCTCTTAGAATTAATTGATTTTTATTTAAAGTCACGATAGGGAGCAAGTTAGGTATGCAAAAAGAATCATAAAAGTGTTTATTAATACCACCAAGTACAAATATTTGTGAATGTGATAGCAAGAAAATCAATGCCCGCATCAATCAGTTAAAGTCAAGTTGATTTAACGTCAAAGTGATTCGGGTCCAAACAACACCAAATTGATTCAACGCCAAAGTGACTCGACATCAAATTGACTTAAATGCCAAAGTGATTCAACATCAAAATCATTTAACATTAGTTGGATTCAACACCAAAATGGTTCGAGGCCAAAATGATTTAACGTCAAAGTAGTTTTAAACATCAATTTGAATTGACGTTAGTTTGATTTATCATCAAGATGAAACTAAAGTCAAAATCAAGCTATGAATATTTGAAGTCAATAGTTGAAGTTCAATTAATTAATTCTTAGGAGTAATAATAATTATTAAATGCAAAAGCTAAAATTGCATTTAATTTTGTAAAGTGCCCCGATAATAAAAATAAAATATGGACAAACCCTAGTTAGAGGCTTTAGATTGAGTTAATATTCTTTCTCTTATCCCTAGGAGAGGGCTTGCTACAACTTTGTGTCCGGTATATACTTTTCTGGATTTGTTAATAGAATACCAGCAAGTGGATGAGATTAATTTCAACATTTGTGGGTTTTAGTGTTCTTTGTTTGTGAAATTTGCATTGTTGTTATGGATAAAGAAGCTATTAAATTTTGTATTTTGTTGTGAATCTTGGTGAATAAACTTTGTGCCAAGCATGCAATTTGATTCAAAAAGAGAATGTGTGCTTCCGCTCAACCTATTGTTCCTGTTACATCTATTGCTACTATTTTTATTTTCATGTGAGAGGAAGAATTTCCCATTCATTTTATCTAAATTCGTGTTATTCAGGTGGTCTTATTGCAATGTTCCCCTTTTTGGCATAACTTGTTTATAGACCCTTAGCTTGGTTTTGTTCCCACAAGGCTAAGGGAAAGAAAGAAGGGGAACGACAAGGGGGCCATTCAAAGAGCAAAAAAGTGAAAAAGTACTTACGTATTCTAATTTTCAATTGAGTTGTGCAAAAAGTGCTTTTGGTCTAATTTTCACTTAAGTGGAGGACCTTTAAGGGTCATGGGAGCCTAACCCCTCAAAAAGGTAATTCAAAAGTAAAATTGCTTATGATTCAAAAAGCCATATCCTTCCAATTTGGGAGACACCCTTGAGGATGGTTATAAGAAGAAAGTAAAGGTTCATTTGAAAGGTTATGCATGTTGGAATATTGAATTGTTGATCAAGTATATCAAGCTTGTTCATCACAACTTGAAGACGAAAAACTTCAAGTGTGCCATGGCTTTTAGTGACCCTAAATACAATCTTAAGCAAAAATTCGTAATTTCCTTTAAACCCCTAAGTCAATCTAAAAATAAATTGTATGCTCCCAAAAACGCAACAAACCCTAGCCACAATAATCTTCTCAACTCCTTGCAATAAAACTTCACAATTGCTTTAATGAGTGACAAATATAAAGCTATTATTGTGTACCTTGTTGTAGCACGAATGAAGGATGTAAATGCTGGAAATATATGCAATAAATTTGATATTTAAGTGTTGGTACAACAGTCATATACTCTGCAAAACAGCCTTGAAACCCTTGGATGACCTTCCAAAAAAATAGGCTAAAAACTCTACAATTTGTCAAAGCTTCCAAAGAGCAGAATTCAGCTAACAAAGAGCACTTCAAACCCTCCACACAAGTCACCTAACTCACGAAAAAATATATAAATATTTTTTGACCTTTACTCTTTTCAAATTTGCGTTTAATAATTTATTATTTTACTCCAAACAGGGTAAAACTTAAAAAAATCATAACTTTTGAAACACTTGGAATTTTAATATAAATGAAAATCCAAAACGATCACAAAAATAGCAGTTATCAAATAAAAATAGTTTCAGAATTTTCCACCCACGGGAGGTCCTTTAAATGATGCCCCAAAGTTCTGAAAACCCTAGTTTTTCTCTCAAAATTAAGCAAATAATTACTGAATAATTTCTAGGCATAGATTAGCCACAAAACATGCAAACATACTTCAGAAATAATTCCCTATACCAAGGAAAAATTGCATAAAGTATTCAAACCCTAGGAGAGCGTTTCTACCAACCACAAGCCTCCGAAAGATGTTTTCTAAGTCCCCAAACAAGTCGCCCAAGGAGAAATCAGCCACTTTCATTCCCCAAGCAAATCACCAACTCTTGATGACCTCACAAACCCTCTAGGTGGTTCGCCCTAGTCCTCCAAACCAATCCGCTACAAGTTGCAAATATTAGATGAAATCTTCAAAGGGTGTACTACAATTTTCAATCGAAAGGTGGTGTTGATAGACACCATTTATAGAACTAGTAGAACTTGAAGGATAACATTCTTCAAGCATCTACCTTCTGTTGTCAAACTGGAGCTGCGCCCTGAATCGAAGACGTGCGTGAAATGGCCAGTCCTCTATCCGGCTGAAACAATGGGATCTTCTCACGAGGGTGGGTGTCTCAATGGTGAGAAGAACCTCCAGAGAAGGTTGGTTCTTGTATGATGTATTAATGAGGATCTCTACTCTATGCTGCGGACTACCATGGAAAAGGGAGAAGGAAACTTAAACGGGAAATCCTACCTAAAGAGGGGGTGATACACCAGAAGTTTGATCCACTCAACTTGGAACCTTGAACACTGAACAAACAAGGGAAAAGGAAGAACTATGATTTCAATCAATCACTTATGCATAAATATTTCATGAAGAGGTTCAATCCAATGACCAAAACCTGAGGGAAAACGATAGAGAGAGGTCCGATACAAGACACTTTGCAGCCACCTAACATCCACTTACAGCTTGAGCAAAAGACATAAAGAACACTTGACATGACCTGCATAAGGATAATCTAGCAACTAGGTATGAATCAAAATTTGGGAAGGGAGAGAAATCTACCACTTATGCAAATTGTTGAAGGAATATACACTATGCCAGCACTTGAAATCTGAAAGTACAATCCTTCTATTGATTGAAAAGGTTACACAACTCACCAATGGCAGAGTCTGGTCTAACCAAAAGAGGGATGGATTATTATTTTAATCAAAGCTGAAAGCCATTTTATAGAGAATTACAAAAGGCCAAAGATTGGCGTTGGAAAAATTGAAGAGAAGGATTTACTTCGGTTAACTCAACGCTGACTTGGCCTTTCAATTAAATGTATTTTCTTTTTTGTCTTTGCATGAAGCTTCTTGCGCTTGAGGAAGTGAACTTGTCTTTGTTCTAAACCGCCCACCTCTCTTTGCATGGAAATCCACGCCAATGTCAATTTTAGAACTCTACGTGAGCTGCTTGATACTGAGTTGGAACGTTTGAAACGCTGAGTTGGCCATTTGATAAGCTATGTTGGATGAAGAGATCAGCTGAGTTGACTGTTTGGCAAGCTGAGTTGGATGAAGAGATCATTCTCCTTTGCATGGGAAGCTCCTGGTAGATGTGGCGTTCAACAATTAGGCAACTCTAAATCTGGAACAGTCAACTCGACATTCGAATTTGGAACTTCGGTTGAAGCTGAGTTGGACCCTCGGATGCGTGAGCTGATCCAGAGATGAACAGGGCTTCAATAATCAATCAACTGGAGCTTTGACCGGCATTTGAAAATAGCCCTTGCTTGCATGTATCTTATCATGTTCTGGTCTCCCTGTTCATGTCTATTTCTGGCGGGATTCTATATTTTGATGTATTTTTATTTATATCCGGTCTATATTTCTCCATTTGGCCTTTCTTTCGAAATTCTGGCTTTACCCCTGTTTCAACGATTACTTCCCGTGGTCAGAATTTGACGTCTCGCAGGACGTCCCCCTTTGGCATTTTATTTCCTTCGGGATTCTTTGTTTTTGCAATTTCCTTCGGACTTCTTTTATTTCCTTGGATATCCTGCAGCGTTCTTTCCTTTGGCCTTATCTTCCGAAGTATTCCTTCAGACTTTTTTCCGAAGGGATGCTTTCCTTTACTTTTCCTTTGCTCAGGGTCCTTTTCATAGTCGGGTCCTTCTCTTTTGGCGACTTCTCTCCGAATTTCTTCGGACTTTTTGTCTGAAGGAATTCCTTCGGACAAAACGCCCGAAGGAATTAGTCATTCACTTTTGCCTTCGACTGCCTTCCAAAAGATACCCTTCGGAAAATGCACAGAGGTACAATCACCGACCAAGTGCCCTCCACAAGGGTCGTGGCTCTCCCTCTGTGCCCCTTCGGAAAAATTGCAATGGTCACCCAGGTTTTTGCAAAGGTCTGAATCTGCCCCTGTACCTTCCCGAAGGGTAGGTGCCCTTCAAGATTGTTGAAAAAGACCCTTCTGAAGGGTACCCTACCCTTCAGGTTTCTTGTAATGGACTCTTTCTCTCGGCTTCTTGTCATTTTCCCCTCGGATTTTTTGCAAATGGTCTCTTGGCCGATAAAATGACCCTTCGGCATTTTTGGTAGTTTTGACCCTTCGGATATTTTTCGCTAAGGTCCTCCTCTCCTTGTGATCCTTCGGGCTTTAAACAAGTGCCATTTCCTTCGGACCAAATGGCCGAAGCAATTGAATCTTTAGCTAGTGACCCTTCGGACAAGAAGTCCGAAGGATTTAAACCCTTTAGAGCTTCGAAACGACCTTTGCCCCTTTGTAAAACCACAAAACATCTGTTCTCTTTTAAAATTTGCTCCTTCAACTGCTTGAATAAATCTGTTCTTTCCTTTGGAGTAAAATTGTCAACACCTTCAACAACCAAGCTTAACATACTTGATTATCAAATCCAAATATCATATGCACATGATCTTCAAATGAGCCTTCATTCTTCTTAAATACCCTCCTCCAAGTGTAGCGCTCCAAAATAGAAAGAGAGGGTCAATCTTTAAAAACAACTTAAGTCTTATAAGCCAAGACTCATAAATTCCCCCACTTCAGTGAAATAGACAAAGTACTTTTTTAAAAAAATAACTCAAAATTAGAATCATAAAGTACCTTTCCTTTGAATTGTCTTTTATAAGTGGTGCATTAAGTTCCTTCTTCTTTTACCCTTAGTTATCAGAACAATAATGAACTAAGGGTCCTTCAAAGCTATAGATCAAAATTGGGGACATTACAGTCCTCCCCGCCCCAAATTGCTTGTCCTCAAGCAATTGCACTATCCACAGAGGTGTCCCAACATACCTTATGATGCAATGTCCATTTGTGATTTCATCCCAAGAAAAAGAACCCTCAATTTGGCTCTTCATATTGTTATACCTGTATCTAGTATGTTGCTTAAAAGAATTCATTGTGTCATACAATTCAAAATGAAGATTGTCACATTCAAAACTCACCAATTTAGCATTCCCAAAGGCTGAAAACTCACTCATAATTTTGAATATGTATTTAGGTGGGCTGTAATAATGAAGTGCAGCGATGCTTCCATCCCAAATTCTCAATCTTTTCAACACCAAACTGCCCCTTAGAGTCCCTTTTTGCTCCATACTTCTCCAATAATCATCCCATGATTCAAAATTTGCAACAAGTTAGGGCTGCCAAACAAAATTAATTTTTCATAATGCATGAGGTTGTCCATGGTCACACTTTCTTCTTTAAGGAGTATTAGAAAGAGCATACCTTCATAAAATGTATTCTCAAATTCCCCTTTGATGTCATGCTTCTCAAAAATCCTTATGCCCATAGAAAATGTCTTCACTATTTTGAAAGAGAGAGTGAAACCTCCACATGAAACCATCACTCCAATAAATAGCTGTACTTACCATGTGAATTCCGACTTTTCAATGAAACAAATTTCAGTATTTCCACTATTGTTATATGGCTGTACCTTCTCATAAAACTCAAAAAAATTCTCAGAAAAATCAGACTTTTTATTTTGAATATGTGGCTGTACTTTCCATAGGAACCTAAAAAAATTTGTGCAACCAAAATCAGAACTTTCATCTTTATCATTGTTGACAATTTTGACCCCCATAGGGCAAATTGTCACCCCTACTATTCGGAACTTTGCTATGGTGCCAAGTTTGTCTTGTGAATCAGTTTTGGGGTCCTTAAATGACCATTTAGAGCCACCCAAGTGGCCATCTACAGCTAGGTGATTTTAGTCATTCAAAGGTTTCCAAGGAGCTTGCTTGATTACAGCCAAGATACACAAGCTTTAAGTTTATTTATTTTGTCTTCCCAAGGATTTTTCGGGATATAAGAGGTGGACTATTTCTTCGGACCTTTTGTCCGAGAGAAAGAGCTCTCAAAGGACTGTGTAAAAGTCCGAAAAAATGACTAAGTGGTAGTCGTTCAAGGCTTATTTTCTTCGGACTTTTTGTCCAAAAGAAAGGAGAAAAGCACATTTGAGAAGACCAGTTTTCAAGTCAAGACAAAAGTTCTGAATGACAGTTTCAAAAAGCCCAGGTGCCCTACAAAAAGCCCGGTGGCCCTTCAATTCTTTCGAAAGCCACTTTTGAAAGCAAAAAAGCCCTTGCAGAGGGCACTTGGTCAGTGAAGTAGACTTTTTCAATTCTTTCGAAGGTGGAAGATATAGCCCTTGCGGAGGACATCTGGGCATCGCGTAGGGAGATTTACAATTTCCCCGAAGGGTATGTGCCCTTGCGGGGGACACTTCAAGCAGGAAGAAGACCTTGGCAAAAATTCCGAAAGACAATTCATTTTTTTGAAGGACACCTGCCCTTGCAGAGGGCACTTGGTCAGTGGCAGGACCCTTTCAAAAGTTCCGAAGGGCATTATTGGGAAACAGAAGCCCTTGTGGAGGGCACCTCCATAAACGAAGGACAAAAGCAAAGTTTCCGAAGGGTACTCGCCCTTCGGGGAAACGATAGCCAAAGGAGACGAATTCCTTCGAACAAAAAGTCCAAAGAAATTTGGGAGGATAAAAAACCCGAAGAAAATAAAAATAACAAAGGCAAAGAGGGAGATCCTCCGGAATAATTGTCAAACAGGGAATCCACGAGAATTTGAAGTCAACAAAAGTCCGAAAAAAAATCATAGGGCAAAACATAAAAGCCTAAAAGAATAAATTCGAGAAAATTGACAAGGAGACGAGTTCCTTCGGACTTTTTGTCCGAAAGAATTCCTTCGGACAAAAAGTCCGAAGGAATAAGGACAGTTTCAAAAAACTCGATAGAAAAGACAAGGGCGTAAGCAAAGGCCAAAAAAGAGAAAAGAGAATGCTAAGCCTAGGAAAGAGAAAAGACAGAGAGTCCTTTGGACAATTTGTCCGAAGGACGAAAGCTAAAATAAAGCCCGATTCTCGAATTAAAGTAGAACACGAGAAAAACCAGAGAAAATACAAACAAGACTGAAGCAAAAATGAAGATGGACATAAGCATGAACAGCGAATAAAACAAATGCAGAATAAAGACAAAGGGAGGATGAACAAAGATCATGCACAGACTCATGTGAGTGACTCCAACGAAGTGAACGCGTTTAAGAAAACAAGCATGCTTCAATTCTAAAAATAGAGTGGTCTTGCATGATGAATGGGCAAAGCGTTGAACGTTTCAAACAGCCAGAAATTCCATGCACGCACTTTCGTTTGTTTCAAAGCTCGAAACATTCTGGTGGTTCAAACGCAATTCTTAATTTAGCATTTGCATTGATTTCATGCAAAGGGAAGACTTTCAAACGTTTTAGCAGTTCGAGTGAATTCGACTACTCTTGTTTTGAAGTTGACTAGTTTTCAAGTCAGGACATCTATTTGTAGGTGTCATGCATCCAAAGCTTGTCTTCTTCTTCTTTTCTCAACGCCAAGGATTCTTCATGCAAGATAGCCAGGTATAAGCCAAGGAAAGACAAATTTGGAACACTTATGCAACGCAATTTGGACTTGGGCTAATGAAGAGTTAACTTCTTTTTTCAACGCCAATCTCTTGGCTTGTTGTAAATTTCTATATTAATGGCTTTTCAGCCTTGTAAAAATCATCCCTCTCTTGGTAAGACCAGACTCTGCCATTGGTGAGTTGTGAGAAGGAATGTACTTTCAGATTTCAAGTGCTAGCATAGTGTACATTCATTCAGCAATTTGCATACATGGTAGATTTATCTCCCTTCCCAAATTCTGATTCATACCTAGTTGCTAGCTCATCATGTTATGCAGATCATGTTCAATGTTTTATGTCTTTTGCTGAAGCTGTAAGTGGATGTTAGATGGCTGCAAAGTGTCTTGTATCAGGCCTCTTTCCATCGTTTTCCCTCACGTTTTTGTCACTGAATCGAACCTTCTCATGAAATACTTATGCATAGAGATCAATTGAAATCAAAGGTCTTCATTTCCCTTGTTTGATTCATTGTTCAAGGTTCCAAGTAGAGTGGATCAACATTTTGTTGTATCACCGTCATTAGGTAGGATTTCCCTTTCAAGTTTTTTTCTCCCTTTTCCATGGTAGATTCGTAGCACAGAGTAGAGATCCGCATTGATACATCTTACAGGAACCAACCTTCTCTGAAGGTTCTTCTCACCATTGAGGCACCCATCCTCGTGAGAAGATCCCACTGTTTCAACTGGAGGGAGGATTAGCCATTTTAGCAGGTCTTCATTTCAGGATGCAACTCCAGGTTGACAACAATCATATCGCTGTACCTTTCCCTTCAAATCAGCATTTTTCAAGTAAAAATCAGCCCTCATATCAACTTTGCATTTAGGAATGAAGTGTTGTTCACAACAAATTTGGGGTTGTCTTTGTGAACAGGGAAACTCACTCATCCAATTATTAGGTGGAAAATAAAAAACAGAATCATGCATACTTATCCATTGCGTTATTACTTCTTCTCTGCAAGTAGATGGCTGCCCATAGCATCCCAAAAGAGCCCTATGTTTTCCCTTTCAATCCACCCGATGCTCATAAAACACCCTTTTGTCGTATGATTTGATGAAGATGGTGTCTCCCTATCATTCAAACCACGCAAGATAATCTCATTGTTTTCCATTGAACATGCCCAAATGGTTGCTTATATTTGAAAATCATAAAATGCCTTGCACCTTTTATGTCCATTGCAACCGGTTCTCTTATTGACCCTACACATGAGCAAAACATGTTAGAAAAAACTTTAGTGTTTAGTAACACTTTTATAATGATGTTACCATGCCTCATGAGTATGATATGGATCTCTTTTTCATATCTTATCTTCTTGTCATGGCTGTAATGTCTCCTTTTTCCCTTCCAATTTCTCCTTTTGGTGAAAAATCCACTACTATAAACTGGAACCAGCCCTATGGTGTTGGGGTGTGAGAAATATGCCTTCTTAGGGCCCATGCTCTCTATGGTGATAAGAAACTTCAAGGAATGCAATCTGAAAATATTAAAAACAGCAGTTACCTTGATCCATGGATCATGATAATTTTTGCTTATCTCATTCCTTATGTTGGCCCAAAACATGCTAGCAACACTACTCTTGTAGAGCTCGCCTGGATCCCATATCCATGATGGATACTTGTCATGTCCTTCCCTTGAATTTACTTAAAAGGCTTCTTTTTTTCATTGAGTACTCTTCACTTCTACCTCAATGGTAGTACAAGGTACATCACCAAGATAAAGAACGAATCAATCATGAAGAGAAAACAATGAACACTTACCAATATGACCACTCACTTGCTTACTCATGCACACATCTGATTTTCCTTTTTCCCTCAAATCTGATTTTTCTGTTTCATTTACTCCTTCATAGGATCCCCTTGCCTTGTCCACCTTTGTTATGGTTTGTGCTTCCTCTCCAAGTGCCAACAACAATTGTCTTTCCCAAGCTTTTTCATGAAATCTGAAATTATGAAAAGAAAGAGATCTATGATGAGGAACAATACAATTTTTTTCTTCCAAGACATATCTTTCCATTATGGTGTCTACCATTTGCACCTCCATTGGTTGCTCCATAGCTTGTTGGGAATCTTCACTTGGCTGCCCCTAATTTTCTGGTTCTTGTGTAACAGAAAATCTTATCATTGGCTGCCCACAAACTTCTAATTTTTCTTTTTTTTCTTGTTCCTTTACCTCATAAGGCCTTAAGCTCTCCTCACAATTATTTGCAACATTCTTAAACAGTTTTTAGATTATGGTAAAAGCAGGTTTTGAAGGGACCCCGAAACCCTTTAACAGTATCAAAAAGGATAAAACATTAACAACCACCAGGAAAAGCATTCTTGAAACCTACTAAAGAGCAGCATCAAAATCAGGTTTTACAGGGACCTGAAACCACAAACATAGTTCAATAAAAGTACCCAGGTTTTACAAAGACTTGGAACCTCAAATAAAGTTTTTGACCAAGAACCAATAAACAGGACCAGAAACAAAAACCAGTTGCAACAACCAGCAAAAAAGACCAGAACAAAAACAAAACCAGCAAAGAAGACCCTAGTCTTCTATTGCAAATTCACGATCATCTTAACAGCCTCCTTCCCTATCGTAGCAGTATCCTGAATGGATTTAGCAGCCGAAGTAGAAGCAGCTTGCATGACTTTCTTCCTCGAACTCTGCCTTGTCCTCTTACTTGGACCCTCCAAGGATATTGTTTCTTCATTTTCTCTTTTACCGAGGTTAGCTGCAGCAGCACAAATGCTTGATGTTACCTGCTCCATCTTTGTTCTACTTTCCTTGATGAGCATTCTAAGATTATGCTCATAATCTTTAAGTGTTTCTGGAATATCTCTCATTTGCATCTCCAAGTGGTTAATTTTGGTCCGATCAACATCCTGATTGTGTTGCATTGTTTCCACTTTCTTCTTCAGCCCCATTATTTCATTATAGATCCAAGAATCAACTTGGAGAATAGAGTCAGCTTTGAACTTGACAAAATGCAGGCAGGAAAGCTTGGTTTCCCTCTGCGGAGATTCACAAATGTCTTCTGCAATCTCATGTGGAGGGGAATCAACCTTTTCAATTTGTTCCTCCCTATCCATCGGTTTCTCCTCTCTAGTCTCAACAGGGTCTTCATGCTTAACAGGGTCCTCCTCTTCTTGTCCCCCAGTCTCCATAGCAGGAGTAGAAGCCAAAACCATATGATCTTCCTCTCTCATAGAAACTGGATCATCAGTTAAGATATATTTGTCTTTATCACCTTCCCCAGACACAGTCTGATTACCCTCATTTTCAGAATTGCTATGTTCTGAGTTTCCCTCAATTGTATCCTCTTCATTCCCTTTCTCAATTTTTCCTTTAGTTTTCGGATATCCGTCCAAATTGGAGCTGAACTCCCCAACATCTGTCCCTTCGTCTTCCTTCAGGACATCCTTCTTAGAACTTTCAGTACTCTCCAACTCAAAATCCTCTTCTACAATTTGTTTTTGAGAACTAGAGGGTTTTGGTTTTGTCTTTTCTATCCCTTTAACATTCTCATCCTTGTTACACTTTTTGGAACCCTTATGTTTGTCAGAAAAAGGAATCGAAGCTATGGATTTATTTTTACAAAAACCCTCTATGAGAAGTATCAGACCTTCATGTAAAATGGGATGAAACTCCTTCCTATGGGCATACAAGCTTTGAAGCAACGAAAAACGCAGATAGAAAGAGAAAGAAATTCTATCCTTGTGCCTAAAGTGGTTGAGAAAAACAAAATGAAATTTGTGAACTCTTTTATTCCTACCATCAAGGATAAAGTACTCACGGATACAGCATAGCACGTCTCGCCAAATTCCTTTTATCTGTTCCACATCAAAGAAGTCTCCATTCTTTTCTAGTTGCTTCTCCTTTGCATCCGTCTTCGGAAATTTTTTGTAGGCCGCATTGGAGATACTTGTCTGTTTTGAGAACTTAATACCACCCATGGGAAGCCCCGTGACCTCAGCAATGAAGTCCTCAATAAGCTTCACAGTGACTCCGTGGAGAGTAACTCTGTCATCAACCCAATTTTTAAAGAAGGCAGTAGTGACATGGGGTTTAAAGCCATGCAAACGCTCCATATAACTGATCACCTTCCCTTTCTGTAGAATCTTCCATACATCCTGTCTAGCCTTCCAGTCTTCACATTTTTTGGGCTCTTGCTTCCTCGGTTCACCCCTCATATTGCAAAACAAACGAAAAACCAGAAGCACCCAAACACAGAAGTCAGAAAAGAACCAATTATTTGTTACTTGAAATGGATTTCGCCTTTTTGATGATACATGCAGCAACCACATTACATTCTCATGAATGTACCTCCTCGGGGAAGGTAATCTAACAACCATAAGGCCACTCCACTAAATCATTCAATTGCTAATCCAAGCAAATCTTTCCCACTTTGGAATGAATGGCATCATAATTAATAAGCGCTTTAAGATCCACGTGCTTATGTAATTCATCAAGCCACCTCACTTTATGCCCCGTTTGAACAGCATGATTGGCTATCCAGTCAACGACCCCATTGGCTTCTCGATATGTATGGGATATGGCCACTTTTTCAAATTTTTGAATTAAGGCTTTGATTTCCATAACCGTAGCCTCAATAGACCATGAAATTGAATTTTTATTATTTAAGGTATTAATAATATTCAAAGAATCACCTTCCAACCATAATTTGGAATACCCCAACTCAACAGCTAATTTAATAGTGTAGAGCGCTGCAGTAGCTTCAGCAATATGGCTATTCGAATTACCAATTGGGACAGCAATAGCATCAATTACATTTCCCACATGATCTCTCAAGACCCCTCCACATCCCGCTCTTCCCGGATTTCCCTTAGCTGCTCCATCAAAATTCCCTTTGATCCATCCATTAAGAGGAACATACCATTTTATGATCGATCTTGGATTATCATTTTTCAAATTTGACCCTTCAGATCGTAAAGGGTTATCAAATTGAAAGGTTTGATCAAAATCCCTCTGGGATTTAAAGTTCTCCTTGATGGCTCTAATGATATTCTGACCAAGCACCCATCCTGGAAGTTCTTTACTCCTGAATATTCTATTGTTTCTTTCTTTCCAGATACCCCACCAGAGATGAGGGAGAGTTAGTTTCCAAAGAAAAAGAGCATCACGATCCTTAGAGGGGCAACACCAACTTTTAAAAGAGAGTTCCACATTGTTTTGATGGACCCATTTTATACCCCAAAAATTAAGAATCTCAGTCCACACTAGCTGGGTATAAGAGCAATTCAAAAACATATGGTCTCTATCTTCAAATCCATTTTTGCATAAAATACACCTATTAACCACATTTATACCTCTTTTTTGCAAATTGTCAAGGGTCAGAATTTTATTTTGAAGCAAAGTCCAAATGAAGATTTTAATTTTGGGGATGAGCCTCTTAATCCAGGCATGAGACCAAAAAGGTTGATTACCCTTTTCCTTTGAAGCAAAGATAGTAGAGACTTTAAATTGGCCACTAGGGTCAGCATGCCAAATAATCTTATCCTCAAGATAAGGATAAAGAGAGACAGCATTAAGAGATAATTGTATGTTATTGAAGCCTTGATCAACATCAGTTAAATTCACCCAGGAATCATTCTGCCAATAATGACTGACTAATATGCCATATCTCTGCTTGCATTGATCAACTAAATCCTTGTCATGAAAATCTCCAATCAAAGGATGATCCTTTAACCATACATCATCCCAAAATTTCACCTTAAGCCCATTACCAATTTTCCAGGAACATCCTTTTTCTAGAGTTTTTTTGGTCCCCTGAATAGCCCCCCATATAGAAAAAGGATGAATAACATTAGGAAAAGAGAAGAAATCAGGAAGAGATTTAGCATTGAAGAGGTACTTATGTTTCCATATGGTACTCCACTCTTTGTTGTCATGGTAAACTCTCCAACCTAGTTTGGCTAAAAGAGCTTTGTTCATACTTCTGATTTTCCTGATTCCCAATCCCCCTTCACGGATAGGTTTACAAACATGATCCCAAGCAATTAAAGGCATTCTCCTTTTTCCCTCAGTACCAGTCCATAGAAAATTTCTTTGAATTTTTTCAATAGACTCAGCAAATTTCATAGGAATTCTAAAGAGACTTAAAGCATAAGTAGGTATGCTTTGAAGGCAAGCTTTAAGAAGAGTTAACTTACCTGCCTGGCTTAAAAGATTTCCTTTCCATCCCGCAAGTTTCTTGCTGAATTTATTAATAAGATCTTCCCAAAAGGTATCAGGGACCTTCAGGCCAAGAGGAAGACCCAAGTAAGAAGAGGGGAGAGATCCTATAGAACATCCAAGGATTTTGGCAATTTTAATTTGTCTCTGGGTAGGGGTGTTGATAAAGAACACAGCACTTTTATTCCAGTTAACCAATTGACCAGAGGCAGCAGAATATAAGTTAATAGCTTTCTTCAAATTTCTGGCTTCCTTAACTACAGCGTTACCCATAAAGATTCTATCATCAACAAATTGTCCATGAGAACAAATTATAGGATGAGAAGAAGATTGTAATCCCTTAAAGAAACCTCTATGGACCAAGTCCCCAATATATCTCCCCAAACAATCAGCCATAATAACAAAAAGGATGGGGGATAAAGGATCACCTTGTCTCAATCCCCGAGAGGGATAAAAGAAACGAGATGAGCTTCCATTAAGCAGAACAGCAATAGAGGAGGTGGAAATCAATTGCTGAATAAGACCAACAACCTTTTGGTCAAAGCCAAAAGCTAATAGAATGTTTGAGAGAAATGACCAATCAACTCTATCATACGCCTTAGCAATATCAACTTTCATAATGAACCCCTGATTGTTAGAACAAGACAAGGAGTGAATATTCTCATGAGCAGAAATGATAGAGTTAAGGATTTGTCTACCTGGGATGAAGCCATTTTGTTGATCAGCAATAATCAAGGAATCACTTGGATAAGTCTGGAAGTAAGAACTTTGGAAATAATTTTATAAAAAGAATTACAAAGGTTGATCGGTCTAAAATGATCAGGAGAATCAGCACCAATTTTCTTTGGACTCAGGCACAAAAAGGTGGAGTTGACTTCCTTAAGCATCTGTTTAGCTCCATAGAATTCCTTCACAGCATCACATATATCTTTACCAACAAATTTCCAAAGTTTTTGGAAGAAAAACATAGGGAATCCATCAGGACCAGGAGCTTTATCTCCTCCCAGAGAACAAACAGCTTTGAAAATTTCATCATCCTTAGGAATTGAGCTTAACATTTTATTCTGTTCCTTCCAAACCAGAGGAGGAATCACTCTAAGGATTTCAGCCTGACTATCCAAATTGATGTTAGGATCAACCTTCATTAGAGAAGAAAAAAAATCCACCATTTCATCCATAATGGCCTTATCCTCTATAATCTTCAAGTCTCCCTTTTTTAGGTGTGATATATGAATTTTGGCTCTATGCTTAAGAGTGGATAGATGGAAAAATTTTGTGTTTTTATCTCCTTCATTCAACCATAACAACCTTGATCTTTGTCTCCAGTAGATTTCTTCTTTAGTGATGATGTCATGATATTGAGCCAACTTTTCATTTTCTTCAATGAGGAGGTCAGAATTATATACTTCTGAATTTTTTTCTATATTTTTAGAATATCTTCCTTAATAGCATTTTTGTTCTCAAAGATATTCCCAAAGCTGTTCTTATTCCATATTTTAACTTCCCTTTTAACATTTTTGAGCTTAGAAGCAACTCTAAAGAGGGTCGTGCCTTCAATATCAATACTCCACCATTCTTCCAATTTACTTTCAAACTGTGGGTGTTGCATCCACATCTTCTCAAATCTAAAAGGAAAATTCTTTTTAAGATTAATCTTTGCAGCAGTGAAAACGAGGGGAAAATGATCCGATCCAATTTTCTGGCAGGCTTCCAACTTGCAAATGAATTCTTTAGTCCAATCAGGGGAAATAAGAGCACGATCAAGCCTAGCTTGAATACATTCATTACCAACTCTCTTATTACTCCAAGTAAACTGAATTCCCTGGAGGTCCATATCCATTAAACCATCTTTATTTATAAACTCCAGTAAATCCAATCTCCCTTCCAGCTGGGTAGCATTACCTCCCATTTTCTCATGATCATAGAGAGGCACATCGAAGTCTCCCATTATAATCCATCGTCCAGAATAGTCCTTACTTTTAAAATTAGAAACAGACTCCCAGGCCTTTTTCCTTAGGTGCTTAATGTTGGGAGTGTAAATATTCACAATATAACAACCCTCCTTTTGGTCAACACTAGTAATTTTGGCTATGATAAAATATTTACTAGCAATCATAATGGTTCCAGAATAATAATTCTTCTTCCATAACATCAGAGTTCCCCCTGATGCACCATCTGAACTACTACCATTTATAGAATAATTTTTAAATTCTTTAATCTATTCCGCTTTCTCTTTATTCATCTTAGTTTCTTGTAGCAAGAGAAAATCAGGGTTTTGTCCTCTAACAAAATTTCTAACAATATCTAGCTTATGAATACTATTCAGCTCCCTAATATTCCAAGTAATGATTTTCATATCTATTTTTTAGGGGTAAAATCCAGAATAGTTGCCTGCCTACCATCAGCGATATTCTGCATACTTTCTAACTCTGTTTTTCTTAGTGGATCTTCTTCCAGGTTTGTCCGGGGAACCAACATCCGGTTTCACCTTAGAATGTTATTCAGCGCTTTTTCCAAATTTATTCGGAGTAGAAGCAAGAGGTTTCTCCTTAGTTTGCTGATCTATTTTGCTGCTTCTAGTTTCTACCCCCTTAGTATTAATCTTTTTTTCAGCCCTTTTTCTTTGGTTTAGTTTGTGCTTTGAGTTTTCTCCATTATCTTTCACAGCTTCTAGGGGAGGAAGCTCATCCAAAGGAAAGTCATTATCAGCCTGAAATAACACCTGAATCTCCCTGGACTGAGAAAAAAGATCTCCCCCTGATTTATTTCCATCTTCAGCCAAGATTTCACCTTCCTCTAGCACAATTTTGTCATCTACATCTCTCCATTGATCTTCTATCCTTTGATAGATAACGATTTGTTTTGATAGATCTGTCAGCTCCTCTTTTCTTTGTTCAGGGATTATGATTTCTGATTGCAACCCATATCCTTCTTTCTCAGAGTTTACTTTCTCAAAAGAAAGCTCTTTATCCATCTCAGCATGTAGAACATTAGAATCTTCAGAAGAAGGCTCTTTATCCACCTCAGCATGTGGATCTTTAGAATCTGCATTATTCTTTTGTTCTTGGCGATGATCTTCTTTGAGTTTCCATACTTTCTTTTGCTGGACCTTGGTCTTTTCCCCATCCAAAACACTACTAGGATAATTTTTACTTTTGGAGGGACAATTTTTAACCAGATGCCCCTGTTTCTTACAAGCATAGCAAGAGTTAGGCAAATCTTCAAAAAAAATTCTTGAGTTTTTTTTACCAAGCTTGGATATTAATTCCACCTTTTCTAGGAGATGATTCAGATCTGCCACTTTAACACAAAGTCTAGCACTTTGAAGTTTGGTTCTAGAAGCCGTAGCATTATCCAATGCCACAAGTTCCCCAAAAGAACTGGCAATACCTTTAAAAATGTCTTCATGCCAAAATTCCAAAGGGAGACCAAGAAGTTTAGCCCAAATGGGAGTGGTTAAGAAAAAAGAATCTGAGAGATCCATGTTAGGCTCCCATTTTTTAATAGTAAGAGAACATTTACCAAAAGACCATGGTCCTCTACTAAGAACCGAATTCATGTCTTCCTTACAGTTGAAGATAAACAAGAAAAAACCATTCGACATTGGTGCAATATCTAACTCTCCACAAATAACCCAATTCCTTTTAACCATTTTTCTAAGAGATTCTAGATCTGGTCTTGCTCCTAAAAATTTGCCCACTAGGGTGAAATCCATGGAAGACACAGAAAAATCAACTAAAAGATCTGGAATAAAAACTTGAAACTCACATTTTTCCCAACAAGACTTAGTAGTCACCGGCGGGAAAAGAGATTTTCCAGTAGGTTTCTTACCAAACAGAAATGACCAAACAATTGATGTGGAATGGAAGATTTATTTTTTCCACCCTCAAACCTGTCAACACAATAGCCCATAGTGGCTTGGAAATATCTTCACCTTCATTGAGTGTCATAGTCATCATCTCTTGCATATCCATTATAATATTCTTGGAAGGATTCTTATAAGCAATAGCAAGAAAATGTTGAAACATTAGAACAATAAATTCATCACATCTTAAATCCAACATCAAATTATGTAACCTGAGTGAAGTCATAGTTTCCAAGATGTTGACCCTTCTAGCCCATGAATGTCCTTTGTCCCCAATGAGACCTTGGAAGCTTTCCACCATCAATGAGTATCTCCTTCAAGATTTTATCACTGTAGGGAATATTGTGAATCGTTAGTCTCAATATCTCACAAATGCAATTAGTAACCAATAGCCTTACCTCCTCATCCGTGTCTCTCAAGAATTTATGTTGAACTAAGTTCTTGAGGGTTGTATCGCCCATCTCGTGAGTCCATATTGTGATTGACTTACCTTGAATAACATCTTTTCTACTTCTTCCAAGGTGTTGATCACATCTTTGATCAATTGGCATAAGTTCCCTAGCTTTCTACCTACACTGTGAAGCTTTTTCCCCTCCATAGCTTCCATGCCCTATTCCTTGTTCTTATTTTCACCCCCACAGTTTTAGCCAAGATATGGCTCTGAGACCACTGTAATGACCCCAAATAAGATCTTAAGCAAAAATACGAAATTTCCTTTAAACCTCCAAGTCAATCTGAAAATAAACTGTATGCTGCACAAAAACCTAGCAAACCCTAGCCACAATAATCTTCTCAACTACTTACAATAACAGTTCACAATTGCTTTAATGAGTGACAAATAAAGCTATAATTGTGTACCTTGTTGTAGCATGAATGAAGGATGTAAAAACTGAAAATATATGCAATGAATCTAATATTAGAGCGTTGGTACAACAGTCATATACTCTGCAAAACAGCCTTGAAACCCTTAGATGACCTAAAAAATAGGCCAAAACCCTACAATTTGTCAAAGCTTCCAAGAGCAGAATTCAGCTAACAAAGAGCACTTCAAACCCTCCACACAAGTCACCCAACTCACAAAAAAATATATATAAATATTTTATGACTTTTACTCTTTTCAAATTTGTCCTTAATAATTTATTATTTTACTCCAAACAGACTGAAACTTAGAAAATTCATAACTTCTGAAATTCATGAAATTTTAATATGAATGAGGATCAAAAACGATTACAAAAATAGCATCTATCAAATAAAAATAGTTTCAAAATTTTCCACCCATCGGAGGTCCCTCAAATGATGCCCCGAAGTTCTAAAAACCCTAATTTTTCCCTCAAGCAAATAATTTCTAGATAGTTTCTAGACATAGATTAGCCACAAAACATGCAAACATACCTCAGAAATAATTCGCTATACCAAGAAAAAATTGCATAAAATATTCAAACCCTAAGAAAGGGTTTCTACCAACCACAAGCCTCTGGAAGATGTTTTATGAGTCCCCAAACAAGTTGCCCAAGGAGAAATCAGCCACTTTCATTCCCCAAGCAAATCGCCAACTCTTGATGACCTCACAAACCCTTTAGGTGGTTCGTCCTAGTCCTCCAAACCAATTCGCTACAAGCTGCAAGTATTAGATGAAATTTTCAAATAAATCTTCAAATGATGTAGTACAATTTCCAATCGAAAGGTGGTGTTGATAGACACCGTTTATAGAACAACTAGTAGAACTTGAAAGATAACATTCTTCAAGCATCTACCTTCAACAACCAAGCTTGACATACTTGATTTTCAAATCCAAATATTATATGCACATGATCTTCAAATGAGCTCTCATTCTTCTTAAATACCCTCCTCCAAGTATAGCACTCCAAAATAGAAAGAGGGGGTCAATCTTTAAAAACAACTTAAGTCTTATAAGCCAAGACTCATAAATTCCCCCACTTAAGTGAAATAGACATAAAGTATTTTTCTAAAAATGTAACTCAATTAGAATCATAAAGTACCTTTTCTTTGAATTATCTTTCACAAGTGGTGCATTAAATTCCTTCTTTTACCTTTAGTTATCGGAACAATAATGAACTAAGGGTCCTCCAAAGCTCTAGATCAAAAATGGGGACATTACAAGGGTTTGGGGAGGAAAACCTTCATTCCTTCATTCAGGGCAGCTCTATTCAAGGGTTGTAATTGTGCTTCATATTTGCATGGTTGCATGCAATTGGACTTACAAAGGTGTTTTGGAACACTGTCTTTATTTGAAGATTGATCAAACTCATTAGAGAGCTCGAAAAATACAACTTGCAGGTCAAAGAAGAGGAGCGAACACCCTAGAGCAACAAGGAAGCTCCCCAAGCTTGGCGACTTCCTTTGAGAGTTGGGCGAGTGCCTTAGGGCATGCTTGAGCTTGCTTTCGATGGTGGAAAACGGGTCAAAATTGATAATAATATTTCTAATATTATTATTATATTTTTCTAATCATTTTGCAAGCTGAATTGGAGTGATTTGAGGGTTGGTTACCAGGTAAATAATTCATAAATTAGTTATATTATTTTCCTAGTGGAACAATTCATCTAGGAGGATCTTTAAAGTGTTTTTGGACTCTAAAATTGGAGAGAATAATCATCTATTTTTTGATTTATATTTGAATATTATTCTACTAATTTCTCAACATAGGCGACTTGTTTTGAGAGGCTTGGAAGGCTTATTGAAGGGCAAGTTGAGGGTTTTAACATTCAAATTTGATTCTAGATATTTTTCCAAGTGTGGCGACTTTATTGGAAGAGCTAATTTGACAATATACAGCCTTATTGTGTTCATTGGAAGCCCGAATAATTTGCAGGATTTTTGCATAATTATTTGAGAGTTTGTAAAAGGGTTTCAAAGTAGATTTGAAGGAGAAAACGCAGTTGTATCGGCATAATAAAATCAAAATTATTGCAAGCGAAATTTCAGTGTCATGGCCATTCCACCTTGCCACAAAAGAAGTATTTTATTTTAGTTTTACATTCAATAATTTTTGGGTTATACTGGAGTGTTGTTGCTTGGAATTTGGCCATCTCTTTCCACTAGGGTTTGCTAGTTTTTAGGGCAAATTTCAATTTGTTTTCAGATTTATATAAGGGTTTGTTGGGAAACCCCTATTTTGCCTAATTGTCCCATTTGAGGACATTACACTTATGTATTTATTCCGTCATAGATTTCTCACCATCACCTCCATCTTCCACTTTCATCTTTTTCCATTTCCCTTTTTTTTTTTGTGCTTTCTGGTTAAAAGTATTCAAAAACCCCAAACAAACCCATATCCTAGGAGAGAGTTGCCCCTTTCAAACACAAGAAAAATCACATCTCCAATGGTGATTTATCCAATATCGCAAACTCATGCCGCTGTGTGTTGGGCAAGTCAATAAAATAAACAAAAACAATAGAGACAATAAATTTTGCCAACACTATAGACCATAAACAATAATGGACATAAGGATTTTTGTCTAGAAAACCTCAAGATGGAGAAAACCAATTGGAAGTGGCAATTTCTTAGCTTCTTGATTTGTCCTATGGCCAAAGACGGATTACAAAAAGATCAATAGAACAAGTACAACAAGCATCATGCTATCTTACTCAACTCCTCTCAGCTCCTCACTCATTATTCTACAACCAAAAAAAAAAAACTGTTGTCAACCTGGAGTTGCACCCTGAATCGAAGACGTGCTAAAATGGCCAATCCTCTCTTCGGTTAAAACAATGGGATCTTCTCACAAGGGTGGGTGCCTCAATGGTGAGAAGAATCTCCAGAGAATGTTGATTCCTGTAAGATGTATCAATGGATCTTTACTTTGTGCTGCGAATCTACCATGGAAAAGGGAGAAAGAAACTTGAAAGGGAAATCCTACCTAATGACGGTGATACACCAAAAATGTTGATCCACTCTACTTGGAACCTTAAACACTGAATCAAACAAGGGAAAAAGAAGACCTTTGATTTCAATTGATCACTATGCATAAATATTTCATGAGAAGGTTCGATCCAATGACCAAAACATGAGGGAAAACGATGGAGAGAGGTCTAATACAAGACACTTTGCAGCCACCTAACATCCACTTAAAGCTTCAGCAAAAGACATAGAGAACACTGAACATGACCTGCATAATATGATGAGCTAGCAACTAGGTATGAATCAGATTTGGGAAGGGAGAGAAATCTACCACATATGCAAATTGTTGAATGAATGTACACTATGCCAGCACTTGAAATCTGAAAGTACAATCCTTCTATTGATTGAAGAGGTTACACAACTCACCAATGGTAGTCTGGTCTTACCAAGAGAGGGATACAATTCAAGGCTGAAAAGCCAACTTATCTAGAAAAGTATACAATAGCCAAAAGATTGGCGCTAAAAATAGAAGAAGAGGTCAACTCAGTTCAACTTGTGTTATTTCAGCCTTCAAATAAAATCTATTTTTGTCTTGTGCCTTGCATGAAAGCTCTTTGGCAATGAAAATGGATAGTGGGCCCAAGCTGCATGATGTTATGCCAATCTCCAACTATAGAACTTCTCTTGAGCTGCTGGAATGTTTAAAAGCTTTCCTTTGCATGAAATCAACGCAAATGCCAAATTAAGAATTACGTTTGAACCGCTAGAACGTTTCGAGCTTTTGAGACAAGCAAGAGTGCGTGCATGAAATTTCTTGCTGTTTGAAACGTTCAACGCTTTGCCTGTTCATCATGCAAGACGACTCTATTTTCAGAACTGAAGCGTGCTTGCTTTCTTAAACGCATTTACTTTGTTGGAGTCACTTCACGTTAGTCTGTGCATGATCTTTGTTTATCCTGCCTTTGTCTTTATTCTACGTTTGTTTTATTCGTTGTTCATGCTTATGTCCATGTTCAATTCTGCTTTAATCTTTGCTCATGCATCTATTTCTGTGTTTGTCTTTCTTCTTGTTCAGTTATGGCTCAGTTTTGTTTGTGCTTACGTCTCTATTCATGCTATTTATCATGCTCAGTTCACTTCGTGTTTTCTCTGGCTTTTCTCGTGTTCTGCTTGTGTCTTGTCTATTTTTGGCGAGATTCTTATTTTTGTCTTTAACTTCCAATCGGGTTATCTATTTTCAACCCTTTTGCATAGTCAGATTTCCCTTAGACTTTCCTCGGATATTCAGTTTCAACTTAGTCCATCCCTTTCATTACTTGTATTTGATTCGAATTATTTTGCTTGTCCCTTTGTTTCATTTCCTGCGGCTTTTTGTCGCCTTTACTTATTCCTTCGGACAAAAAGTCCGAAGGAATTCGTTTCCTTCTCAATTTCCCCAAATTTATTCCTTTTAGGCTCTTATGTCTTGCCTTTGTCTTGTCTATTTTCCCTGGGTTTTTTTCTTTCTCCCGAATTTCTTCGGACTCTTTGTCCGACGGAATTCCTTCGGACAAAAAGTCCAAAGGAATTCCTCTCCTTTGGCTATCCTTTCATGCCCTTCAGGGACTTTGCTTTTGTCCTTTGTTTATGTCTCTGCCCTCCGCAAGGGCTTTTGTCTTCCAATAATGCCCTTCGGAACTTTTGAAAGGGCCCTGCCACCGACCAAGTGCCCTCCGCAAGGGCAAGTGTCCTTCAGAACTTGTGAAAGGGTGCTTCGAAATTTTGCCAAGGTCTTCTTCGAGCTTGAAGTGTCCCCCGCAAGGGCACATAACCTTCAAGAAAATTGTAAATGTCCCTATGCAACATCCAGATGTCCTCCGCAAGGGCTTCTGTCTTCCAGGAGTGCCCTTCGAGAAAACTGCAAAGGTCCACTTCACCGACCAAGTGCCCTCCGCAAGGGCAGGTGTCCTTCGGAAGTGGCTTTTCGGAAGAATTGAAGGGGACCCAAGCTTTTTGTAGGCCACCCGGGGTTTTTGTAAGGCACTTGGGTTTTTTGTAAGACCCCCGGGGTTTTTGTAAGACACCCAGGATTTTTTGTAAGGCACCCGGGTTTTTTGTAAGTCACCCGGGCTTTTTGTAACCATCCTTATTCCTTCGGACTTTTGACTTGTCTTCTCAACTATGCTCTTCCTCTTTTCTTTAGGACAAAAAACCCGAAGAAAAAAACCTTGAATGACTGCCACTTAGTCATTTTTTCGGACTTTTTGTCAGTCCTTTGAGAGCTCTTTCTCTCGGACAAAATGTCCGAAGAAATAGTCCACCTCTTATACCCAAAAAATTCCTTGGGAAGACAAAACAAATAAACTTACAGCTTGAATATCTTGGCTGTATTTGCACGTTTGGCTGTAATCAAGCAAGCTCCTTGGAAACCTCTGAATGACTAAACTTCACCTGGCTGTAGATGGACACTTGGGTGGCTGTAAATGCTCATTTAAGGACCCGAAAACTGATTCACAAGACAAACCTGGCACCATAGCAAAATTCCGAAGTGTAGGGGTGACAATTTTGCCTTGTGGGGGCAAAAATGTCAACAATAACTTCATCCTTCACTCATGTATTAAATAGTTGTTGTGCCTCTTACTTATACTGCTTAGGGGTGTCCTTTTGTGCACTTAAGGAATCTAGGTTTTGCCCCACTTTGATTGTACGGACCATTTGGAAACTGAAGAGACCCCACTTCTTTGTTTTCACATGGTCCGTACAATCAAAATGGGGCAAAACCTCCGGCTAATGCAGACCAGCAATTTCAAACCTGCCACTTTCAGAACCAAAAATTATAGAACCGCCGCTTAACCATACAAGTAATATCCTGTTTAAAGCCATGTTGTTGACTGTAACCAGATTTATTCTATTTGGATGATGAAAAGGACTATTTTCTTGATCCCTATGGATTAAATCATTGAAGAATTCAAGAGTGATAGGCAAGTTCTCTATAATGATTATAGCAACCACCATATACCATGTGCAATTAGGCGAAGAGGCATTTTGTAAAGGTCAGTTGAAATTTCAAAGAACTTGGTAGAAATTTAGAATGCACTACTCTGCAAACCTCCAGGAGAGGCAACCCATGTCTCTATTAGTGAGTCACGGTATCCAGACCATTGTTTTAAGCTCCACAAAACCACATATATTATATTTTACCGTGTATAGTGATTATTTTCATATGTTGAAAAACTTCTATCTTTTTCCTAAATACAACCAACTACTAGTATTTTGGTAACAAAGCTCATAGATGGATCATAAACTAGTTGGATAAACATTTTTTGGTTAACATTTACAAACCTCCTAGAGAGTCAGTCCATGTCTCTAATGGCTGGTCATGGTATCCAGACTAATGTTGTGAGCTCTGCAAAACACAGATTATATTCCATTGTGAATAATTATTACTCATAGTTGCCAGGAGACGGGTATGAGTACAGGTACATGGACACAGGTAAGGGTACTTATATGCCATTTTTCAGAAAAATAGGAGATACATACGAGGAGATGGAAAAATATACATATATATATTTATAAATATATATATGAAATTTTTCGAGAAAAATATATTATCATTTTAAATTATAATGTTATAATTATAATTTATAATTTAGAAAAAGTAGAAGTGAATATTGTTATTAAGTGACAAATGTCAAAAACTTAAAAGTTAAAAACTAAAATTAATATTAAATTTAATAAAAAAGTCAATACTTAATTTTAATCTGTGCATTGCCATCAAAGTACTCTGGCACTTGGACGACAATGCAAGGCTTTGCCATCGTAAAATTTTAAACATGAATACCAATACCACTGTGATTCAAAAACATATTATTTTTTTCCGCACAAGTAAATCACTATAAATCCAAAAACATTTTCATTTTTCCTGCATAATTATACCACCGCAAATCGACCAATACAAATACCACTACAATTCATGACTATGACTCCAAATCCGACCAATACCAGTACCACTATGATCTATGATTGTAGCTGCAAATCGGACCAAATCTGGTGACTGTGTTTAGCATTTCCACAGAGATACACGTGATTTTTGAAAGGAAACATGAAGGAGACATTTATGGTTTGCAACAAACGTCTCTGGGTATGAGAGATGTCTCTATACCCATTTCCCTACCGGAGACGCATACTCGTACCAGAGACGAATCCCAAGTGGTGGGAGACACATCTCTCTGCAACTATGCTATTACTATTATATGTTGAGATTCTTCTAAAGGTTTTGCTTAATATAACTATCTAGTAGTATTTGGATAACAAAGCTCCCATGTGGATAAAAAATTAGTTGGATAAGCATTTACTAGTTGGGGTGATATAGTGGATGCACTTCAAATTCCCACGCCGTGCACTATGCTACAATCTCCTTACTACATTCTCTGGAAAATTCAAGTCTACATTGAATTCTGGATCATGTTCTAGTGGTTGGACTTCGTGTCTTATAAGAGTTGAATTGTGGATGACAAAATATATAAACAAAATAGACAGCTTAAATGTTCCATCTTGTTGATCTTCAATATGCTTGACAGCTCAGTATTTTCTGTACAAGTAGTTATATATATGGAAAGTTTTGTGATTCAAGACTACTGCACCATGCAATATAAATATTGCATATCTTCCAAATCTAAACATAGAAGAAAGGTTTGGAACATAGTTTCATGAAGGAAAGAACCAATGAATCGATCAAAATGGAGGAAGCCAGAGATTAATTTCCAAAATTCAATGGAATCTATGACTCAAGTTAATTTTGAGAATTATGTATAGACCATAATAAAATGCTTTATCAAGGCCAAGACCTTAGCATAAGATATGTCCTAAGAATAGCTGATCAGAATATTTTTAACAGATAAAGTTGAAAAATGTCGAGAACATGAGAATGTTATTAGACTCTAGATAGAGTTTTACATGCAAAACATAATGAATTAACATTTCTAGCAAAGTCTTGTACTTATCTTTCCATTTATAAGATTAAAAATTAAAACATTTGTCGTACAAAGAGGATCTCACAATAAATCTTTGAAACGAAACTATGTGACAAAAGAATAGCATAGTATATGATACCAGTAAGGTACAGCCTACAAGCAAAAAATCTCACCTGAAGGGCGTTTTTCACATCTCCTTCCATTGTACCATATGGTTTTCGTTGAGGGAATCTTAGCAAGTAGAAGATGTCTTCCAAGGATTCCTAAAGGTGCATTAAGCTATCTCAAATAAGGTATGTCTTGTTTAGGAGTAGAAAATTGTACATAGACTCACTCCTTATAGACATGAATAATATCATTTGGTACCTGCATACTTTTCATGGTTGAATTCGTAGGAATAGCCTTTCTAAGTGCAATTTCTCCGGTTCGAGGAACCTTAGTATTGGGTGAGTAAAGCACTGCATTTGTAGGAGGAATCAACCATTTTTCAAGATCATTCAAAGGAAATGGGGCTGCTGTTTGAAGAACAATCAGAACTATAGAAAACACCCTTTTCAAGTTGTCTATCTCACAAGAAAGAATTGGCACATGAAATGTTAAATTGAAGCCCATCAATCCCTTTTGTCCCTGAAATTATACATACCAACATAGCCAGGCATCAGTTGCTGAGGTCTTTCAATCATCCTATCCCACAATACCATCAGTGCCCTATCCTAAATATGCATACAAATTTACTTTAGTGGCATTAAATAAAAGGAATCACCAGATTATTAGTAGTACTTAACAATAAACCAAAAAACGTAGTGCTTTTGGTTCTTGTGGATGGGTGTATAAGAAAGAAAGAAAGCAAGTTAAGAAATTAGGTTACCATATGCAAAAGAACTAAGCTTTTCAAAGGCAATGTAAAAGACATACAAAGTATAACATGCCATGGAGGAGTGCCTCAAAACTGTACCAACTTAATTTATGAAAGGGTATCAAAGGTAAAAGACAATAAGAAAAAGCTACCACCTAAGAGAAAACATGAAAGTAATGATTAGATCATTCAAAATCTCAAAGTATCATCCATAAGTTGAACAATCAACATTGAAAGTATATATTTTTATATATCAATATTGGGAGGCATGAGTTTATCTACACATTTGTTAGGAAAATATGCAATACTTCCATCTTTATTGCAAATAATAGCCCCACAAACTTCATACTCTCAATTTAATGTTGCATTCTATATAAATCAAGTTCACAGGAAGAATAAGGGATAAATGCTTAAAGAAATGAAAGAAAAATTCTCTCTCTAATGAGGTCCTTATAAGTAAGCTCCTTGCAGCAAATTGTAATCATCTGAAAGATACCTAGGGCCATTAATAGGGTGCCAAAGGGACATCTATTGGTTACACAAATTGGAAAATTGTCATAAACTGTTATTGCTCCAAAGATGGCAATAAACTATGAATCTGGCATTCACCTAGCCCAAAAGATATTTGAAATGGCTAATACGGAGCCACACAATCATAAGAATGAATCCCGACTGAGAAGCCTCTTGATGGATGGTAGAAGTTAAAAATGCATGATACTATGGTCTGAAAGGATATCATTCAACATGTGGATAGGAACGCTTAATGAAAAATATTAGCCAAATGTGAGGGCTAAACATGAATAAAAAGGAATGGAAACCTTCCCCAAGCATGCCATCATCATTCTTCATCTTTTTATTAATCATAAAAACATAATAATTACAGCATATAAATGCAGATGAAGATGTAACAACCCAGGTATTAGTCTGGCAAAGCCCGATGGGGATGATTTGAGGTCATTGTAATGTCCCCCTTTTTGGCCTAAGAGCTTTGGACATGCCCCTTAGCCTGTTTTTTAGTGTTTCCCCTAGGCTATGGGAAAGAAAGGGAAAAAGGAAGCACATATTACCCTCTTCGAAAGGTAAAAGTGAAGGGGTCACTTATATTTTTGCATTGAGGAGGGCCCTTTTGTGACTTGAAGGACATAAAGTGCCTTTAAGTAGGTTTTAAACGCTAACCGACCTTTATGTACTTAACTCTACCCTCATA
Organism: Torreya grandis; assembly: GCA_037957365.1. NCBI lineage: Eukaryota > Viridiplantae > Streptophyta > Pinopsida > Cupressales > Taxaceae > Torreya > Torreya grandis. The sequence goes on along the minus strand of JARHVA010001917.1, from coordinate 2,215,759 downwards.
ACTTAAAACGGTGAGTATATAAAGGGAGTTTGGAATTCGTTGAAGGGTTATGTTATGTTTTGGATAATAAATTTGATATCAAGCATGTAATGCTTGACCAAACATGTAAAGCTTGGAATTGAGCAAGGACGAAAACCCTTGTTTCTAATAGGGCATCCTCACCTAGGGGATTGCATTGATTTCTCATTGTTTGGTTTTGCAAATTGAGCTCCAATTTCAGGTCTTGAAGGCACCTACGGTTTGTGAAGTGTGGAAGACAATTGTGAGGGTTTGAAACTCTCTAAGAGCAGCAATATATTGGCTGTAGTTGGGCGACCTAGTAGGGAGGTTGGCGGAAGCACTTTGGAAGATTGAAAGGTAGGATTTGACCATTGACAGAGTTTAGAATATTTCTGATTTGTACCTTGGCTAGGCGATTTACATATAGGGCTTTGGAGCACCAATTAACACTGAGGTTATGCCTTAAAAAACAGCAGCTGCACATTCAAGGGTGGCGCCTCCATTTGAGGGCCTGATATGAGTCTTTCAGGGTAATTTCTAGGTCTACAAGGCAGCTGTAACATTCATCTATTTTTCTATATTTTTTATGTAATTTACATCATCTTTTTGTGGAGGAGCGAATGGATAATTGGGACATCTTGATTCTGATTTATAAATAATATTGTTGAAAGGTAAAGCTGTAACCCTAAGGGCAGCGCCCCTATTAGGGATTGATTCTTGCAATTTGGAAGGTCTTTGTAGGTCTAATCAAAGATATACAACTTGCTGGTGTTTTACATTAATTTTTAGCTAATTGTTGGATGGATAAAAGAGCATTTTGAGTAGTTTTCTGTGGTATATCAGATCTGTAGTTGTGTGTGGATTTAATGGAGAAAATATTATGTGTCCCCTAGATAATATTCCTATGATGACACATTTGATGGCTAGGGTTGGAGTTACTTATTTCCAGCTTGTTTAAAGTTTGTATGGTTTTTTATGCTTGGCTGCTAGGGTTTCAGGAAAAACTCCAATATTGTTGAATTGTCCCATTTGGGGACATTACAGTCATTTCGATTTCCAAACGAAGGAAGATACAACAATGTTAAGAATGATTGTCTACTATGTAATATCCCTTTTCTGGAAAAATACAATCTAGATTTTACAACAAATCCTTATACTAAAAATATTAAATTTTGATTTTTATATTAAAACCCTTGTAGATGAAATTACAGAATTCTGAAAATTTCACATTTCTACAACAAATTCTGTTTTTTGCAACAAACTCTTAAATCTAAAAATATAAAACTCTAATTTAGTCTGATAAACAGCTGAAAATAGAGATTTTATTGGAATAATGGTAGAGTTCAGTTACAACAAAATACAAAAATTATTTGACACAGTTGAACATGAAAGTGGAGAATTTAACCTGATAACAACGCCTAATGGTGACATCATTTGTCACAATGATGACCTCAGCACTAGACATATGGCACCAGCCCTAGAAATGCTTCCAGAAGTGTGATGTCGGCCCTAATATTGATGCCCTGGCATAGATCTGGGACTTCCATGTTGCCCTGAGATTCATGCCCTAGCGTAAATCTAGAACTTCCATGTTGACCTGATTATTTGATTTAGTTGATTTCTGATATAGCCAAATCTGAAGCGCATATGTAGTCCCTAGATGGAACCACCACACAAACCCTGAGGTTTTTCATCTCCAAGTCTTTTCCATCAAAGGGTTTTCGTCCTCTGATGCTCCACAGGAGGGTTTTCATCCTCTGAGGCTGAAAGCTAAAGCGGAATGCTCAAACTCACAAAAAAGTTGGAAAGGTTGATTGATAAAAGATACTCTCCAAAGGAACCCAACGCCCCTTTTATAATTTTACTTTGGTTTTTCATCTCCAAGTCTTTTCCATCAAAAGGTTTTCCTCCTCTGATGCTCCACATCATCCTCTGAGGCTGAAAGCTGAAGCAGAATGCTCAAACTCACAAAAAAGTTGGAAAGGTTGATTGATAAAAGATACTCTCCAAAGGAACCCAACGCCCCTTTTATAATTTTACTTTCACCTTTTACCGAGGCAACACCCATAAAGCAACGTCCCACTTCTATTTTGTTGTTAACTTCCTTTATTAAAAATATATAACCTTTTTAATAATATAAGTTGATTTTTTATAACATAAAATTACTTTTGGCCAACTCAAGTTAAATTATTAATTTATTTCCCTTGCATCACCCCTTTAGCCTTTCGGAAATGGAGAATAGGCTAAGAGTCTTATAACTTATTCAATTCGAAAAAGGGGAAATGACAGTCTGCCCTTCCCAAATTTACTTGCCCTCAAACAATTGCAAGCTCAACTGTTCGAGCTCTTCCCAAATGGTTATCTCTATACTAGCTGGATCCCAATTCATCTTGGGAATTTGCAACCCCATGTTTCAAATAAACTTTGCTTCATCAAGTTGTTTGACTGAGAACTAACATGAAATTGTTCCTCTTGCACTTCTAAAACATTCAATTTTTGTTGCATGTTACTCATAATGGCCCCTTCTGACATTACACTCTCATTACCTACATCAAGTGCTTTTTGTTTACAATTTTTGGTTGCCTTAGAGAATCTGAAACTGAACTGTAAATCAGCACTCATGAAGTTAGAATGATTGCCAAATTCATCTAATTGTACTTGGAATTCACCTCTAGTATTGGGTGGCTTAGCAATTCTGTAGAGCTTGAGGCTTTTATTTTTCTGTTATGGGCACAAATGCCTGCTGCAAACTCACAACTATATCAGCTATCCCTTCTTCTAGGCTTAAATTCCATTTTCCTTGAGAATTTGACAATAATTGTATAATTTTCTTATAAGCAATCACACTCACAGGAACTACTTTCTTTTGTATATCTTCGAAAATCTCCAAAGAATTCATGGGCTGCCCAGCCTTAGCATAAACTTCCATGAATATACAAAAGGATGAGAAGTTAGTTTATCTCCAATGTCAAAGAGCTTTTCCCAATTTTCACATTCATTGGCATCTTTCTCATATGCATTGCTACATTGTTTCTCATCTGTTTCAACTCAACTTTTTTTCATACTGAATCTTTGAAATGTCTCAATACATCATCCCAAGAACTATGTTGTAGAATGTAACCAATCTCTGAATTTGTGAACTCAACACCTACCTCTACTAAAATACTCTTTTCAAGTGTGTGTTTATCAGTAGAAACATTTTGAAAGTCAATCTAATATGTTTCTTGGATCGAAACATTCCTTTCATTATCTGCACTGACATCATTTGAGTCCTCAGTAAAATGTCTCTCATCCATGGATTTTAGCTTCTCACCTAAACCCATGATGTAGGAACTGTTATAGCTTGGATTTGCACACTTGTGGGAGAGTTTTTCAGGGTCTCCCACTTCCAACCATAAGCATGGGAACAACCTCAGGATGTGGGTGTCTTATGGTGAGGTTGAGCCTCTAGAATTTTTAAAGAGGCTAGTTCCTCTCGGTGGATCACCTAAACTACTGTTGAAATAAAACTTTCATAGAGAAAAGGATTAGAAGGGGGAAAAGGGCTCTTAAGAAGGCTAACCAGGGGATGCACCAATTTAAAATGGGAAACTCCCATAAGCTTGAACCCACACTAATTCTGCAGAGGACAATACTGGATTACACAACCTCAAAATCAAGCTGGTTGCATAAATATTTCAAGGAGGAGGTTCAGGGAAGCGATGAATGCAAACAGAGAGGAGTTTTAAGACGCACTGGAAGTTCACATTAATGACGGAAAGAACACTCAACCAGACCTGCAAACAGCATCGAAAAATCCTTAAACAAGGTCAGAAAAGAGGACCATGGACGAGGAAGACTCTCCTTCAAACGATAACATAATACGCAGCTCAACAGACACAAGTCCAAAGCAAGAGACAGGCAAAGAAAAATCCTTTATTGCATAAGAGGTGGTTCTTACAAATGCTTGGCAGGGTCGAGCCTAACCAACTAAGCATATCTTGCAATATCTCTAAGAACGTCCCGTCTCCCAGGAAGATAAAAAAAGTCTAAAAACTGGGAACCCTTTACAAAATGGAAGACATGAGATATATAGAAAGAGGGAGAAAGAAGAGGAAGAGCTTTGCATGGAAAGAAGGGAGAGCGAAAGTCATCCATGACCGGCACCAACGCTTATTCTACTCGAGCTCTTTGCATTCAAAGCATGCAACTACTTTGACCATCGGATGAACCGTCCAGAATCACCATCCATCTCCTCGAGCTCCTCAAGCATTCAATTCCCCTGTTTGGAATTGTGCAAGCCAGAACCAAAGGTAGCTGCATGTTCCTGCCAAGCGTGAGTGATTTGTCCTTGCATTTAAAACTCGACATGTTCTTTACTGCAATCTGGACTATCCCGGTTGGACTTTGCATGTTCACTACTCCACCTGGATGCGTCTAATCCTTGTTTGACCACATTGCATGTTTTGGAAGTGAGTTGTATGTACTCGTGCCACTTGTCCTTGATTGATTGGCCCTTTGGATTTGCTGACCATTGACCTTAATGTTCCACGGCCATTTGCTTTCCGCTGACTATTTTCCATAATTTTCCTTTCGAAACTTTTCATTTTACTCATCGTTCGGGCTTTTGACTCCTTGCAACTTACTTCTTGCTTCCGTACTTCGGGGTTTCCATTGCTTATGACTTATAAAATAATTTAAGTCTTTCACCTCGGAAAACTTGAAGACTTGCCTCTTGAAGAACCCATGAAACACCGCCCAAGACCAGCTCAGGTTTGTCATGTCCCTTTACTTATTTTGGGTTTTTGACTGCTTGCAGCTTACTTCACCTTTTAAGCAAGGCAGCCCCACAAAACCGAAGTCTTCCTGCTTGACAAACCCGAGGTCTTCTGAGAGAAAGCTCAAAGTCTTTTACTTGTTAAAGCCCGAAGCCTTCTCCTTCCAAGAACCCGAAGCTGTCTATTGTCTGCTCCAAGAAGCCCGAAGTTGTTCTGAACTTGCCACTTTTGCTTGAATGTCCACCTTCTCACACTTAGGCAAAATTTTGGTATGTGGGCCAAAAATGGCCAACAGGAACCAATACATACCTTGTATCCACTCCAAGTGGGGAACTCTAAATTCTAAATGCTGAATTTTGAATCATGATGCAGTGAATGGTGAAGCCATTTTGTAGTATCCCAACCTTTGTGGATTCTCCTTTACACAATCAAGGGTGGCCAACCTGTATGTAGTTTGGGCTGTAATCAAAGTGTTTACCTTCTTTTGTTGCATTAGAATTGTTGAAATATCCTCAACACCTTCATCCAAACAATGCGTTGTCCACGTTCTATGAAAAACTCTCTCCAAGGTTAAGTTGTTGAATCTTCTTGGTACATGGGATGGCGAAGCCATCAGCTATAGTCACATTAAAGTCTTTATCGTTTTTGTACATCAAAAAGTCACCTGGATCCCATATGTAAAAACAATTTTGAGCTTAAATCCAAGAATCTATATGCCCTATGCTTTTCCAGTATAAATTCAGATCTGCATATGGATTCTTCTTCCAAGTGTGTATAGTGTTGTAATGAAAGATCCCACAAGGAGTTATGATGTTCCCATCAACGCGATTATCTGCTTCTGGACATTCTCCTCTGTGTATCTTGGAAAGGTGAACATGCTTGGAACTTCTTTAGACAAAATGGTGTCTTTTGACGCCACCTTTGCAAAGGTAGATTCGATAATTGCCTAGAGTGGGGCGACTTGCTTGGTGACTTGTTTGTGTGGATTTCATGGACAATTTGAGGTCCAATTGACCTAGTTTCATTGCAATTTGAGGTCCAATTGACCTAGTTTCATGGACAATTTGAGGTCCAATTTGAGGACAATAAAATAACATAAGTTGTCTTTTCATAACAATAAAATTACTTTTGGCCAACTCAAGTTAAATTATTAATTTATTTCCCTTGCATCACCGCTTTAGCCTTCGGGAAATGGAGAATAGGCTAAGGGTCTTCTAACTTATTCATTTCGAAAAAGGGGACATTACATGCCACTTGCTGGTATTTTATTTAAATTTTGGATCAGATATCTGGATTTTACAGTTTTGCTGAGTTATGGAGGAGGACTGACATGCTGAAACTAAGACAGATTCCATATGTCAAATTTGGCAGAAACTATTTGCTATCTTTGAAAAGAAGGCACTATAACCACTCAAAAGAATTGCCACTGTATGATTACCAAAGAAACAGAAGTCACCCAGTTTTGAGTTGCAAGAAAAAATTTATGGCCTTCCATTGATAACAATTTCTAGAAGGTTGTGGCCGCATTTGGGAATTGAATGTTTGGAATGAACAACTGCAATAGAAACCCAAATTGAATTTACAGAGGCAAAAAAGCACCTTTAACATGGAAATGACATGAAGTACTGTTAATGCTTAAGGGAAACCCTGAAACACATTTATTATTTGATTGTTTAGCAAAAAGTAAAATTATTCCAGAATACTAACTATTGATAAGGCCATCAATCATAGTTTAATCTTGTGTTCCGTGGGATTTTAAATGCTGATATCACTCTTGAAGTTAAAATGGGTTTGATTAATTGCATTAGCTCCCCTAAATACTCTGTTCTAGTAAATTGTGAGTTGGATGGCTTCTTTGGAGCTTCTTAAGGGCTCAGGAAAGATGACCTTCCTTCCCCCTATATTTTCAATATTGTTGCAGGAGCTCTTGGCAAATGGCTCATCCATCTCAAGTCACTTGGTAAGCTAAAAGGAGTAGCTATCTGTAATAGCTCCAAAGGATCTCTCATCTCCAATTTGCAGATGACATGGGCTTAAAAGGTGTTGCCTCAATACCAGAAGCCAATGAGCTGGAAAGGAAAGTGGCTTACCTTGGTAGGTAGGATTCAAATTCTAAAATCCTGCCTCCAAACTATGCCCATTTATATGGTGTTTGTTATTCAAATCCCTATCAAATTTGAGAAAGCCATCAGGTCGATCCAACTCAGATTTCTTTGGAGTGGCACTTGTGAAAGCAATAAGCTGCCCTTGTGAAATGGGATCTGATCAGCTTACCCAAGGACTGGGGTGTACTGGGAATCAGGATTAATAAAAAAATGAACTTGGCCGATGGGGCTAAGCTGTTCTAGACCAAAGAGCATGCACTTTGGAGCATCACTTTAAGAAGCCAATGAGCTGGAAAGGAAAGTGGCTTACCTTGGTAGGTAGGATTCAAATTCTAAAATCCTGCCTCCAAACTATGCCCATTTATATGGTGTTTGTTATTCAAATCCCTATCAAATTTGAGAAAGCCATCAGGTCGATCCAACTCAGATTTCTTTGGAGTGGCACTTGTGAAAGCAATAAGCTGCCCTTGTGAAATGGGATCTGATCAGCTTACCCAAGGACTGGGGTGTACTGGGAATCAGGATTAATAAAAAAATGAACTTGACCGATGGGGCTAAGCTGTTCTAGACCAAAGAGCATACACTTTGGAGCATCACTTTAAGAAGCAAGTATTTGGTCGCATTGGCACTTCAAAGGAACTTCACAATAGATGAGCATTTGAAGGATCACATATATGGAACTCGATGACTAAAGCCATTAGTATCCTAAAACCACTTCTTAGATGGAGTGTTGGAAAAGGATTAAAGGTCAATTTCTAGACGGAAGCCTGGATCTACTTACAACCACTTGCTCGCTTGAATCAGCTAGATAGATTTCAAATCTGGTGTAGGGGCAGAATTGAAGAGAGGATAGCTAATATTAACAATAATGACAAAAATCGCTGGATTGTTCTACAAGTTCCACGATACTTAAAAGAGGAGGAGAAAACCTTTGGAACTCTTTTGAAATATTTTCACTTCACAAATAATGAAGAGAGACCAATTTGGATGGGATCTAAATCAGGAATGTATAACGTGAAAGATGGTTATGAAGTTTTGTTGGCCTCGGACACACAGGTTCCTAATCCTTTTCCTGCAAAGCAGATTTGGTTCAAGCAGATCTCCCTAAAGCCAATGCATTTTTATGGTTGGCAGCGTGGGAAAAAATTCCAACCCAAGCTAACCGAAGAAGGAAAGGCTTTCAAGGGCCGTGCAAGAACAATGAAGAAGATACAAATCATCTCCTACTTCACTGTTCTTTCTCCTGGCAGAATTAAACTTCCCTGCTTGGAAGATTTAACATGTTTATGACAATGCCCCAGATTTTAAAATGCTTTATTTTCTCTTGATCTTCAGTTCTCCAATTTCCTCCCTTATTCAAATTTCGAACTCCATGCCAACATCAGCATGTTTGAATATTTGGCTGGAGAGAAACGGAAGAATCTTAAAGCATGAAAAGAGAGAACCACAAAAAATATTGGATTCCATTTTGAAATCTGTCGAAGAGCTAATCAAAACTTGGCCTCCTAAAGACGGAAAATTAGCTCCAGAAGATGTCGATCTCTGGGAAACTTGAAGGATAATCTTATGGGAATCCTCCATAACAGGGTTAGCAGAAAAAGAAAAATCTCTAAAAATGCAGCTTGGTCCCCCTCCTCTAGGTCTCAAAGTCAAATTAAACTTTGACCAAGCAGCCAAAAGAAATCGGGGTTTGCGCTGGAGGAGGAGGAATGTTCAGAGATAGTAAGGGCACACATCTGCTGGGATTTTGCAAATCTCTCAGTAAAACCACTAATAATTTTGCTGAGGCTAGAGCTCTTTGGAGAGGACTCAGGATTGCAAAAGAAAGAAATTGGACAAATTTGAGGATAGAGGGGGATTCAAAATTGATTCTTGAGGCTTTAAAGAACAACTCTTGCAAGAAATGGCAATTAGCTCCGATAATAGAAGATTGCATTCAGTTGATCCTCGGGCATTCCTCTACCGCAATATCTCACATAAGAAGAGAGGAAAACATAGTAGATGATCACCTTGCAAACTTACCCGTGGGGCTTAACTCACAAAGACCCTCCCTGAAAATAATATCAACTCCATTAATGCAAAGCTCATTGCATTATTATTGGGCAATGCAAAAAAATCTTTCAAACACCCTTTGAGATTTTCCCATAATCATTTTCAGGAACATTTTTTTGGAGATAATTAAGTTGATGGGACTTTTGACGAGGCGACAAACTTGTGTGTAGGCCTTTATATTCACCGTGCCACCGTGCATTCACCATTCTTGCATGTAGCAGTTGGTGCGGTTGGATCTTTAGGCTCTCAACACGTATGTCATGCCATATCCTTCTCTCTGTTTTTTGGCTCAGTTCTCTCAAAGCAAATCTCAGATTTTGGCAATTGTTCTCCTTTGATTCTGTTATGATGGGTTTTCTTATACTTTGTTGGGACTGGTTTTTAGAGATTGGGCATTTTCGGTTGACTATTTATTGGGCCATTACTCTTTCTCTAATTTATAGATTGTTTCTATATAGGATAGCTGCCATGCCCCGTCAATTTTTGTGATGGTTTCTTTTGGTCTCTCGGGTTGTCTATTGCATGTTCTTGGGTTTCTCCCCTATCATTGATAAATAGCTTTTATCTTGACCTGCAACCTCATCTTTCTTGGTGTTGTCATGCTTCCTAAAGCTTTGGATGGCTTTTTGGTTGGTACAGGGTTTCAAGTTTCTTGCCATGGCACCCAAAAAGAATGTGCATCGTGGTGAAGGCTCCTCCTGCAAGAATGACTGGCAGAGAAAAGGCAAAAAGTCCTCCGTAAATATTGTGAAGGAGAAAAGCAATGAAATGATCCACAAGTACTCTATTGAGGATGTACACTCCTCTTTCATGGGGCTTGTTGAGGACCTTAAGCTGAGGCAACTTCTGAATAATGGAATCCTGCTGGACAAGTCAACAAGGATAACAGCTGAGAAAGCTCTAGACTTATGGAAGGCTGCCCTGTTTGAGAGAATTAAAAATGAGAAGCTTCTGAAATGGACGGCAGCAAATCTGTTCAGAGCCCAGCTTGAAGCTCGAATGGGTGAAGGTGCCTCTATGGATTATATACTGCAGGCCATGAAGGACACTGGACAATCCACCCCGAGACTGGATATGCTTAAAGTGGCTCGATTAATCGAGGTGCAGACTGTTGTATTAGGAGTCAGCAACACCCATGCCATCCATGAGGACATTGGGCAGTTGGGTTTCAGTATAATGTGTAGGCTTGATCAGGTATGGTCACTACTAAAAGCCATGGCAGTGGATGATGTTTCCAAGGGGCAAAAATTGAATGCCATTTCCTCAAACGGGACATAAATACCTCCTCCTTCGCTGTTTCGCAGTACCTTGATTATGGAAGTTGAAGAAAGGGAATGAGGTCCTGTGGTGATGTTACTGATTCCAGCGATGAAGCAAATGAATAGTTATATACGGTTGGCTGTTTTTTACTTTTTAATTCTCGTTCTCGTAGAACCTTCTGAGTAGAAAGTGGTTATCTATATGTAACTTTCTTCCTGATTTTTTTTTCAGGATTTTTTGTATTGGCATACCATACTAATAGACAGGGTGCTGCCCTTATTTGACTTACTAAAATAAAAAAGGTTTGATTAAGCAAGTAGAATTCAACCTGAGAGATTGTGGGGTTGGAGGAGCTGCAGTTGCACTTGAATCTGAATGAGAAGGGGATTGTCTTCTTCGTCTCCATCCTCTTTCTATGAGGGTGTTGACATCTGAATGAGAATAGTGATGAAATAAATGCAGCCATTGTAGTGTATTTCGTGAAAGGCCAGACTCTGAATTCAATCTTTTTATCAACTACGGATAAGGTTACAACATCAGCTTTGTTATCGTCCAAACTTCAGCGTCACTCAATGTACCGACCTCGCGACTGTATATAATATTATTGAAATGAAATGAAATGAAATCAGTTTTAATAACATCCATGAGATCAAACAGTCCATGGGACTAAGTGTCAAGACCATTAGAGATTCTTCATATTCCTTTCGAAGTCATCTCGCTTCCTATGAATCTTTACCAACAGTCAGGGCGTGTTGTGTAGCCTCTCCTCCTCAAATAATTCACTAAAACTGCCACATTCACATTGATATCCTGCTGCATACGGATATCCTTGTACGCATCGCACTCCCTAATGAAGTGTCGTTCAGTTTCAACCACTCTATCACTGCAAAAAATGCAAGTCCTATCTTCCCATCTTTCCTTGGGAACCGTCCATCTTCCAATTTCACACCTAAGATGGTGTGAACCGGTCCTCAATTGTGCCATTAGGATCCTAGCATTACCTTTAAGTTCGACACTTAGGTATGCTTTATCCTCGTGCTCCCAAGTGGGATTGAAATCTTTGATATAATGCATTTTTTTACGTCCAATCTGATTTGTCCACATGGTAGTCCTGAATTTTTCTAACACAAACTTTTTTATTTCCTCTTTGGAGTTAGGGCACTCATGTAACTTAATGTCCCATTTTCTCAGCGACTTGATGTTTTGCTTCATCCACGTCTTCTTCCTCCGATCTAGCACCTCGTTCACCACCATTTTGGGCCATTGGTGATTCCCCATGTTTTCAACCTTTTTTATGTAGCTTAGTACCCTTGAAATCGTCGCAACTTCCATTGGGAAAGTACCGGCTTCCGCCAAGAGGATCTCATATGGAACAGTTGCTTTAACTTTAAGACATGTTGCTTCCGATAAGATGTTTTTGAATTCTTTCCAACTGTCTCCATCTATGATTTGACATGCTGCTTCCCCAAACCTCACAACCGTAGAGGACAACCGGTGTGACCAGCAAACCAAAAAGGGTTTTCTTGGTTTTCCAATCCCAAAGTTCCGCTTTCCTGCATCTGTTCTGGAGAAGGTAAGAAGCTCTCCAACCTCCTTGAATCCTTTTCGCCCTACAAGTTTCCCAACTAAGCCTGTTATGAAAAACAATGCCAAGATACTTGTATTCTTCGATGATTTCCAACGGGCTACCTTCGAACATAAAATTAGTTTGTTGTTGTTTCCTTTTTAGAGAGAAGATCATGACTTTAGTCTTGCTAATGTTCACTTGCATCCAGACATCTTAGCAAAATAGCTATAAAGCCTTCAAATGATCCCTCAAACCATGGGCAGTTTTTGCTATAAGAATAAGATCATCTGCATATAAAAGTAGCTTTACTACAAGACTGGTCAACTGAATGCCACCTCCTTCAGTTTTATTTATCCATTCCTCAAGTTTGTCAATGTAAAGACCAAACAAAGTGGAGGAGAGTGGGCACCCCTGCTTGACCCCGATGTTGCTGCTTGAAGCATTCAGACATGCCTTCTCTAGTTCTAATTTTTGCTCTAACACGCTCATAGAGTTTGTGGACAACTGCCCTAAACTCATCGGGAACCCCTAGTTCTTCCATCCTTTTCCAGAGTTTGTCTCTGGGAACTGTGTCAAAAGCTTTTTTAAAATCCATGAAATAACAGTAAGCTTCCCCACCTTGGGTGTTCCAAGCTTTTTCAATCAAATGCCTAAGAGTAATACAGTGATCAATGGTAGAGTGTTTTGGTCTAAAACTAGCCTGTCCCTCTGCTCTTTTCCCTTCTTTTTCTGCCCAACTATTGATTCTACGTTTGATCAAGCTCCCAAATAACTTTCCAAGAAGAGGGTTGACCATGATAATATGATAGTTAGAGGGATTATTGATATCCCCACTCTTAAAGAGAGGGATAACGACACTAGTCATCCACTCCACTAGAAATCCCCATTGTGTGACTTCATTAAAAATTATTTTGATGTGCGGAGCAAGGTGTTCAACGCCCCACTTTAAGAATTCAGCTTGCAGCCCGTCAATGTCTTATGCTTTACCATTTGCTAATTTTTTTATACCCTGTTTGATCTCCTCATCCGAGAAGAGCTCTATTGACATGCTAACGCTGGGAGGGAGAGTTTCCTCATGTTCACGCTCATAAAGCAACTTTGCATACTCTAACCATTGAGATTCTATGAAATTATTTTATGTATGTTTCTTCTCTTTTTGTAGCTCCCTCCAAAAACCTTTGAGATTGTGCTTACCTAACTCTATTAGCTCCTTCCTTCTTAGTATAACAATTTTTTCTTTCTTGGCTTTTAACAATTTCACATCTTTTTTCTTGTTTTCTTTGTTTGGCTCGCTCTCTTTGTATGATCTTTTTGTTGCTTTGCACTCTTCATCATACCAGGGGTTAGCCGGGAACGTGTTAGAGACTCCTTTCCGAGGCTTGGATTTCTTGCAAACATTTAGAGCCTTGTGGATTAAAGGGACCAACAAACTGCTGTCAATGTGTTTCCTCGTGATATTGTTTTCCTTAAGCCCAACTTTGTTTTTGGTCATCGAAATGTGCTGCCCAAGGGAAGCAGTAAAAAGTTCCTGGTTTTTTTATTCAAAATGATTTTACCATGCGGATTAGTTGTCCTAACCTTGTGTTGAGCTTTCCTTTCACTTTGCTTGTTTGTGAGAAAGCCAAACTTAACCAAGAGGGGCATATGGTCAAATTTCATCTCCATAGGGCATTCCCCTATAACAAACTCCAGCAACCTAGCGGTCAAATTTTTAGAGCGGATGACATAATCAACCACACTTTGACCATTGTAGGTTTTGCATGTAATACCTCCAGATCTTGGCAAAGCTCTTGTCCTGTTACATATAACCATGTCATACAAACTACAAAGTCCTAAAAGTTCGGCACCGAAGTGTGTCACACTGCCTTTTCCATCTTGTGACATTCTTTTCCAAAGTTGGTCCCCACCCTCTTTTAGCCATAAGGGATTGTTATCCTCTCTATCTTCTCCTTCCATTTGAAGAGATTGATTATTGGTCATTCTAGCATTGAAGTCTCCTATTAAAACAATTTCCCTTGATGTGCTAAAAATAGAGATATCTTTCTTTAACGCTGCATACGGGTCTTCCCTGTCCAAGTTTCTTTTTTTGTAGAACATTGACCCTTTCGGGGCAAAGTAACAAGTAGCCAACTTGATTATGTCCTTGTTGTCTGTTATTTTTAGCCAAATGTAGTGTTTATTGGGATCCTCTTTCTCTATTTTCATTGTTTCAGTCCACACTTTTTTTATTAGCACGGTGACCCCCCCATGACCCTTTTCTGTCTCTGTCCCTTCGTTCCATACTGAGATTTTCTTGTACCCTACAAACATGCTCATGTGTTTTGGTTAAAACAATAATGTCTTTCCCTTCTGCTATGGGCCCCAACCCCGATCCTCTTCTCCAAGGGTATCCTCTGCAATTCCAACTTATCATATGTAGAGATTCTCATGGGGCCCTGAATTCCTATTTTTATGGAAAGAACGCTCATTGATTTGAGCTTTTCCATTTTTCAGCCATGCCCATTTTCCATCCTCTCTTGCTTTTTTCACTTTTTCCCACTCCTTTCTTCGTTCTTCTTGTTGTGCGAATGTTAAGTCCTCATCAAGGAAAATGTGATTGCTTATGAGTAGCCCCCTATTCTTTAGGATTGTGCTCTTATCCTCTATGTTTCTCAAGATAACTCTTATATGCATATTCCTTCTTTCTTCTATTTTCTTTCCAATCTTGTTTGCCTGCTTGATAACACCCGTCCATTTCAATTCTTCTTTTAGAAAGTCTCTTGCTAAGATGTCAGTTCTTTCTTTCTCGCCAAAATCCCTCAAACCTTTGATGATAATATTAACCTGCTTGTCCTGTTTGTCTTTTTCTTCTTTTATGTGTCTCTTGATTTGTTTCTCGATGGTTTCTTTTTGCTCATGAATTGGTTCTCTAACAACCTGAGCCCAGGATTTTGCTTCTTCTAATTGATCTCTTAGCTTATTTTCCCTTAGTTCCATGATTGCCAGAGCTGTTTGGATCTTTTCTAGCTGTGAAATGTCACTTTTTATCACTGATTCCGATATACTTTTTGTTGATTTTGTTTTCTCTAACTCTAGTTTTAGATAGACCAGCTCCTGTTGACCCCTTATCATGTTGCTTTGCAGAGTTAAAACTTGCTCTTTGAGTAACTTGTTTTCTCTTTCAAGGTTCGAGCTGGTTTCCAAAATTTCTTTAATTTTAGTGCTTTCATGTCGCCCTTTCTCTTCTATCTTCTCCACTATCTTTTCCAACTGTTGTTTGAAGTTCATTAGCTCATTAACGTACAATTCTGATGACCACATCAGCGGTGTAGTCGTAGGGCTATACGGTCCTGCATGGTCTTGTGATCCATCTTCTCTTCCATATTTGCTTATTAGAACAGTTTCTGTTTTACCTTGGTTTGCTTCTAGTTCTTTGTGGTGCAGATGATTCTCAATCTCTTTCCTACTATCTTCACTTAGACCTGTAGGTTCTCCTTCCGAGTGATTCATTTTGATCACGGTGTTCACAGTGTTTCCATCTATCTTGGGTAAAATCTTAATAAGTTTTTTACTATGTTTTTGCCACTGTTTACGGATTTGTCTGCGTCTTATTATCCCCTTGTATTGCTTTGCATTCACAAATATTAATTTTCCCTCTATTTTGATAGCGTTATCATGAGGGTGTAATAATGAGAAAGGGTCCCCTATTTCCTTTATACTCTGACCATCAGTGCTTGAATCATTAGGTCTGTTTGTTAATTGGAGAGTTTGGTTCCAAGGAGTGCTTAACCTTTCCTGGTAAAGTACCCTAACCATAGACCCCGTTAACTGCTCTTGGGGGCCACCTGAATCCCCTATAAGAAATGTGGGAAGCTTCAATGGTCCAAGAGTTTGCAAATTTTTGACACTTGATGAAAACCATGTTTCCTCCGCCATATAACCCTATGTGACCAGCTGAGGGTTATCTTTTAACTGTTTCTTTTTGTTTACCACAGCTTGCTTTGTTTTGTGATACCGAAAGGATGCAAATGAGCTATTTTATATTCACAATTGGTGGCTTATTTTTTTGGCATACATGTGTATCAGTGCCTACTATAAGTGTGTGTATATATATATATACAAGCCTCGACTCTGAACGTGATATAATTATCTCCTCTTCCCACTTCTAGAAATGGATTCTTATACGGCAAAGAGCAATGTCATTACTAAGATATATTTTGTATTTACATGTATATATGATTATATAATTTATTAACTAATTAAATATAATTAATTATTTTTTATATTATAAAAATAATTATTTCAAATTTTTATATAGTTTATTATTGGATGTAATAATATATTTATTATTAATCAAAAAATATATATAGAATGACTATAACAATAAGGTGGTTAGTATAAAATCACGGTTTAATTTTACACTAGTCAAAAGGGACCAACTCATGCCAATAAAGATGTCGGATAAAGCACGGTATCATGAGAACCAAACAAATCAAAACAACATTATAAAAGGTCAAGAACTAACCACAAGTTGCTACCTTAGAAGGAGGAAGTGGCAAATAATTTTTAAGTGGTTGGGCATTCCAAGAGGAAGCCTCAACATAAGGAGGATATGGTGTCACCCAACCATCCTAAATAGGATATGGGGGAGCCAAAGATACAATAATACCCCAACTAGGGGGTGGTTGAACAACACTACTAATTGGATCACTCTTGTGCACAAGAGAACTCCACCAGGATGATTAGCAATAAACTTCCCACATGGCGGTGGCAAACTCCATCCCCCTTGACAAGGAAGAGTGAAGAAGCAGTTGTGACTGCATGAATGGATTCGTCAATAATGGGGTGTCAAGGGAGGAGATCAGTGTGTTGGATGGCTCAAGGGGATGTGTGGTTGAGAAACCCCTGCATCCATATCACCTTTTCTACTTGCACTTGTATCTGCATAAAGGTCGAAGAGATAATAACCACTTTTTCATTAACAAAAAAGAGACAAAATATTTATTCATTGTTAAATAAAGTTGAGTTTCTAATTGTCCATAATTAAAACAATATGATAGCTTTGAAGAAATTCCAAAGAAAAGTTATATATGTCAGTCACTGAGCATTATCCCCAAAGAGAGCCATTTACCATGAAAATGGTTATGGGTGAAAGCTCTAGTAGAGGTTGTGGATCCAATGCCAAGCAAATTAGGATTGGGGACAAGTCCAAAAGAGATGTTTGAAGGGCACTGGTCTGGAACAAGCTAAACACTTGGGTTGATCAATCTCAATATGAAGGATACACTGTCCAGGAGGAAGGCCTTAGTTAACTATACATTAAAGAAAAAGTGTGGGCTTGGGCTCAAGCTTTGCCACACAGATTTTGTTAAGTCTAAAAAAGCTAGGTTGTAGGTGAGAATTCAAATTCCATCAACAATTTAACTTATCTAGAGCCAGAGAAAAAGGGCTCGTGACTTGATATAGGAGGCCTACAAAAATAATTCTTAAAGTGTGTATCACAATTCCATCTCTAGTTTTTCCACCAATCATGTGTAGACTATAAACCCATTTTATACAGCATAACATTAGACATCAGTTATTGGCTATGCAAGATGAAAAGTATGTCAAAATGAATTAATTTAAACTTTTATTTTAATAGAAACTAAGGAGCCCAATCATGGTAGGAAATCAAATCCTTAACTTATTGAATACCTTTTTTGAAGAGCCTCAAAGCTTTCATACTTGTAAATTCTACTAAGAGAAGAGTGGAATTGGTCATAATGGGAGACCACCACAAGTTGTGGTCATTGAAAGACAAGCCATTTGGGAACCCATCACCCACCCATATAAGATATCGTATGATAGCTTCAAAATCTTTCCAAATGCTTTTAGCCATGAAATACCTCTCAATTTTGATGGGAGTACTGGTAACAAATAAGTTGTGAGACTCAACATTTTCCTAGTTGAATTTAACATATAGTGAGTCAAAGGAAATGTAGTGTCACAAGAGAATTTTATAGGCCTCATTGACTTGGATTGATTAAACCACCCGTTTAACACATAGAACAATGCTTTGCTTATATATGTCAATAATGCCCATACCACTTTTCTCATGAGGAAGACAATAAATATCCCAAGCAATTATGTGCTAGCCATGAGTTTGTTTAGCATTGGCCCATAAAACGTCCCTAAGAACTTTGGATAACTTATCATATGAGGCTTTGGAGGAGCCCAGTAAGAATAATAATGGACATGGGTGGCAACCATCATCTTAGAACAAACCTGAAATTTTATAACTAATGATAGAGGTTTCATGATTCAATATTTCACCTTTTTTTCCACTTTAGCAATGACATATTGCCACAACTTAGAGGGAGAGCTATCAAAAGCAAATGGGATGCAAAAAAAATTAAATTTCTCACATTTTTGGATCCACTTCTAGTTATATATTGCTTGAGTCATCATGGCATAGGCATCATGCTTTGTTTGAAGCATTAGGTTTTAACCCATTATAGATTAGAGACAAAGGCTTTGAGAAAATATCAAGGTAGCTTAGTGCCTCTTTAATAGAATACTCTTACTTGTCAATAGTGAGAAAGGTATCATTTACAAAGTGGTCATTGATGAGCTGAGAAGAGTGATCAGGAAGACAAATGTCCCGTATGAGCCCTCATTATGCCCTATGAGGAAGAAAATAACCATAAGCTTTAACAAATAAAACATAAAGAGCCAAAGCTAAAGGGCAACCCTATATAATGAACTAGAATAAGCCAAAGGTATCTGATTTGAGCCCATTGATAGTGAGGCATGTCAAGGCTTCTAAAAACAAAATTTGAACTACTGAGATAAAAAAATTGACCAAAACCCAAGGCTTGGAGCATGACTAGAATGAATTTCCATTCAATTCTATCATGTGCATTCTCAAAGTTTAGTTTGAGGAATATGGTGCACTGGTGAGATGTATGTGCCCATTCAATTCCCTCCTAAATAACAATGCTATTATATAGAAAATGTCTATTCTTAATGAAAACAATATGCTTTGGTTTGATTATGGAAGGTAGGATGAAACGAAGATGGTTTGTTAGGGCTTTGGTGAGGATTTTATATGACACATTGCAGAGGGTGATGGGATGACAACTTGTGATAAACTCTAGGTCTCTAGCCTTGGGAATGAACTTAATGTTTCCTTTGTTGATGAGGGCATATAAAGAATTATTTTACAAAGCTTCTTGGTAAAATTTTACCAATTTGGGTCCATTTCCATGTAGCCTTGTACAATTCACAAGGAAAACCATAAATACTTGTGTCATTGGCCATGCATTGCATTACCTAGAAGAGTTCCTATAGAGTAAGAGGGGCATATCAGAGGTTTTTATTAGTATTATTGATCTTTTGAGGCACTACATCAAGGCATTCTCACAAAGCATGTGCCCTTTCTATGATCTCTTCTTGGGCTTGGAACACTAGCTTGTAGTGATCAATGAAGGCCAAAGAGATTTCAAACAAGTTGGTAAGATTTTATTGGTTAAGCTCGATAATTTTGATTTAATCTTTTGCCTACTTGGCCCAAAGGGATTTTAAAAACTGTTTAGAGGCCCAATCACCCACTTTGAATGAATGTAGCTGAATGCAAATCTGATCCCCTCTGGTTGCATGGTTGTTTACCATCTTTAGTTTATGTTTCAAAGAGGCAACCATGGATTGCAACTATAGATCAAAGGGGTTATGTTCAATAAGAGAGAAAATTATTTAAAATTCATTAAGCACATCACCATCAACCCATTTCCAAACTTGGGCAACCTATTTTCCATAGTGACAAAGGAAGCTGGCGGTGTGAGTGATCGCTTCATTCTACCATTCAATCCAATTGGTAGCATAAGGAGGATGTGGCACAAGGTTCCACACCTTAGTGATGAGATAGATGGTGCCTTTATGGCAAAGGAGGGAAGTGTTAAGAAAGAATTGATTATGTGGCACTTTGTAGATACCATCATTCCACTCCACTTTGCAAGTGATGGGGCTATGGTTTGACAAGAGAAACACCAAATGGATGGTGATAGCTTTCCTTTTAGAGAGAGTAAAGGAGAACATGTGTTTCTCATAGAGCATGAAACACTCTAGCCATTTGAGGACCTTATCATCATCGACATGGCACTTGGACCAAGTGAACCAAGGTTAAGTAATTAATACATGCCATCGAAGAAGTGGGTCACTAAACCTTGGTGATTTTTGAAATAAAAACAAGCTTTGTGTTTTCCACAGACCATCACATAGGAAAGGCACCAATTTTATCCTTGGTATTTTCAACCATATTAAAGTCACTACAAATCAACCAAGTGGAGTAAGTTAGATTTTCATAAAGTCATCACCATAATGTGGATCTTTCAGAGCCATCTTTAGGGGCATAGATCTTAAAAACCCATTGTGACTGACCATCAATACATCAAGTAGCACCTATATAGCTTGATGTGACATATTTTCATCCAAGGCAAAAACCATGGGGGGAATTTATTACAAACTAAAATACTAAAATTGCCACATCCATCATTGTTGAAAGTGGAAATGTGATATTTGTAAGGTGAAAAGCATTACAAACTAGTATGTAAATTAAACTCTAAAATCTTAACTTCCTAGAAGATAAATAAAATCTAAATCTCCTAGTTTCTTACTAGCAACATGCATAGAGAATTTATGATAGGACTCCATGAGACCTTGAACATTCCTTGACATTAAATTCATAGGGGGGAGTCTTCCATGAGTAATTCTCTTTGAACAACCTCTATGTCTTCTCTAAACTCAAACATTGTAAAATGGTATCCCACCAAGGTGTGGTGGTTTGGCATAAAATCCCCAAGCAAGATGGAGTGACATTAGCCCCATTATCCTGTCTAGGAGAGTTAGTGCCATTGCGAGCTCGACTGCATGACTGCTGAGGGGTAGGCTCACTTATATATTGTGTACCATTAAAAGGAAAAATAACTTATGAATGAGAAGCTTGAGAAACTTGGATCAAAGAGGTCATAAAAGACTAAGGAAGCTTAACAAGAGAGTTACATTTACCTTTTACTCCTCAAGGGAGGACTCCAAACTAGTGGGTGTGATTTGGTTTAACACCTTTACTACTAGCAATGGCTTTTTCTTGCCATTATTTTCAAGCCATCATAATGTTATACGACCTTTTTTTCTTTTTTGGTGGAACCCAGTCGACATGGGGCTTCATCTAACCCATTAGAGGGTAGTCATGGATCAAATGATCAAATGATCACTTTATCATTTGATGACACTTTTTCTTGCAACATCTTGTCAACACCTTGATCTCCCTAAGTGCACACCTTAAATGGTGTATCAAAAATGGGGTGGGAAAGGCTTATGGTGATTTTCTACTATCAGTTTGACCTCCTATAAGTGTCTATCTATCTATCTCTCTTGTCCAAATTTGATAGCTTCCCTATATCCTATGGTATCAGCCTAGACAATATTTTTTGGTTAATACATTTTTATGATACAATTTTAAGCCTATCTTTTGACGTATATATTGTATGGACCTGGTCGATACTGTTGTATCCACCAACTTATTTCAACTATATCAGTTAGGCCAATATCCTTGGATTAGTGTTCAGGGTTAGTTTGGGCTATTTGATTAGTATATATAAGAGTCATATTTCATTCATATCGTACACATTATTCACTCTACTTTCGCTTTCACTTTTGCCCTAAGTGCATTTGGGAGAGTTGGTGGTGTAGAATCTTATCTTGAGGAGTCTTGTCTTATGGTGTCATTGAAGCTCAATATGAGTCATCATTTGGAGTTCCTAACTGAGGATATATAGGTATTCCTCCAACCTTTTGAGGTCTTCATTCTACAACATCTCTTGCAAAGCTCCACTTGAGCCAAGGGAGAGATTGAAACATCTATGGGTCCACCTAAGGTAAGTATATTTTATCCTTATACGCTTTCATTTATTTACATAGTAGATTAGATGTTGTTTGTTTATCTATGAATATGTGTAGCCTTGTTTAGGCTTTCTCCATTTCGAATAAGCTGGTGTGGCTATAGGATTGCTTAGACTTTCCATGATCACTTTAGGTTGCTTAAACCCCCATTTAGTTGACTGTGGAACCTTGCCCAATTACAATCATTCTAACTCATCCCTAGTTTAGTCTAGTACAATTATTTGTTGTAGGATCATAGTATATATTTATTGATGCCTAATGAGAGATACATCCTTGTGCCATAGGCTTAGGCTTTAGAACCCTTTCCTATTGACACTTATATTATAGGTACCCTCTGATATATCAAGATAATTTATTTATTCCTTGCCCAATCATCCAAGTATCATAGGCTCTATTTGATTAAACTTATTAGAGTTATAGTCTATTAAGAGAAAGAGGATGGTTGTAGGTTAATCTTAGCTCGTGCATACATTATGAACCAAGAATGAATCTTATCCCACTTTTAGTTGGATCATATTCATGTTTTTATTTTTATAAACTTAACAAAACCTTGAAAACCAACATATCTTTTTTAGTCTAACTATATCAGCCAACTCGATACCTTTATTTATATGCCTATGATTGATATCAGCTAGCTCAGTATCATTTTGTGTGTTTTCAAATTGTAGTGACCAACCCGATATAGTTTTGTCTTTCCAAATACATTAGCCAGGATGATATAGTTCATTCTTATCTAGTCATCACTAGTACTACCTTTTTTACAAATCATATCAGCCAACCCAATAAAATTTATTTTTACAATTGATTGTATCATCCTAGCCGATACAGTATGTTGTTCTAGATTAGTAACTGATTATATTGGCTAGCCTGATATCATTTGTTTCCTTTAATCAACCTTATTTTACATCATAATTATATTCTTATTCACTATAATGTCTCGTTATATGACCACCATTGTAGGCAACTCCATGCAATGTAATTATACTACACCTTTTCTCATGGCCAAGGATCCCAATGATACTCTTCCCACTTATGATGATACTTATAATGGGAGCAAATATTATCAATATGGCCCTCCCCTTGATGAATATATTTATTAATATCCTAATCACATCACATTTGACATTGGTGAAGATCCCCACAATGATCTTCCCCCCTATGATTCTAAATATCCTTACACTTGTAGTTACACTACAAATTATCCTCCTAAAGATCCATATGAAAATATGAATAATTCCACCTTTGCCACTTCTCACATGGTTTAAATTCAATACAATGATATTCCCATCTATTATTATGATTCTGATATAGATGAAGATCCCAACATGATAGTAGATGTTTCCATTGATGATCCATATTATGACTTTCCCATCTTTAACAATCCCAATTTATAATCAAGTAATAATGAACATAGTTTCCTTGATGTCTACCCACCCTTTAATCTTCACTTGGAAGGGCTTAGGAGGATGATTCATCAAAAATATGCTCACATTCAACTAATTTTTGTCAACTTGTTAACTTAGAAAGACACCTAATCCAAATTCCAAGTACATTACATAATATAGATTATTCTAATCCTAGATTCTATATGAACATTCATAACTATAATACTTCAGTATCTCACGAATAACCACTAAAATCATTTTTTTCCAATGGTATTGGCCAAACCAATACCATTTGGTTACCACCATCTACAATCAATCACATCATCAATGACATAGAATATGCCAATACAATTCTATTATTTATAGTCAATTGCACCATCTATGCCCCAAAATGTGTTGATATAGTTCATTTTCTCTTTCTTGCGTGTATCAACTTGGCTGATGCAATCCATTCCAATCATGTTTCATCAAAATTTATTGACCTAACTAATATAATCCATTTCAATCCTATATCATCATCAGACTGTATTGAATTGGCTGATACAATCCATTTCGATCATATAGCATCATCAGATTGTATCAACCTAACTGATATAGTCCATTCCAGTCCTATATCATCATAAAACTATATCAATCTAGTTGATATAATCCATTTCAATCTTATATCATCATTGAATTATGTCAATCTAATCAATATAGTTCATTTTAATCCCATTCCGCTATATTATATCAACCTAGCTGATACCATATCTAAAATTTTCTTGTCACCTCCCAAAGATCCTGACATTATCCCAGATGCCACATTTCCTAATGTAACATTAATTTACATAAATTTTGACATCATTAAAAGGCTTGTCGATCTTGAGATTAACTCCAATCCATATACATCCTATAAGATGGGGAATCTTATGATGTCTATCCTATTCTTTTCACACATCTTGGGGCATCTTGCAATGCTCATTATTTTCTTGCTACACATATTGGGGCACCTTATGTTGCCTATATTTCAACCTTTAATGCATAAGATGATGCTTGTATTTGATCATACACATGCCTTTGGGCCATATTACGATGCACATCCCCATTTTCTTGGCTTCTTGATCTCTCATCCTTGCCATGAGGTAACAATCGATAACCTTTCACATCTTACAAACAAATAAATTTAGGTTCAATAAACTTTTTGAGGCAAATATGCTTGCACTTCACATTCTCCTCTTTGATATAGATATTAGCATAAATATTGCATGTTATTTTATCTCATGTTCTTTGTTTTCTTGCATTTTATTTCCTTATTGTCATTTTTATTACACCATTATTTCCTTTTTGGTTTCTTGGTATTTGTCCAATCGACCTTTGCTTCACTTGAGAATCTTAGGTATCACATTCTGGTTTTGTATATCACATTTTTACCATTTTTCAAATTTTCCTTAGTCTCCTTGTGATTCTTCAGCCCATTTAATAATTTCCCCCTCTTTACAGATGACTATGTTTATCAGTGCTTGTGATAAATTCCATGAAGGTTAACATAACTTCTTTAGTGACATGACTATCACCCATCATCATATAGCCTCACCATTCCTGGAGTAATGTTTTTCCTTCTTGTGGTTAGTTACAATCCTATTCATCATTGTATCATCTTTGTGTTTATATGGATGGATCTCTCAAGATCCCCATCTATCCCCTTTTTCCTTTCACTTGAGGAACATGAGGTTAGTTTCAAGATTGCACACTTCTACATGGGGTAAGTCTAGGAGTCTTTTAGGCATCATAGTATTTAGGTTCTCTTCTCTGGTAGCTAAGTATAAGCTCTCCTGTTTTAGTTATGCATATCACCACATTTTGGTTTTTCCAAATCTTATGGAGGAGGAAAGTTAGAAAAATCCAAAAGAGTTTAAAATCCATATCATAATAAAAGGCAAAGGGAAAAGGTAATTACAATCTTAAAAATCAAATCACACCAAAATACGTGATTTTCATTTAACACATCTCCTATTCTACTCGAATCTTAAACTCCACTGTTGGCTTCATGATAAAGTCAAGGTTCATTAAGGTGTTAGGAGGTCTCTCATTAGTATATCAATATAGTTTCTTACATATTTAGTGTCACACACCTTCTCACACAAGTACCCAATATTTATAATAGGTTGACAAATTTGTAAGGGGTCATAAGGAGAAGGAAACATGTTGTGGGAGGTAAGATCTATTTTTTTAATGAATATAGCTTTATTGGGAGGATCTATGTACTAAACTTGTTAGCCTAAGATTTGTGCTTCTTAGGTGGAGTTGCTTAGGTCCTTGATGTCAAAATATTTTAGCCTTGCCCACTTATCTAGAATGTTTAATCTTCACTAAGGATTTAGACAACACCTATGTGGTTCTTTGCTTCCTTTATTTCACCATAATTTTCTTGATATCCCCTGGATCAATATCTCTTATAGTTGGTCATGTCTTCTCTCATTTGCTTTAAGAGTTGCGTTGCCTTTTCATCACTTACAATGCCACTTGGCTTTCTAGTTTGTGAGTTGTATCGTAAGACTTAGGGAACTGACTAGGTCTTCCTTACAAATGCCCTTTATATTTTATCCACACTATCTTAGTCATCATAGTCATATCTCTGGATGGTTGTTTTTTCTTACATCATGTTTTATAATGAGCACAAATTTCAAGTTTTTACTCATTGGAGTCTTTAGATTATTTTTCCATCATGTTCTTGTTTTATTTCATGGACTTCACTTTATCTCATAAAGAACATTTTTAGTATATCATTTTATGTTTGACTTAGATGTGTTGACTCATCTTACATTTTAAATAACATTTTTAGTATATCATTTTATGTTTAACTTAGTTGACTTGACTTATCTTACATTTTGAATAACATTTTTGGTATATAATTTTATGTTTTAATTTGTTTAACTTGACTTGACTTGTCCTTCATTTTAGAAGGACAATTGTTTTGTAAATCATTTATGTTTAACTTGATTAGACTTATTTTACGTAAGATTACATTCCTTTTTGCACATTTTTGTTTTATTATCTTTTGCATTTTATTACATTGGATTTTTTATTTAGTTACAATGTTTTACATACTTTTTCATAGGATTTCATGTGTTTTACATTTCATGTTTCATTTTTATTTTCATCTTTTAGTTTTTTTTCTTTTTGACCATGCATTTTCTCACATTCACTAGAAAAGAATAAAATGTACACAATATATTTTAACATATTTACATAGCATGATATTAAATAATAATACATGCTAAAAAGAAAATAAACCAATACATCATACTTGTAGATACAAACCACAAGTCATATATATATATAATAGCTCAGTTTTATACAAATATATCCTAATACATCATATTGTACATAAAAAATGACTACGACTATGTACAATGTAGGATCCAAACCTCTGGTCTACCTTAACCCCTCTTATGAGGGTGAAGTTCAAAGCTCCTCATGGATGCTTCAGACTGTGCCACATGTAGATTTCTTTTAAGATTCTACATCTGTGACTACAACCCTTAGACATGTCATTGTAGGTGAGCTACCTACACCTGTAGCCTTGATACATGTCCAACTATATCCTTGTGCACAACTCTCTCAATGTCTAGCTCTTTACATGTTACCACATCTCATGTTCCAACCCCTATTGGTAGTGTAGCCTACGTAGTACCTTGATCTCATTTTTTTAGCTCCCTAGTAGCCTCTCTGACCAATTTGAACCATCTAGTATGTGCTTTGGCTGCATGTACAATGGGATTTGACATCCTTGTTGTGTTATGTTGAGGAAGCATGGGGTCTAAAATCTCATGGTTGGAAGCTTCCACTAGAGTCCTACATCATGTCTCCTCTTTTGCCATCACATGTGCAAAATTCAAACAAAAATTACATCAGATCTCACATGTATATCCCTAATTTATTGTATATCTATCATTAATACCTAGCATGTACATCTTTACCTATAAGAAATAAAAGTGATAACATAGTTTAAAAGCATTTATTTATCGATAATAGTGCTATCTCTTTGACCACCTAAGACACGAGTGTTTTCACAACTATAGAGTGGTGAGAAACCTTTATATCTCCCCCAAGAGACCACTATAACTTAACAAGCTAACATGTGCACTCATCTCCCTATGGTTATATTTCTAAAATAGTTTTGGATCTCAAATAGGAAAAAATTAGGTTGGAAGATGATTATGGAATAGTCACTCGATTCTGGATTAAGTGCCTATGGAGCTCTAGACACTAACATCATCCTGGGATAGTTGCATTGATGCTACTATCTGGGTTCAACATGAGAGTCCTTTATAGAATACCTACGACAAAAGGATGTGACCACCTTGATGCCTCTGGGTTTGTCTTCACCTTTGTTCTGGTGCATTCATATCTGGGTCATGGATTGTCACTCCTCATGGAATGTCAAAACCCTAGTTCTTCATCTTCATGGTGACCTTGGGGGAAAATGGGTTGGTGGGCACACAGTGTCAAGCTAACCTCAAAGACCAATCTATTAGTGAGCAATGCCTACATATCCAATACTTTGATGAGGACCTCAGACTTATATAATTCTCCCCTACATGTTGGCATGTGTATGAATGATGCAATATGTGCAAAAGCAAGTATAATAATGACCTGGCTTGTAACTTAGAAAATCAGACTCTTGGGTTGCTCCTTTAGTAATTCAAACTTGTAAATGTGTTATCCCTATGAGTGGTATATAAATAGAAAAAATAGAGAAGGTTTGCTCAATTTAATGCTCTTTGGTATGAACACTAGGTGTTTTTCCCATGTTGTAGGTGAAGAATGACTGAGGGTTGATCTTGTATCTGTATTAATACCTTTGGATAAGTAATTCACATTAAAACACTTAGGTTGACCATTAGGATATATTTCATTTTTAAATTATATGACTTTAGGGCATTGAACACTTGCATTGGATCAGGTTAGTAGCATCAAATCTAGTGTATATCCTATACATTAGTGTCCAAGGAGAGGGAAAGTAGGTATAGGCTTAGGACTTGTAGAAGTGGAAGATAAATACATTTTAAGGATTTTAGGTAAGATAGAAGGCCTAGGTCATCAACATAAGATTGGTTGAACTAAGAAATGGTCCAAAAGGCATAAAATAGAATATATGCGAGACTTGTGGAAGCAGGAAAAAGTCCAAAACTAAGAGAAATAACCAAGGTCTAAGTTTGCCAAGTGTACAAGACTAAGATGCTATATAATCCATACATATTGTCTAGATTTCCCACTTTTAATATAGTAATGAAATTATAATTTTAAAGGAAAGGAATGCATACCTGGGTGTGTATAACACACCTTCTCTTTGTGTGTGTCCAACTTAAGTGCTTTGATGATGACTGACCTACAACTAAGAACATGTTACAATGTATAATAAATGCATATAATCTAGAATTGAAAGTACTTGAAATAGATTGAAACTGAAAGAGCAAGGTTTAGGAGTACACATGTGTGTCGATGTAATAACCTTGACTATTGACAAGTTGATTTGAAAAATATGTATCGTTATAAGGCTCTAAAATTGAGATTAGGACAAATATATATAAATCTTAAAAGTGCATATATCTGAGAGAGAGAGAGAGAGAGAGAGAGAGAGAGAGAGAGAGAGAGAGAGAGAGAGAGAGAGAGGCACATGCCCCCAACCTTGGATAAAATGTGAGTTTCCACTTGAAAGTTGAGATTAGCTCAATCGTGTAACCTAATCATACTTATAACCTGGTGAGGTTAGATGATACAATCAAGTCTAACCTAAAAACTTGGCAAGATTGAGTGGTTCAATCACCTCAACCACACTAAAAAGTGAACTAAATAATATAGTAGATTATTTATATAAAGTTTATACATCTGATTGAATTATTGAATTATCTCAATAATAACCCTAGCTTTTTTGAAACTCCATCTAAAGTTGGTGGGAGAAATCACCTCTCCCCTTTTAATGGGATATTCAAATTATCCCATATTTTATCACATGTAATCAATGCTTAATTAAAATGGTGCTACACATATTCTTCAAAATTTGTGCTACTTTGTTGTAGAACTCATGGATAGTGTCCCCTGAATGTTGGTTGGTATATAAGGTTTATGAATAACACAATTTACTATTTTGCATCAGGAAATTGAGCTCTTATGCAAAGACCAAGTCTTTGCTTGCTCAAAATATTCATTAGTTATTGTGATCCATGTAATTTGATTTTATAGGGTAGAAGTGTAAGCTCTAGGATCAGACCCTCTTACAAATAAATTGATAAAGAAAGAAGACATATGACCCAAGATAAAGCTACATAAATACAATTCACACAATAAATTCTATTACTTTGGGGTACTAGTCTGATAAGCTCCCATGAATTGGTTTTCATCTTCCAAGTCATGAGGTAGTCCATATAAATTCCTTAGCAATTTACATTTGAGGAACCACTCATGAAGAAAAAGACTATAGGCTGAGGTAGGTCTCTTGTAGGGTAAAAGTTTCTCCCCCACCTCAAAAGCTACTTGGAGGGTAGACTCTACTTTTTATTTCTAGTTTATTTCTTCTTCAATATCTATCTTCAATTTCTTATTTTCTATCTTTAACCTTTTTAATTCTTGACAAATTTCATTCCAAGTGGTCATGATTTCATGATAAGATAGTGATGTTTGAATTACTTGGTCTTCTTGTGTTTTTGGCCCAACCACTTTTTATTTCAATGACACAATATATTTATCTTTATTCAAAGACTGAATATTAATTTATTCTAATCCATTTTGTAAAGATGAGATAATGTTTTCCATACCTTTTAGCTTCCTTCTAAGGAAGGTAATCTCTTCATCTTGTTATCTTATAATAGTTTTAGCTTTGGATAGGATCAGAGTTTATTGTACTTGTTACTCTTCATCATTGTTGGATGAGTGAGTCTCCTCTGCCTCTATGATTGGGGATTTTTGTTTATCCTTTGGTTAAGATGAATAATAAGGAGGGTTTTTTTTTGCACCTTCCTCAAATGCTTCTGCCATGGTTGCCAATTATTCAATGTTAAATGAGGGTTCACCTCTTATTTCTTCTTCTAAGAATATTTCTTCAGTCCTTAAAGTTTCAATAGGATGTCCTTAATTTAAGTTACCAAGGATGTTCATATTATCCCTCTCTTTATCATCCTCTTTATACAATATAAGTCTTCTTCTTCTCTTTCATAGAGGTACTAGCCTAGAGTCCTCCCTTGAAGTCTTTCTTATAGAGCTTCTCCTTAGGATCCTAGGTGGTGATACTTTTGGGGATAATCTCTCTTCATCAGATATTTCCAAGATAGGAACTAGGGTAGTTACTAGTTCCAGAGTTTCTTCAGAGCTAGGTTTAGGTACCCTTGTTTTCAACTTATTTTCCTTCCTTATCTTTGGAGTTGGATCTTCACTAGAAGTTTTTTCTTTTAAACTAGACTTTAGTGTAAGGGAATAATAAAATGTCTTATTTTTGTCTCAGATTTTATTTTAATCTTATTTTGTAAGAATGTTTCCTAGGATGCCTCTCCATCTTGTGTCTTCATTAAATGATGTTGTAAAATGAGGTGATTAATCCTATGATGCTTGATGAAATAAATTCCCTACACATTTTTCCACCATGACCTAAATGACTTCATGCAAAAATTTATGGAAATTTACTTTCCATTATAGTTTATGAAGTCCTTGTCTGAGGTGAGTAAATATTGTTATTACATCATAACTGAGAGAATTATACTTCCCATCACAAATAAAATATTTTATCACCCAAAACGTATTTATACCCCATGGTTTTGGCAGACTCTCCCTCTTGATTCCATTAACAACTCCTTTAGGGATAAAAATTATCTTTGGAACAAGCCCCTTTCTTCATGAAATATTTGAGTCAAGTCCTTGATGGTGGACCTGCCTGTAATCCTAATTCCTTCGCTTGGAATTTTTTAAAGCTCACTAATAACATGGTTGATCACTGGAATTTTGACCCCTCTCACCTTGGTGTGATCAATATTGATATTGATGGTAAATTATTTGACAAGCTACTCATCATGTTCTTGAAATTTCTTCAAAAACTCTAGCCATCTTGCTTCTTCAAATATGGTAACCACTACTTCATCCTAAAGTAATAAATGTGAAAATTATGACTTGGATTTATTATTTTGTCCCATCTTCTGTAGCTTCTCATTTGTAAAGGTTTATGGCACTTGAACAAGACTATGAAGAGATCTTTGCAAAGATGGAATTAGTTTTTAGGTAGAATAGGAGGTCTTTCGTTATGAACGGAGATTTAAAATAAGTATGGAACACTTAAGACAACTTTACAATTAATTAATTTACCTTGGCTTCAATCATATCTTGAAGCTCCAAGTAATCATTAAATATGACCTCTTTGGGTAGGAAAAGGTAATCATTATTTCATGTGGGGATATTAAAAATCACATCAAATCATGATTTGTCTTTTTCCTTATGTGATCATGTGCTATCAACCTTTTTAATTAATTTGCTTTTTATTTATTATCATGGTGCATGTAGGAAATAATATCTCTCATGGTTGTTTTGATTATGTTTCCCCAATGACATAACACCTCCTTTTTGAAAGATATTATTTCTAATAATAGGTCGTATTTTCCTTAGAAAAGGAATGTTCACTTTTTAAACTGACCTATTAATGATCCTCATTTTATGGTACATTCCAATTTTTGAAAAATATCCTTTAGAAAATGGGTGAATATGACATTTTAATAACCAATTAATATTATGCATAGAAAACATAATATAGAATACCTCAACTCAGCTTTGATGTTTTCTCTGCCCACTTAGGTTTCCATCTATCCTTTGAAAAAAACCACATCAGTTAGTTGAAAGAGCATATACATCATAATTATAAGCATGAATTTTATTTCTTTGTTCCTTAAAAAGTTTCCATTTCCATTTTTAAACTTTTCATCCTTTTATTTATTTATTTTTCTTTTTTATTTATATATTTTTCTTTTTTTTAATTCTGGTTTCCATTCCTCTTCTTTTATTAAGCTTAAAATCTCATCCTTTGACTATAATGGAAGAACAAAGTTCTCCCATGTAGCCAAATTCATCTTGAGACTGAATTTACTTGAAGAATTCCTCTTTGCTTAGAGGTTTATGATAGAGTATTAGCTTATATCCATTGACTAAGAGTGTTATTTTGTTCCCATCAGTTGGTAGAAGTTGAATTGATCTATTGTCAAAGATATTCTCCACTTGATAGGGTCCTAACCATATAGTACGAAGCTTTCTTTTAAAATGTTGGTAATTTGAATCAAATAGCAGAGCCCAATCTCCTTTGATTTTCCTTTCTTTGATGTGAGTGTCATGTCATTATTTCCTTTGATGTTATAGCAGCTCAATTTATTAAAATTATTCCAACCTCAGCTCATCAAGTTCATTGAGCTAAAGAATCCTATTTCTTTGTGCTTCATCCAAATCTATGCCCACTTTTTCTATTGTTCTCAAGGTCTACAATTCAAACTCAATTTGAACAAAGGCTTATTGAAAAATACAAACTCATATGGTGAGAAACCTGTGTTCATTTTTCATGTGGTATTATAATCCCATACTACTTTATGTAACTTTATTTCCCAATCTTTTATGTT
The DNA here is from genome assembly GCA_037957365.1 of Torreya grandis. Lineage (NCBI taxonomy): Eukaryota > Viridiplantae > Streptophyta > Pinopsida > Cupressales > Taxaceae > Torreya > Torreya grandis. Next base: position 2,183,095 of record JARHVA010001917.1, on the reverse strand, counting down.
GATGGTGACTATCTTGGTCAAGATGTTCTCTAGATCCCTATTAGTGACATCAAATTGACCATTAACTTGTGTATGTTATGATAATGATTTCCTATGACTGATATGATAGTGCTCTATAAACATTTTAATCATATTGAATATGAATTGAGGGCCTTGATAAGATATTATGGCTCATGGTGCTCCAAACAATTACATTAATCTGTAGTATAAAAAGTTAGCAACTAGTTCTTCCTTTGTAAATGGTAAAACTTGGATTTATGCCCATTTATTGATATAGTTTGTGAATACAAGGAGGTACTCATTTCTTTGGGATGGTGGATCAACAAGACCAAAAAAATCCAACCCCCATTTCTAAAAAGGTCCTAAAACCACTTGAATATGGAGAGGCATTTCATTAGATAGGGTAGGTTCTCCAAGCCTTTAGTAAGGATCACACTATCATAGATATCTTTTAACATTTTTGTGAAGTGAAGGCTAGTAGTATCTAGCTCTAAGTATATTATCTAAATAGTAGATTCCCCCTAGTTTATCATGGCAAGCTCTTATAATGTCATAGATCTCATCCTCTCTTACACACATACAAAGTACTAAATCAGGTCTACATTTAAATAAAACACCATTAAATTATTTAAAGTGAGAAATATTTATAACCAATTTTTTTTCTTTATTAGTAAAATCTCAAAGAAATGTTCATATAGCTATGTAGTTTACCGTATCAACAAACCATGGTGAGTGTGTTGAAACTGTGAACATGTGTTTATCTAGAAAATTGCCTTCAACTAGTTCATCCTCACCTAGAACATTTAACCTTGACACAAAACTAGAAACCACATTAATTTTCCTATCATATTAATAATTATAATGCCATATTCCTGCAAGAGGAGTATCCATCTAATTATCCTACCCCCTATCACTAGTTTATTCATTAATAGTTGAATGGTCTGTGTAAACAAAGATTTTGTATCTATTAATATAGTGACAAAACTTGTTCATGACATATATGACATATAATAATTCTTTTTGAGTAGTAACATAGTTTTTTTCAGTGGAAGTTGGATTTTTGTTAGTCTATTAAATGTCATACATCTTTCCTTCCTCATCTTTTTGTCCAAGTGTTGGCACCCATAACATTGTTAGATGTATTTTTATGTATGTGGAAGGGTTTATCCCAATTAGGACCTCTCAAAATATAAGAAAAGATCATTTTTTCTTTTATTCAATCAAAATCCTGTTGATACTTATTAGTCCACAAAAATTCAATATCCTTAGTAAGTAAAGAAAACAAAAGTGCAATAATTTTACTAAAGTCCTATATAAAATGTCTATAGTACCTTACATGTCGAAGAAAACTTTTGATATCAATTTGATTTTTAGGTGCATGAAGATTAGATATGACTTCAATATTTTTGAGATCAACCTGTATTCATTAGGTTGAGATGTGATGGCCTAGGATAATTCCTTGATCAACCATCATCAAGCATTTCTCATGGCTCAAGAACAATTGATGTTACTCACATCTAATTATTACTTTGTCTAAATTATCTAAGGATTCATCAAATGAATTACCATATACTATAAAATCATCCATATAAACTTCTACATAATCATTGGTTAAATCAACAAAAATAGCTAAACCTACCCCTTGAAAGGTAGTTAGTTCATTACATAGACTAAAAAGTAACAATCTATATGAAAATGTTCTGCAAAGACATGTAAAAGTTGTTTTATCTTGATGTTCTAGAGCTACTCTTATATGATTATAACCACTAAATACATGTAGGAAGGAGAAGTACTTCTTTCTAGCCAAGTTATCTAGAACTTGGTCTATGAAAGGAAAACATAAATAGTATTTCATGGTGGCCTTATTAAGCTCTCTGTAATCTATGCATATTCTCCACTTACCATTTTTCTTTGGAAATATCACAAGTGGTGAGACCCATTGACTATTTGATATTGGGTAAATGAATCCCACATGTAATAGTTTTTCTATCTTTTTTTAACCATGTCTCTTAATGTTGGTTTGATTCTCTTTTGTGATTGTCTAACCGGTTTGGTGTTTTATGTGTAGATATGATGGGTGCATATACTTGAATGAATGTCCTGCATGTCACTAGATTCCCATGAAAATATTTTTTATGGTTCCTTAATATATCAAAGACCTTTATTTTTTTCTCATTATTTAACCAACTATTTATACTTAGCATTTTTCCTAGTTGGCTAACTATTTGTTTAGTTTCAGGATAAATAGAACTGACCTACCTATATGTTTTCATAAAAGAGTTTAAAGGGAATGGATATAGTGAGATCATATGGAAGGTTGTTATGTCTTTGAAAAAAGACTCACCTTTTGAAATTACCCCTGCTAATGGGCACTAGAAGGCTATTAAAAATGTCAACTGACTATCTTATGCCTACTTAAAAAAGCTCTATTTTAAGGGTGTGTGATCATACTTCTCATCAAGTGTGGCTTATAAATTGATTAGGTAATATTCACAAGGTGGTATAATATGCTCCAAAGCTAGATTAATAGACATTGAAGCTAGATTGGTAGACTCTAGAGCTAGACTGGTGGACTCCAGAGGCAGATTGGTGGACTCTAGAGCCAAACTAGTAAACTCTAGAGTCAAATTGGGATCTTTAATACCTCTTTTTAGTTCATATTTTATCTCATTTATGTGGTTTATAACTGCTACAATGGCCAATGAGGACATACTATTACTATTTTGTTTTACTTCATCCAGCCATACATGATCTAAAGGTTCTAAGGATGATTGGAAGGTGGGTACAAAGAATTTCATTTTACTTATATCTCATTTGAAATGGTCATGTATCCTAACCTACAGTCTATAAGGGTTAATATTATGGTTAGCCATGGTCTTCCTAAGATCAATGGATATCCTATTTTTTTTCTCTTAGGCTAGAGTATCATGAAATATATAGGGTATTGCCAAGATTCCACTATTATAGAGACATCTTATATGGTTTCTTTTGGTTTAGTAATGGACTAGTCTACCATTTATAGGACTATATAATTAGGTTGTACCCCTATAAGGGATAATTATCTTAAAGTGTTTATTGTCATTACATTGATTGCAACTCTAAGATCCTCTAATACATTGAGTATTTATTTCCTTCCTATAGTCACAATGATGAATGGACTTCTAGGGTCTCCATACTTGTGCAGAAGTAATTTACCTACTAATAAATAAACAAGTTTACCATCCACCTATATAGTTTTAGGGTATTTCCTTCTTCTTCTTGGAACTTTTATACATAATGATTTGATGTCTTAGTTTAGTTTTAGAATGTATCTTATGGCTTGCAACAATGGTATTTCAATATTTAGTTTTCTCAATTCTTGGACTAAATCAAATTCAATTTTGTTTTGAGACTCTTGAAGTTGTTCTATAAAAAGAATGGTTGGAGGAACTGTATTAGTTTCTCAAGGCCTATCTTTTTCCTCATTAGGTTTTTCTTTGATTGGATCAATAAGAAGGTCTGGTTTTTCATTTGGGACTTCAATTATGGTAATTAGGGGGATATTCAATGTCTTTCTTGATCTCAACTAGACATTTTTACAATCAATGGATCCAACCCCTAAGGTTCCTTATTACTCAATTTCATAGACAAGATCTGCCTATCTATTTTTGAGATTTACCACTTCTTGTGAAGGTAGTTGGGGCTGATTTATTTAATTTATGGAGGTTGATTGGTAGATGAGGCATCAATATTTGTTGTTGTGGAAACCTCTTTTACTGAGTAAAGGCTTGTCAGGGTACCCATTATTGGTTTGCATATAGCTGTTGATTGGATTAAGGGATCCACAATTATTTTTGAGGCTGGGACATCTATGATTATAACATCCATTTTGGTGGACCACATGTTGGTGGTCCCCATTTCTATGGAGGTGTTTTTCCAACCCATGGGATCATCCATGGGTTAGAAGGAGCTCTTAGAATGAAATGATTCTGGTTTTGATTGTGGGAAAATTGATTTCCTCAGATTTATATATAGTTGAGCTCTTCTATTTTCTAGGTATCTCATTTCAATTGGTTTATTAGATTATGTAAGATACTAAATTTTTTAGAATCATGATCATTTGTATCACAAATAACACATATGTATATCCTATCAAGAGGGCAATCTCAAAGTGCATGTTTCAATCTACAATTTGGACAATACATAGCCAATGGTTTAGTAGTGGAATTATATTTTTATTGTAAGCCATATAGTGTGGTGTTTAATTGGACCTAAATGCCTATTTTGAGATTTGAAAATTACTCCATGAACTGTCCTACATCATTGCTTCCCTTTCCTATTTTCATTTTCCTGACAGTAGCCCTTGTTATTGAATAATTCCTCCATGGTTCAACTATATCATTGAGACCAATTTATTTATGTCTCCTTTTCCCATTAGGTTAAAATATTCCCTAACATCATCATCCAATCCATTTAATAAAACTTCTTTTCTCAAATTTTCTTCGAACTCATACCCAAAAATTCTATGTGTAAAGAGGAAATGATCAAGATAGTCTTCTATATTCTCATCTTCTTTTTGTTTTATATAGAAGGATTCTTATTTTATATCCCTTACTCTACAATAGTCCTAATATTTATCCAAGAATACATTCTTCATTTCATCCCATGTGTGAATGTAATTTGGTTGTAAACCCATAAACCATCTCATGGCTGAATCCTTGAGTGTAGAAGGAAACAATTTTAGTTTGTGATTATTAGTTTTGTAGTCGTAAGTTTTGCTAGAATTTTTTTCCACCATTGACCCCTATCATGTTCAAACTAATGTTTAGTAATTTTAAGTGGTAATTTTGAGTCAAACTCCCTTCAAATGGCATGTATATCATTGTTTAAAGTTTCTTGTGTGAGTCAAGGTTTATGCCATATTTGAGAAGCCTAATACCATGTCATGAGTATTTTAAGTTGCAGAAGGGTGTTGATGAACTATGATGATGGAAAACAAGGTTAGATATTTTATTTGAGGTTAAATGTGGTTTATATCTTATTTTGGAGAAACCAAGGTATTTTTGGAGAGTTTAAGGTTTCTTTTGCTTTGTCTTATATTGCTTATTGTAATATTATAATATAACTCTTTAAAAGAATATCAAATGTGAGGGGATAATATCATGTATAAGTGTGAAAGGCATATTTTATGTCATTTAACACTTGTTGAATAACATATTACATATACCTTGTTTATACATACATCTAAGATGTTATAGAACTCCTTTTCTAATGTTGGACTACATTTGAAATTGCCTTAATCATCTTTTCTAATGTTCAAACAAAGCATAATGAAGAATGGATAGGGAAAATAAGGAGAATATGCTATTGGCATATTATACCAGCACTATACAATCCAAGAGAGACTCCATTAGCATCTCGTGCAACATATACAATAGGGTTTTTTGGCAAAATATGCAAGTTTCTTGAAGAAAGAGGGTATGTAGAGGTCCCATTTCAAGGGTTTTCAAGTTAAATATGGTATTATAGGACTCTATAATGCTTCCTAAATCTTATCCAATCTCAAACCATGCTTAATAAGAAGTTGTGGGTCCAAGAAAGACAAAAAAACTCTTAACTCCTTCATTAAGCCCTTGGTAAGCTTGTGAGGGTCAATTTCAAATGTTTAGTATGTGGTGGAAAGAGAGAGAGAGTTAGAACTAGATATAGTAGGAAAACAAGGGGAACCTAGTGAAATTCTAAATTATGTCATTGGTTTATATATTTAATACTCATCTTTTATGAACAATCGCTAAGAGTGTTTGCAGCTCCTTAAACCCCTCCAAAACCCCAACCTCACAGTTTTATCTTATTTGAGTGCATGCATGATTGTGTGAGACCTTAAAGTGACTAAATAGCCATGTTACACTTTATTTAATCAAATTTTTAATTCAAATAATGGTGAAATGTGCAGGTACAGGTTGTAGGGTTTTAAAAATGCAAGTGATATAGTCAAAAAATGTGTTTTTCAAAGTTTTATGTGATTAATTGAATGCATAAAATGGTTTTAATGGTTAAATTGAATAACAAATGTCAAAATTAAAAAATAATTATGTCTGAATACCTCATATAACTCAATAAAATGTCAAAATACAGACCTATATTCATGTAAAAATGAAGAAAATGCAAGGTGAAGTGATACTAAAAAGGTCATAACTTGAGTTTTAAAGATAAAAAACTCATGAAATTTTAAATAAAGGTTGGGATAAACATTAAAAAAAATTTAAAGTGTTTTTATATCTGTATAGTTCATGAGGAGAGAGAACATGCTAAAACATGGGTCTATACTCTCTTACAGGGCAACAAAAATATTAGAAAGGAATTTTGTTTGGGAGTTTTATGAATAATTTATGAGTTTTTCCAAGTCCCACAGGTCTGACCCATTGAAATATGTAAAATTAACCTAATAATAGAGATAGGTGATCCTTAAACTCATTTTTGACCCCCTAAGCCAATTCAGGGCTTCTTGAGGCCTATAAAGACCAAATTGGACATTTTTTGGAGTTTTAGGTGGATTAGAGAGCTAAAAATTTGCATGGAGGTATGTAACAACATGAAATTGATGTTAAAATATTAATTAGTCATATTATCTAAACAAATCAATTGAATTCACCAATTTTCAAGTTTTCACTATGCATTTGACAAACTTGGCAAGATAACAAAGTGAGCATATGAGATGTCAGACCTATTGCATCAGTTTGAGGAGTTTTATATCATCTCATGAGGTGTCAAGAAGATATATAAATTTTGTGGAGGTATTTATGTAATGTTCAACCCCTTTATCAAAGAAGGAGGTCAGTTTCATGAGTAAGAGTGATAAGTCATCCAAGGCAATGAAGAGCTCTTATGCCACTTCTCAAAGAATCTCATCAAAATAAGTGTGATACTTATGTAAAAGAGTTAATTAAGCTGATTATTATCCATTTGTATGAGTTGTAATTGATTCTATTATTTTATGTCATCCATTATTGGTATATTTATGCCTACCTCTCTCTCTTCACCCATCTTCTTCTATATATGCATTACAAGTTAATTGTAAAAGGGATCTCTAATGGTTATGGTAGAACCCTAGCCTTTTTTGTACTTGAATACTTATTGAAGCAATAAATAAAGTTTATTTTTACTACTTATATATTTTTTGATGTGTGAATTCATATAATTTTGTTGATCTTGTCTAGTGAATGGTTCATCTTTCCTAGTTCATTGTCCATAGTTGCTCACAATTGTGCAAAGAAAATAGTTGTTGTAGGTCATTATTAGTGTTCTTCACTCAATGTATGCATGATTTGGAAGTGGAAATACATTAGTTATATCTATACAAGATCAATTATTTCCCTCCTAGGTATCGTCATATATTCTTCAACCTCATAAATGAAATACTTATGCAAGAATCATATCAAGGTTGTAGGTTGTGTATGGAGTATAGATTTATTTGCCTCAAATAGTGTATGTTTAGTCAATTAGAGGAATTATATTATTGGTGCATCACCCCGTACAGGTTCTACAATAACCTTTTCTCTGTTTTCCTTGTAAGCAATAGGTTTATTAGTAGTTTCAGGTGATACATTAAGGGAGTTAGCCCTAATCTAAAGATTCACCTCAATAATTAGACCATGCAAAGCCTATAGGTGTCTCCATGTTATTATCTAATTAATAAGGCTTGAATAAATTTCTTAAGGGTGAAATTTAGATTGATAACAATTTTTGCATGCCTAATGGGATAGGTACAAAAAATACTTCATGTATTGAATATTTTTTGGTGTGTTATTCAATATATTAAACTTTGGAGGCATTCTTATCAAATATCAATGGTAAATGTAAGTTCAATCAGCTAGTTTTAGTAGCCTGGGTACCTATTTCAAATAAATATTAATAGTTTCTCTTACTTCTTTTTGCCTCTTAAAGTTTGATGGCTGGGTATAGAGATTTTTTTAATTTTAAACCTCCTTATTAGTAGTATAATGATCTCTACCAACCTTATGTTGAGCCTTATAAGTAGTATAATGATCCATACCAGTCCTATGTTGAGCCTTATCAATAGTATAATGATCCTTATCAACCCTATGTTGAGAATATCAGTCCTAAAATAATTTTATTTGCCCCTATATTACTCTAGTTAGTAGTATGAGCATCTTTGCTTCGAGAACACTATCCTTCCTTCCCTCTCCAACCACCTGATCAAACTAGGCCTTTCAATAAATTCTTAGACATAAATAAGTAATTCAAGATTATGAGTTGGAAAGAAACCCTCTCAAGCTTCAAATAAACTAATGAGCCTCTTTATACCCCATGTAAAACTCCTTGGATCATTACTCCCATGCCAAATCAAAACCAAGAAGAGAGAAAGGTTGTGGTGACCAAGCCAAGGAAATTACCAAGCTTTACAAGCCCTTCATCTATCCCTAAAGTTGAAATAAAATATAAAGATTAAAGTATATTAGAATTTGACACATTGATTCCTATGTGGAAGGAAGATCTTAAATAATTCTTAGGATAAAATTCTCTTCCCCTTCCTTAAGAGCTCCAAAATAAGTCCTTTAAGATCCCAAGTTGGAAAGACACCCTCAAAAGCTTCAAATAAACTAATGAACTCTATTGCCATCCCATAATCTCCTTTTGTGATGGAGGACCAGTGGCATGGAGAGAAAATGAGGAGTCTTTAGATGAACATAAATAAGGGTTTCAATATTCAGTTACAATTATAGAGTTTCATGGCAAATATGAGGATCAAAATCAAGTTACAGCTATAAATGAGCTTCAAAAAGGCTATGAGGAAGAGAGTTTTTCAAGCGAATATGATGAGGAAATCAACATTGGTAGTCCTCATTATACAATTGGATTAGAAAATTAGTCTTTTTAACACATTCTTGATGAAGAAGGAGCCAAGCTTGAGCAAGAGATAGAGCTTAAAGAAGTAAAGTTGTACCTATGTCATGACTTTATTAAGGAGTTTGAAGTTATTGATAGGCCTATAGTTCCTAAATAGAAAGATGAAGACGTTACTCAAGATTTCCTCCCTCTAAATGATCAAGGAAAAGAACTAAATTAATATTCAAAGCAATACATTGAGCTCCTTCAAGTAATTAAAGTTCTTTACAAAGATACATCTCCTATTGGAGATCATGCTCATGAAGAGGTTTATCAAGACATATCTATTAAAAACCATGATGCAACTTGGAATGAATATTTATAGATCCTTGAATAGCTTGATGAATTTTTTTAGATGACAAGAAAAATGACACCTCTCAAGATGTCGTAGAGGTCCAAGAGCAATGTTTTGATAAGTAATTAGAATGTGAAATTGTTGTTGTCCTTATAGTTCAAAATGAGATCATTGTTTAAGGCATATTCAAGGTTCAAAGGTAACATGAGTAAACATTTAATCACAAGAGAAACCTATGTTCATGGAGATATGTTTGTTTCAGTTGATCTTTTTAGAAGCATGCCAGAAAGGTTGGCAAAGAAGAGAAAAACTAATCCATCACGAGCTACATCAAAAGGTCAGATTGCTTTGTAGCCTTATTCATATTATAGAGAGGATCTTAGAAGTTTACCTTTTGATCTAGGTGGATTATACCTTGGAGGTTACTTATACTTAGTAGTTTCTTGTGTTTTATCTTCCTTCTATGCGTCTTAGCATAGTGTGTGTCTTGTTTGGTCTAGTATTTTTGTTGTGTTTGTTTCCTTTTATTTGTTTGTGTGTTGGAGGTATTATAATCTATCCCTTCATTTGTTTCAAGGAATTTTTAGTTTTTTAGTTATCTCATATCAGTTAGAAGTGATGACAAGTGACTCTATAGCCTAATGGACTAGTAGGTTATTTGTCTAGAGTGATTAACAAGCAATCACCCCATGGAGGTCACCATGCATGTTATAAAAAATTTCCACCATTGACCCCTAGCATGTCAAAACTAATGTTGAGTCATTATAAGTGGTATTTATGAGTCAAAATCCCTTCAAATGGCATGTTTAACATTATTTAAGGTTTCTTGTGTGAGTCAAGGTTTATGCCAGAAATGAGAAGCCTAATGTCATGTCATGAGTCTTGTAAGTTGTATGAGGCTGCTAATGATCTATCATGATGAAAATAAATGTTATATCCTTTATTTGAGGTTAAATGTGTTCTATAGTATATTTTAGAGAAACTAAGGTATTTTTGGATAGTTTAAGGTTTCCTTTGCTTTGTCTTATATTGATTATTACAATATTATAATATAAATCTTTGAAATAATATCAAATGTGAGGGATAATATCATGTCTAAGAGTGAAAGTGTTCTTTTATGTCATTTATCACTTGTTGAATAACATATTACATGTACCTTCTTCGTACATATGTCTAAGATGTTATAAAACACTTTTTCTAACATTAGAGTACATTTGAAATTACCTTAATCATCTTTTCTAATGGTTAAAAAAATAATAATGAAGAATGGGTAGGTAAAAGAAGGTGAATATTCTCTTGGTACATTACACCAATACTGTACAAGCCAAGAGAGACTCCATTAGCACTTGGTTCAACAACCACATCAGGGTTTTATGGTAGATATGCAAGTTTATTGAAGAAAGAGGGTTTGTAGAGATATCATTTCAAGGGTTTTGAAGTTGAATATGGTATTATAAGCCTCTAAAATTCTTCATCCATATTCACCAATATCAAACCATTCTTAAGAAGTTACAGGTTAGGAAAGATAAAAAACCTCCCAGCCACTTCATCGATGCCTTGACAAGCTTGTGAGGGTCAATTTCAAACATTCAGTATGTGGTGGAGAGAGAGAGAGTTAGAACCAAATATCTTAGAAAAATAAGGGTACATAATGAAATTATAAATTGTGGAATTTTTTCATAGACTGAAGACACATCCTTTATGAACAATCACTAAGAGTGTTTGCAGCTCCTTAAACCCCTCCAAAATCCCAACCTCACAATTTTATCTTGCTTGAGTGCATTTATGAATCCATTGATGGAAATGTAAAGTTTTATGAGTTATTAAAGGGCATAAATAACCCTTATACACCTTATTTAATCAAATTTTCAATTCAAATAATGGTAAAATGTGCAGGTATAGGTTACAGGGTTTTAAAAATACAAGTGTTATAGTTAGAAAATGTGTTTTTTGGAGTCTTATGTGATTAATTGAATGCATAAAATGGTTTTAATGGTTAAGTGGGATGATAAATATTTCAATTAAAAAATAATTAGGTATTTAAACCTTATATAACTAAATAAAATGCCAAAATACAAACCCATAATCATGGAGAAATGAAGAAAATGCAAGGTGAGGCGACACTAAAAATGCCATAACTTGAGTTTTAAAGCTCCAAAACTCATGAAATTTTAAATAATGGTTGGGATAAACATTAGAAAAAAATTAAAATTGTTTTTAGTTTTGTACAATTCATGAGGAGATATAAAATTGATAAAACACAAGTCTATGCTCCCCTACAGGGTGACAAACATGCAGTCTAGAAAGAATTTTTATTCAAGATTTTTATGAAGATTTTATAAGTCTTTTCCAACTCCTAGAGGTTTTATACATTTAAAAATATCCAATTAATGTAATAAGAGATCTAGGTGAGCCTTAAAACTCATTTTTGACCCCGTAAGCCAATTCAAGGCTTCTTAAGGGTTAGAAATACCAAATTTGGTATTTTTGGGAGTTTCAGGTCGAGTAAAGAGTTAAAAAATTTAATGGAGGTCTGTGACAACATGAAAATTATGTTAAAATCCTCATTAATCCTCTTCTCTACCTAAATCATGTGAATTCACCAAGTTTTAGGTTTTCACTATCCATTTGGCAAGCTTAACAAGATGACAAATTGAGGATATGAGATGTCAGACCTATTGCATCAATTTGAGGAGTTTCATATCATCTCATGAGGTGTCAAGAAGAGATAGAAATGTGGTTGAGTTAGTTATTCAATATGTAACCCCTAAATAAAATAAGGAGGTCAATTTCATGAGTAAGAGTGATGAGTCATCCAAGGTAATGAAGAGTTCCTACGCCACTTCTAAAAGAATCTCATCAAAACAAGTGTGACACCTATGTAGAATAGTTATTTGAGCTGATTCTTGTCCATTTGTATCTCTACGCCTACCTCTCTCTATTCACTCGTATTCTTCTATATGTGCATTGAAAGTTGATTATAAAAGGGACCTATGTTGGTTATAGTAAAACCATGGCCATTTTTTTACTTGAATACTTATTGAAGTAATAAAAAAAGTTGATTTTGACTACATATATATTATGTGATGTGTGAATTCATGCAATTTTGTTGATCTTGTCTAGTGAATGATTCATATTTCCTAGCTTATTATATATAATAATTCACCATTGTGGAGAGAAGATAGTTGTTGTAAGTCATCGTTAGTGTTCTTTCCTTAATGTATGTAGGATTTGGAAGTGGAACTACATAAATTGTATCTCTAAAAACTCAATTTCTACCCTCCTAGGTGTTGTCATGCATTATTAAACTTCAAAAATAAAATACTTATTTAAGAATCATATCCAGGTTGTGTAAGGAATATAGATTTCTTTGCCTCAAATAATGTATGTTTAGCCAAGTAGAAGAATCATATTATTGGTGCATCACCCCATATAGATTCTATAGTAGTCTTTCTTTCTTTTCCTTGCAAGTAATAGGTTTAGTAGTAGTTTCAAGTGATACATCAAGGAAGTTAAACCTTATCTAGAGATTCACCTAAACAATTAGGCCACCCACAACCTATAGGTGTCTCCATGCTATCATCTAAGTAAGAAGGATTGAACAACCTTATTAAGGGTGAAATTAAAATTGATAACAAGTTTGACATAAGACTTTAAATTCAAATAAAAATTGATCAGGGTCTTATGTAGATAATTCACTAAAAGTAGGTAATATGGATGGGGATATGTTCTTCATTAAAATATTTTTATCTTGATCTAGGACAATAGGATAATTGAATTTTCTACTTGGTGGTTGAGATATACCTCCTATAGCCATGTTTAGGGCATTGTTTTGTAGATTGTCTCTCATGGTTTTCAAAAATATGTTGTAGAGAGTTCTCCTAGGAGGTGTTGAATCATCAGAAGTGGTTAGAAGGCTACTTGATTAAGATTTAAAATTCTAGTTTATACTATGTTTTAGCCTTAATTGCTTTATTTAAAAGGACATACCTACTTTTGGGGAATGATCATGTAAAAATTCCACTAGGTTTTACTAAAATAGAGTAATTTAAAAAAAAAATTACACATATTCATCTAATAGATTTCACCATGAAAAATCTAAGTGATCTTTAACTAAATGTATTATATTAGTTAACCCCATAAGGTTTATAGCTAGTCCATTTAGCTAATGATAACCATGAAAATGATATAATAATTCATGAATAATAAACACTGCATTTATTTCATTAAAGTAATAATAATAATTCAACCACAAATGATACAATATTACAACCACTACTGTAGAAGTATAATGAATATATAATATAGTTTCAACAATAATAAAGTCTTAATAAATAATAATACAATGATACAAAACTACATGGATCATGAGTTCTCCATGAACTCAAGTATCTTCTATAATCTCAAGTGGAGTGTCTAGTGTAGTACTACTACGAGGAGGGAGAGCATCATCTAAGTGCTTTTCCAAACCAACCATAGATCATCGATCCCCTACACTATCTCTTAACAAAGGAATGACCCTCCCTTTATGGATGGATAGATAATGACGGTGTGGGAATCTAGATGACAAACTAGAACCCATGTGCTATAAGATAACTAATACATGATGTGTACCATAAATAAATCCATTCTAACATGATATTGCATAAACATGTAAACTATATCAAATACATGAAATTACAATGTTTAACTATAAACATTACTTTGGCCAAAGTTTTCAAATAGTTAATGATATCTAAGATCATTCAATTTCATACACACCATTCAATCAGATTATACCTCTTCTTACATTGATGGTGCTAATTGAGCCTATAGAATCCATTCACTACTTATTTAGTGTCATAAATATGAGATTTGTTAATTATATAATAATATAATAACTAATAGATAAAATATAATATTCCCTATTAGCAAATATAAAATATGCTAAGTACGTAAATATCAAATACATACATTTAATCCATCAAATGTATTGCAATAAATGTAATATAATTTGATAATGAATCTAATAATCATCTTATTTATTACAGAATAATAAATAGAATCATAAATGGTCCTCAATATATACATACCATTTGGGTAAGAATTATATCTAGACTACATATTACTCAATATCAATATGTAACTTTAAATGTTATTTCATCCACGAAACAAAACATTAATCACAACTTATTCATTTGTTCATATTCTACAAAATAACAATAAGCCAATCATATAACAAACTTAATATGATTTGTATTTAAATAATTTAAATACTTTATTTTAATGATTCAACTAAACATTAAATACACTACAAAACACCCATATTACCTTACTGTATAATAATTTTTACCAACATACAACAAGTTATATACATCTATATATGGTATATTCATTCTTAGATTTATAACACTGTCAACAAATCATATGTTTATACCATGTATATATGTACTATTTTAAACTCTCATATAAATTTCTATATAGTTGCTAATTTGATAATGTATACATTATACTCTAAGTAGTCAATCCACTATCCATGATCTTAGAGTATCTCGTATACTTTTAGTATACATTCAACTACAATAAATTGTCTCAAACCTTTTATATACCATATAATTTCCAACTTAAGTATTTTGACTAAAAATTGCACAATATAAACATGATTACCGATTTGAACTGTAGCCCTTCAATGTTTTACCAAATTCTATTCTTTCAAAAGACATAAATCAATCAAATCACATACCTATTCAAATTTATTTCATCTATAAAGAACAAAGATTAAATACTCAGCTGACTATGTTTAAATATTGAGAATTTTTTGATAATATAACTCAGTCCTTGACCACATTTATACACCTCATACAATATACAATTTAGTCAAATAATCAAACCTATTATAATCTCTATGAGGGTCTCATTCAATAATTTAAAAAACTAATCTGAATATATATAATACATAGATAAAATAAGGTAATAAATATGAGTGTATATAATACACAAACGGAACAAGATAATCATTCCACTAGTAACTCAGCCTTATCATTCATACAATTTACTCCAAATTTAAAATAAAACTTCTTTACATTATACATTTCATCTATGTTGATTAGTACAATGTTTCACTCTTCAGTTTAACTCTTAATAATATATACCTATGCATTAATATAAATACATAGCCAACTATATATACCTCTAACCAACTAATTATCTTCCATAGGCATCATTACTAGGTTTCAAACTTTTTTATATTTATGGCTTGGCAAGATTTAATACTAATTCCATATATATTAAAATATGCATGCTACAGGCTTTAATAATAGAGACAAAATATATCCCATAACACATAATTCATAAATCCATTCAAAACTAAAACACATAAAATATATTCGAAAGCCTTAATCTTTGAATATATATATATATATATATATATATATAATATATTCGAAAGCCTTAATCTTTGAATATATATATATATATATATATATATATATATATCATTAGGCCTTTAAATCCTTAGCATGCATGCATGCATACATACATTGATATATTTATCATCAGGCCTTTAAATCCTTAATATACATCATTGGGCCTTTAAATCCTTAGTACACACACATACACACATAGAGACACACACACATGTGTATATACATTTTCTTACACAGTCAAAATTGTTATAGAAACCTATAATGTCCTTACCCAAAATTTCTATGTTAGGTATATATACATAGTTAAATCTCTCATAATAAAAAAGAATTCAATCTATATTTGTGACTTAATGTTTATATCTCCAAACTGGTTCAAAATCTAAAACTGAGTCCAAGACCCTACCTAGTCTAGTTATAAATACCCATTTTAATGAAATAATCATACAATGAATTTTTAGGGTTTACAAATTTGAAACATATATTAACATAAAGCCTTAATGGTGCTAAAATAAATATGGTGAAAATCATATAGTTCTAGATATTCCACTTAGGGTCACTCTGGGTTGAATGTAGGGTTTTGTGGATGGCTGAGCCATTCATAGGGCCCTACATTCAGCCCATATTTTTTTTTATAATTTCAAAATCAACTGATACTAGTAAACCCTTTTATCATTTCATTTTCAAAATTCATCAACCTATCATACATGAATCTTCCTTGGCATAATAATCATCTTTCACAAGTTGGTTATGTAATTTAAATTTATGTTTGATAGGTTGATGAATTTTGGAAATGAAATGATAAAAAGGATTTACTAAATTCATTTGATTTTGAAATTATAAAAAAATATGGGTTGAATGTAGGGCCCTGTGGATGGCTCAACCATCCACACAACCCTACATCCAACCCATAGTTTTTTATAATTTCGAAATGAACTAAAAACTATAAACCCTTTTATCATTTCATTTCCAAAATTCATCAACCTATCAAACATGAATTTAAAGTACATCACCAACATGTGAACGCTGATTATTATGCCAAGGAAGTCAAATTTATATTCACTTCTTGGCTCAAATACCCTTTTTCTAATTTTGTTTACTATGTCCAATAATTATGTCCCTCATAGGACTCTAACACCTTTATTTTATTCACTTCCATGCCTTAATCTCTACACAAATTTCTCCTAATTCCTCAGCAAAGTAATGACTGAAACTATGCATGTCATGAACAACTCAACTGATCAAATAGTCTGCCACCATTTTCTCATTTAGAATCATTCTAACTCCCATAATGGTTTTGTTAAAATGATTATAAACTCAAGTTAAAATAGATTAGAAATGCTAATAATCTTGAACCTTCTAAATAACAGTTAAATAATCATTATGTAATCCTCCATAATATGCATGCTCTTTGACCTTGATAAATATATATGCATGTCAAATTTTTAAAATTATTCAAACATTATAATTTCATGCAATGTTAATTGTTGACGTAGTGGATTACACCCTTGACAGGAGGCTGAGTTCCTGCCTTCTACATGCAACAATGGAAACTCCCCTCTTGCCTGTGGGCCTGGCAAAATTGGGGGGAGAGTCTCTAGATAAGGGCTAGCTCCCTTCGATGTATTTTTTAGGTCCTGGATTCCCTATTGCTAACAAATAAATGAAAAAAGGGGGGGATGAAAAGGGAGAAGGATGCTAAAAATAGAACGTAAACCTAAACTAAAAGGTGATACACTAAAAAAGTTGATCCACTCAGCCTGAACATACACTTTTACCAAGAACAAGCTCCCATACACTTCATTTGACATGATAAATTCTTCTGCATCAATGGGCTAGGGGTCCGTGGATATACAGGGAGGAAGAACTACTAGAGGAATTCTCAGACACACTATGGCAATCTATTCATAGGCACCTATACTCCTCTAGGGACACTTCTGGCAAACCTACAAAAGAAAAGCTCACAATGCACTAGACATGCTGAAATCATCCTGTGAAAGCATAAAGGAAAATGACTTAACACAGAACAAAGGCATAGACACATATGAAAGTGCAAGCTCAAATAGAGGTAAAAATGCTGTCTCGAATCAAGGTAGAATCTGGCAGAGTTCTACCTTACAAGCCCAGAGGTTTTTTGGGCAGAGCTTTGCATACAGGCTAAGAGATCTCTTCTCAAAATGAGAAGTTTACAATATATATAGAGAGAAGAAGACTTTGGCACTTTTTGGAAAAGACTTTAGCACCCATTTTTATAAGTGGCCCATGTGCATTCTGAGCCTTGGGAAGAGGAAGCCACTTGATAGATAATGTTGTGTCAGCTCGTGCTTTGACTTTAGGGGTTTAAAAACATAGGTCGTGCCATTTGTCCACAAACAAGATGCTCCTTGAAGGAATTCACGCAGTTTGTCTGCTAATAAATGCAAAATGGAGAAAAAATGGGTCATGCTGTTCACTATTTGTGCCCCTTGATGACCACTTGGCAAGCATTGCTCCAACCGCTGGAGTAACTCCTTGAGTCGACACCTTCCTTCACCACTTGGACTATTTTGTCCATTTCTGTATTTGGCTCTTTTGTCTCTTCCTTGTTTTATCTCTTCTGGCTCCTTCAGCCCTCGAGGGCTCTTTTCTAGTTAGTGCTCAAGAATTTAAAGATCAAATGGCTATTTCTCTGCTGTAAAATTGACGTTCACAGGCCCATCACCATTTGAAAACTAATGGCTAGTCTATTTCCTTGAAATTGATGGCTTCAGAGACGTCACCATCCTTGGCAATTCCTTTGGTCCTTTTCTATTTATCATTCCCAAAGGGAAAGTGTCCCTTCAACTTTAGAGAAATGCCCCTTCATTTTGGCTGAGAGTCCCCTGTAAGGGTACCTACCCTTCGAGGTCCTTCGGCTCCTTGGTCTTGAAATCCTTTAGGCAAAATGTTCGAAGGAATTCCTTCAGACATTTTGTCTGAAGGATTTCTCCATTTGCTTTTTGCTCATTTCCTCGGGTCTTTTCACTTAGCCACTTTTCCCACGAAAAAAATGTCTGCAAGAATTGTCTCACTCGCTTCCTTTCCTTCGGAGCTTTTTCTCGGGTTTTTTCCCATGGCTTTTCTCGAATGTCTTCAGACTTTTTGTCTGAAGGAATTCCTTCAGACAAAATTATGAAAGAAATCACTTTATGCCTTTATGCCTGTCTTTTTATTTTTACGGGATTTCTTCTGAAGGACTTCTTCAGACAAAATGTCTGAAGGAATTCCTTCAGACAAAATGTCTGAAGGAATTCCTTCAGACATTTTGTTCAAAGAAATTGTAGTACTTTGCCTTGTAAAAATTCTCAAAGAAAACTTTACTTTTCGGCTTTCTCATTGTTCAATTTTTTTAATCCTTTTTCAAGTGTTCCCTGCCCTCCACAAGGGCACTTGTCCTTTGGGAGACTCTTTTGAACCAAACGTTGAACCAACTGAGTGAACCATTCCTTTGAACCAAGCCGACTGCACCAAGCTATTGAACTTTGTTGATGAACCACTTTTCCAACCTTAAGGAAAAGTGTCTTGAACCATTTTAGCTCTCTTTCCTTTTGAATTTCTTCAGACAAGAGTCCAAAGAAGCTTTGTAAAACCTTGCACTCTTTGAATTGGTTTTTCATCTGTCAAAGGACTTGCTTGTAGAGTCCGTAGAAATCAGACTTATGCAAAATCAAAAAATGAACTGGCTCAGAACAATAGGGAAGGAAGGAGACCAATTTTTGGCCTGTTGGACCAAAAATGGTCAACAAATTGGTGACTCCTAGGGGAAGCATGCCTACTATGATTAGAAACTAATTGCCTTAAACTCCATTGGGCACAGAGTCAGAATGCAACTTGAAAAGTTAGCAACAGCCCTAATAGATCTGAGAATCAATCATGAAGCTTTTACCCCAAACACAAAGGAAAACACACACAAGGCTAAAAATAGTACTCATGCAAACAACACTTAGGGAAAACAGGGAAAGAAAACTGAAAGCAAACTACTATGTACAGCTAACTAGGTATATTTGCCTCCCTCTTGGATCAAAGGGAAAATTTCTTAAGTCTCCTTCCTGGCTAGGAAATTTACGGTGCCAGACAAGTGGCTGAATGGAGTGGAAATCTGGTGACTTGCCCTTCTTGCCTGCCACCTTGGTTGGCTCATCTCCAAATGAATTGGGGGAAAACATGCTTCCAACACATATGTATCCTTCTCTTTATTGGAAGCTTTCCTCTAACTAGTTCTTCATGCTGGTGCATTTCACCAAGAAATTGATGGTTGTTGGCTCATCACCATAAGCCCTTTGATGTGCATAGTCCCTTTGCAGTGCATCATGGGTTGACTCATTCCCTTTTGCTTCATTGAAGACCCTATCAAACTCATCCTACTCCTTCATGGCTTTCTTGAAGAAGGATGATTGTTGTGATGTTTAAAATGGAATCACAAACTAATTGCTCATCCCACATAACATCACCTTTTTGTTCAAAGCTCTCTTCTTCAAGGCTTTCCTCAAGATGGACAAGCCTCTCCTTTTCCTACTCAAGGATCAGAGCCTCTAGTTGTTCAAAGACATCCTCCTGATCCTCCTCTAACTCAGGCTCCATGGCATGGTCATCTTCCTCATCAAAGCAACAAGGAAGTTCATCGAACAAGGGAGGAGAGAGGTCACCATGCTTACTTTTCTCTTCGTATTTCTGGAACATCTACATGTATGCATGACCTGTGTCTTCTCCATTGTTGATGATGTCTTCAAAGGGAGCATCCATGATGATTTAATCTTCATTATCACTCATGATAACCTCCTGGGAAGCTGCAGATTGGATCTTCTCTTCCTCACTCGCCTCCTACAAAATAGGTTGCTCCTTGAGAAGGGATGAAGTGGAAGGTTGATGATTAAAACCGTGTGGAAGAGGAGGCAATCATTGAGCTAGAATTGAATGATTCTCCTCTTTCCATTTGGATAGCACTTCATCTATATCAGGGGTGGCCTGATAGCTTTCATGGAGGTGTGTAGATGGGGTGTATTCAGACATGGAAACTGCTGCGTCCATCACATGTTGGCTGAGGAATCTCGCTCTAGACTTCAAATTTGCAATTCTCCTAGCTAGATCTTCTTGAAAAAACCTTTCTTTGAGGTCACAATTATCATCATGATGAGTAGGATCAGCTTCATCTTCCTCAAGGTTTTGAGCAAAACCTTTCTCCTCCTCCTTCTTGCCCCATGATTCCACTGTTTGCTTCCAACTCATGACCTTTGGGATTGCAATTTTGCTCCTGTGAATAGGCAACAACTCTATCCTCTTAAAGGTCCTGAGCCAGTTCATGATATTCCTTCTTCCAACCTGGAATCTTGACATCATGTTGAGAGACCTGAGTATTGGTAGAAGGGGTGTCTTTTGGCATAGGCTCCTCTCTAAGGTCTGAAAAATCCATGTCTCCTTCACTAAGCAATCTCACCTTTGCTTCCAATTCCTCAATTTGCTTAGCTAGATTTTCTTGAAAGAGTCTTTCTTGGAGTTCATAGGAATCATCATAGAGATGGGGAGTGCATGAAGGCTGCCATGGAATACAAGAAGCTTCTTGAGGAAGGGTGGGAGGGACTTGAAAAGGACTAACCTCATTTTGTACCTCACACTCTTAGACAATGTCTTTCTCCTCTATGTTGTTCTATGACTCAACCACTTTATTCCAGCTCATGATATTAGGACTGAGCATCTCCTTTTGGGGTGATGGGGCTACAATGTGAGAGGGTAGTGAGGGTTTGTATTCCACTTCCCTTGTTACCAAAATAAACTACTGCATTTGAAGATTTTCTAATTCAATCTATTTATCAAGATTAGCCTTAAACACAAGATTTACAATTTTAGAACTCTCCTCAACATGATTGGGGAAAGGACTTTGACAGGCTTGACTTGGCTCATAAGCAGGGGCTGTTTATGACTGATATGATACTTAGGGCAACGAGTATGTAGGTTGATAGACTTGGTAAGGCTGCCTCTCATGAATACTCAGCCTCCCTTCCAAAGATGTAATCAAACCACTCACATCCAACATCTGACTTGTAAGCATTTGCCAATTGGCTCTTTAAATAGGAGTCCATTCACTCTTAACCAGATCTAGTGCATTTCTCACTTGATGGATGACATGATCAGGGATTTCTTTACCACATCCCCTTCTGGTGTCAAGCTCTACTATATACTTTTCATATCCCAACAGGGCTTGTTTGAAGGTGGAAATGGGTTGATTGGCAAAGAGATTAGGTTGAGTAGGAGAAGTGAAACATTGAGAAGATTGGGCATAAGACTGATATAGCTCATGATAAGGCTGAGACTAGTCATATTGGACCTGATAAGGATCAACACAAGGCTGATAAGGATCATAGCCAGGCTGGCCAAGGACTTGATCAAACTGAGGAGGAAGAGGCAAAGCTCGAAATGTTTCACCAACCTGTAAAGAGCAAAACTCATAACTATACGCATCTTTATTGCTTGAGGTGAGTTTTTGAACAAACTGAGCTTGATTAAAACTATATGAAGGAAAACAAGGTCCATGGTTCTGAATGATGGAATTATACATACCAAAATACTATTTCTTGATGGCACTAGGACTAATTAACCAACTAATTCAACTCAGAGTTACCATTGGTGTTGATAAAAAAGCCTCCAAAGGCTGATTAGCTGAAGAACACACCAAAATTCTTTAACTCTTTGGATAAAACTTGTCCTAGTTGTTCCCATTAGGTGTGCCAAAAACTATTGATGCAGTGGATTGCACCCTTGATAGGAGGTTGAGCTCCTACCTTCCACACGCAATAATGGAAACTCCCCTCTTGCCTGTGGGCCTGGAAAAACTGGGGGGAGAGTCTCTAGATAAGGGCTAGCTCCCTTTGATGTATCTTTTAGGTCCTAGATTCCCTACTGCTAACAAATAAATGAAAAAGGGGGGGATGAAAAGGGAGAAGGATGCTGAAAATAGAACCTAAACCTAAACTAAAAGGTGATACACTAAAAAAGTTGACCCTCTCAACCTGAACATACACTTTTACCAAGAACAAGATTTGATATACTTCATTTGACATGAGAAATTCTTCTACATTAGTGGGCTAGGAGTCTATGGATATACAGGGAGGAAGAACTACTAGAGGAATTCTTAGACACACTATGGCAGTCTATTCACAGGCACCTATACTCCTCTAGGGACACTTCTGGCAGACCTGCAAAAGAAAAGCTCACAATGCACTAGACATGCTGAAATCATCCTGCAAAAGTATAAATAAAAATGACTTAACACAGAACAAAGTCATAGACACATACAAAAGTGCAAGCTCAAATAGAGGTAGAAATGCTATGTCTCGATTCAAGGTAAAATTCAGTAGAGTTTTGCCTTACAAGCCCAGAGGTTTTTTGGGCAGAGCTTTGCCTTATAGGTTAAGAGATCTCTTCTCAAAATGAGAAGTTTACAATATATATAGAGAGAAGAAGTCTTTGGCACTTTCTAGAAAAGACTTTGGCACCCATTTTTACAAGTGGCCCATATGCGTTCTAAGCCTTGGGAAGAGTAAGCTGCTTGATAGATAATGCTGTGTCAGCTCTTGCTTTAACTTTAGGAATTTAAAAACATAGGCTGCATCATTTGTCCACAAACAAGACCACTCCTTAAAGGCATTCACACAATTTTTCTGCCCATACATGCAAAATGGAGAAAAAATGGGTCACACCATTCACTGTTTGTTCCCCTTGATGACCACTTGGAAGACACTATTCCAACTGTTAGAGTAACTCCTTGAGTCAATGCCTTCCTTCACCACTTGGACTATTTTGTCTATTTTTGTACATGGCTCTTTTGTCTCTTCCTTACTTTGTCTCTTCTGGCTCCTTCAGCCCTTGGGGGCTCTTTTCTAGTTGGTGCTCAAGAATTTAAAGATCAAATGGCTATTTCTCTGCTGTAAAATTGATGTTCGCCAGCCCGTTACCATTTGAAAACCAATGTCTAGTCTATTTCCTTGAAATTGATGGCTTCAGAGACGTCACCGTCCTTGGAAATTCCTTCGGTTCTTTTCTCTTGATCATTCTAGAAGGGAAAGTGTCCCTTCAGCTTTGGAGAAATGCCCCTTCATTTTGGCCAAGAGTCCCCCGTAAGGGTACCTACCCTTCAGGGTCCTTCAGCTCCTTGGTCTTGAAATCCTTCAGCTAAAATGTCTAAAGGAATTCCTTTAGACATTTTGTCCGAAGGATTTCTCCCTTTTCTTTTCACTTATTTCCCTAGGTCTTTTCACTCGGCCACTTTTCCCACGGACAAAATGTCCGCAAGAATTGTCTCGCTCGCTTCCTTTCCTTCAGAGCTTTTTCTTGGGTTTTTTCCTGCAACTTCTCCCAAATGTCTTCAAACTTTTTATTCGAAGGAATTCCTTCAGACAAAAGTCTGAAAGAAATCACTTTATGCCTTTATGCCTTTGTATTTTAATTTTTGCAGGATTTCTTCTAAAGGATTTCTTTAGACAAAATGTCTCAAGGAATTCCTTTAGACATTTTGTCTGAAGAAATCCTTCAGAATAAATCCTGCAAAAATAAAAATACAAAGTCATAAAGGCATAAAGTGATTTCTTTCAGACTTTTGTGTGAATGAATTCCTTCAAATAAAAAGTTTGAAGACATACAGGAGAAGCCACGGGAAAAAACCCAGAAAAAGCTCAAAACCATTTTGTCTGAAGAAATTCTCGTCTTTTGCCTTGTAAAAATTCCTAAAGAAAACTTTACTTTTCGGCTTTCTCCTTGTTCAAATTTTTTAATCCTTTTTCAAGTGTTCCCTACCCTCTGCAAGGGCACTTGTCCTTCGAGAGACTCTTTTGAACAAAACGTTGAACCAACTGAGTGAACTGTTCCTTTGAACCAAGCTGATTGCACCAAGCTATTGAACTTTATCGATGAACCACTCTTCCAACCTTAAGGAAAAGTGTCTTGAACCATTTTAGCTCTCTTTCCTTGTGAATTTCTTCAGACAAGAGTCTAAAGAAGCTTTGTAATACCTTGCACTCTTTGAATTGGTTCTTCATCTGCCAAAAGACTTGCCTGTAAGGTCCATAGAAACTAGACTCATGCAAAATCAAAAAATGAACTGGCTCAGAACAACAGGGAAGGAAGGAGACCGATTTTTGGCCTGTCAGACCAAAATTGGTTAACATTAACTAAATGACAAGTCTACATAACATAATGACCATATGATAAGGTAAATATATCATATGGCTACTAAAAAACCATTGATAATAATAACATGTCATCCAAGAATCAAACACAATAATGTTCATATAATCATTAAACAATGTTTTTATCTCTATTACTTTGCATAGCATTATGTTTATTACCTAAGCACTAAGAATTTATAAAAGTCTTAGGTCAATAACACTAATTTCATTTTATCATACCAACTTAAGGTCATTCATTAATGTTTAATAAAGAATTATAACTTATTAATGACAAATTATAGGTTTATACAACTATTATAAATGATAATAATAACCTTATAAACATAAGTAATTTCTTAGTCAACCAAATCAAGTACAATATTATAATATATCCAATATCTACAATTATGAATCTAAATAAATCACTATTTATACAAACATTCAACTATGTTCAACACAACATTAAGTCACAACTAAATAGGTAAAGATTCATTCAAATAACTAAGCAATAATATCAACAACTATTAATGTAGTACACAACTAGATTAGTGAAATCACATTATCAAAACAACATGATCATCGAACATCAACAAGATCACATTGGACATATATAACATAAATCAAAACATATTACAACTATCTAACTCAAACAATAATCATAAAACATGTTAATCTACTGTGGTGTGTGCATCAGTTTCCTATTTTTCTCTCTATCATCCCCCAATGCCTCCATCTACACCATCCTTTATGATGATTCCCTCCCTCTATCACACTCTTAGGGATATATATTCCATGCATCCACCTCACAACAATGAAGGTAGTTAGCTTGAAACATACATATATCCATAAAATACTGATGTAAAAATTAACAAACATGATCATCAAGTACATAATATGAAAGTATGACTATCTCATAGCAAATCAATCATGTAAATTAAGCAACATATAACTATCACATAATTAGCATATGACATAAAACTTAATCAACTAGTAGTTAATCAAATAACAACCTTAATAACCCATAGAGAAAAAAGTTATTTAGTTTAGAGAGAAATTATGATGTGACATCCTTCCCTCTAAAGCTCATCATCATCCTGGTGACACTTATTCAAACACAAGTTCTAAATTTAAAACATTATTCAATAAAAAATAACATAATATTTAGTAGTAAACCAAGTAAATAAATGTAGAAACATGTATAACTCATCACAGTCCTCCCAAGTGGCATTATCTTCATAATATTGGTCCCATTGGACCTTGTACTGCGACACTTCTCTATTATGCAAACTGAGTTTGTGAGTGTCAATTATTTTTATTGGCTCTACCATGACCACCCTAAGATCTAGAACCTGTAAAGCATTCCAATCCAACACATGTGAAGGATTAGCAACATAATTTTTAAGATATTACACATGGAAGAAAGCATACAAAAGAGCTAGAGGTGGTGGTAATGCAAGCCTATATGATACATGATTGATCACTTCCAAAACCTAAAATGGTCCCACATATCTTAGTGAAAGTTTTATTGCTTTCCCAAACTTTATCAAGCTTTTTTGAGGCTTAACCTATAGAAACACTTTATCACCTAAAAAAAATTGTCTTGTTGTTCTCTTCAGATCAACATAACTTTTATGTCTATCATTGGCCTCAACCAACCTCTACCTAATTTTCCTAACTTTCTCTTCCACTTCTAAAAGCATCTTAGGTCGAAATATTAGCCTATCCTATAACCTATCCCAACTGATTGGTGTTATACACCTCCTTTTATATGATGCCTCAAACAAAGCCATATTCAATTTAAATTAGTATGAGTCATTATAAGCAAACTCAACCAATATAAGTTACTCATATCACTTGTATTGTTGATCCATGTAATATATACTAAGGAGATCTTGCAATACCTGGTTAAATTACTTTTGTGTCCATTGGTTTTTGGGTGATAAGGAGTGCTAAAATTCAACTACATCCCTAGAGCTAAATTCAGAGTCAACTAAAATCTAGAAGTCATTCTTAAATTTTGATATGAAATGATATTCTCTAAAAATCCATGCAATCGATACACCTCTTTTACAAATCTCTTTGTAATCATAGGTGCATCATCTATCAAGTTTCCTGGTATGAAGTGGGCAACCTTGGTTTGTTTGTCAACTATAACCAAGATCATATAATATTGGTTCCATGATAATGGCAACCCTTAGACAAAGTCCATACTAATCACCTACCACTTCCACTTTGGTATATCATGTGGATATAACAATATAATTGGATGCACATGTTCAAATTTGACACACTAACATTCCAAACAATGAGACACATAATCTACTATATCTTTCTTGATCCTTTTCTAAAAATAAAGTGATCTTATCTCAACCATGAGCTTGGTTACTCCTAGATGTCCTAAATATGGGGCATTGTGTAGTTCCTTTATCACTATGCTACTCATATTCTCTTTCTTAGGCACATGCATCCCACCATTATACCTCAAAATACCATCACTCTTTATCTTGAATTATTTATACCTAGGATTCTAAGCATTCTCTGACAATGCTTTCTTAACTTGATCATAGAGTTGATCTCCTAATAAGAATTTGATTACCTAATATCAGAAAATACTCTTGATAGTAGATATGGATGCTATATACCTTCTATGACTTAAAACATCAACAAATCTATTCTCCTTACCTTTGATATAATTAATATCAAATCATAATTAGATAAAAACTCTAACCATCATCTCTAATGAGCATTTGAGTTCGGTTGGATAATGATGTACTTGAGTCCCAAGTTATTAGTCTTGAGCTCAAGTGATTAACCCAATATATAATGCCTCTAAACTTATAAGGCATGCATAATTTCCACAAGTTCTAGGTCATGAGGGGTATAATTCACCTCATATGGCTTCAATTTTCTAGACTCATAAGCTACAATTGAGCCATCTTGTATAAGATCTCCTCTAAGTCCATCTCCAGATGCATCCATGATCACTAAGAATTAACCATTAAGATTAGGAAATCTTAGTACTGGTGCTAAAGTAAGCCTGCTTTTCAGATCCTAAAAGACTATCTCACACTTGTCTGATCAATCAAAACTCTGATTCTTCTACTAAAGAGAGGTAATTTGATTAGTTATATTAGAGAAATTTGGAATGAATTTCTTATACTATCTTTCTAATCCCATGAAACTCCTTATGCGATGAAAATTATTTGGTATTAGCCACTCCATTATGGCTTTTATCTTTAATGGATCCATTGAAATACCATCTATAGAGATAACATGTCCTAAATACTGCACTTTCTTTTGAAAATATACACATTTGGACAACTTGTATAACCTGTGATTTTACAAATGTTACAAAACTAGTTGTAGATGTGGTAGATGATCTTACTCATCTTTGGAATATATTAAGATATCATCTAGAAATACCAATACAAAATGATATAGATAATCTCTGAACACACTATTTATAATATTCATAAATGTTTTTGGAGCATTTATCAATGCAAATGGTAACATTGGGAACTTTTAATACCCATATCAAGTTTTGAACATTATTTTCAAAATATCTTCATTACAAATTCTTAGCTAATGATACCTAGATCTAAGATCAATCTTTTAAAAGACTATTGTCCCTCACATTTGATCAAAGAAATAATCAATGCATGGTGACAAATATTTATCCTTGATCATCACTTTACTTAACATCTTATAATCTATACATAAGCAAAGAGTACCATCCTTATTTTTTATGAAGACAACTGGTGCACCCTATGGTGACACACTTGGTCAACCAGTCCTTTTGGCAACAAATCCTAAAGTTGAGCCTTCAAATCAACCAATTTGATGGTTGTCATTCTGTATGGTGCCTTAGACTACAATTTTGATCTAGGTATGATATTAATCAAGAAATCAAACTTGTATTTGGGTGGAAATATAGGTAATTCCTCTAGAAACACATCCTAAAAGTTACTTAGAAAAGGATAATAATTGATGGATGGTTCCTTATATTCCTCCATATCATTTATCTTAACGATAAGTGTGGGAGAGCAAAAGATGATTAGTGAATGATATAGATCATTTGTGAGTAGAAAGAGGTCATGAAAACCATCAGAGAAGTGTTATGAATATCTAACATAGGTTTTTCATAAGAGGATAAAGGTCAGAAGACCTAATCAATCCATGAAGAGGGCTAGTTGAGCGAAAAAGGTTGAAGGCCAATTTGAGAGGAACAAAAGTGAGCAAAGAGCTGAAAGAGTAGATCATCATTTATTATAGAATTTATAAGGGTTCTAAGTTGGTGCTAAGTCATCTAGGGGGTTGGTGCTTCCTTACAAGTGGGTGCTTTCTAAAGCCTAGCTGAGTTGGTGTTGAGCTAGTTGGGGTTGGTGCTCCATGTGGAGTGGGTGCTTCACTAAAAATTGATGTTTGTCTTATATGACTTTAGTACATTTAATTTATAAGTGAGTTTTATTCCCCTATAGGGTTTCCCATATATATTTTGTGTCTATATGTTTCATGCTCTTATGATTTGATGCTTGTGCTTACTATGATGTGCATGATTGTTATAATGGTTCATGTATGTTAAGTGGAATTGAATGTTTTTTTTTGAAAGACTGATTCACTCCCCCTCTTTATCATCTTGTTTCCAATAGAGTACCATCCTTATCCTTGATGAATACAACTGGTGCACCCCATGTTGACACACTTGGTCAAACCGGTCCTTTTGATAATAACTCCTAAAGTTGAGCCTTTAACTCAACCAATTTAGTGGTTATCATTCTGTACAGTGTGTCAGACTATAGTTCTAATCTAGGTATGATATCAATCAAGAAATCAAACTTGCATTTAAATGTAAATATAGGTAATTCCTATGGAAACACAACCTAAAAGTTCCTTAGAAAAGGATAATCATTGATGGATGGTTCTTTATATTCCTCCATATCATTTATCTTAATGATAAATCCTTGACTTCCCTTTGAGCTTTATTGAGTTGAATTATATAAATCTATCTTAGCTTCAACTCCCTTTCCTCACCTTAATGTTGTGTCTAATTTTCAAAATCCTCTTGACATTCAACCTTCTTTAGATAGCAATCAACCTTAGCTTTATGCTTTGTAAGCCTATTGACTCCTAGGATCACATCATATGACCCTAACAATGCAACATGAAGATCCACTACTATAGTGAATTCAGGTAACCTAATCTCAAATTTGACTAAACACTTGTCAACTTTGACATTTTACTCATTCTGATATTGTACCAACCATGCACTTGCCATAACTCTAGATTTTCTAGACAATTTACTAAGCATTCTAGGAGTAATAAAACATTCTATAGCTCTCGTGTCAATCAAAATAGAAATTGGATGATTAAATAAAATATCTAATAGTTCTATGGGTGAAGATTGATACTTAGCCTAACAATTATCAATAGTTGCATGAATCCACTATGGAAAATTACCTTATTGAGGAGCAAAACCCTTGTTCATTGACTTGTCATAAGGACATTCTTGAGCATAATGGTCACCTCCATTAATTAAGAAACCTCTAAATAGTCATTTCTTTTTAGATTGTTAGTTTCCCTTGAAACCTCCCTTAAAACCATTACCAAATTTTTTGTTCCTTGAACCAATGTTGAACTTGAAATTCTAATTCTTGAATTGCCTCTTATAGTCTTCACTCCTTTACTTCTAGTTCTTCTTTTTAAAATTTGGTTTGGAAGTTCTAAATTTATTCTTAAACTTATCTCTAATTTGGGAAAGAGATTTTAGTTTTTATTCTTTCTTGACTAAATTTTCAAAACCTGATCCATGGTAGATGGCCCATGCACATCTACTTCACAACCAATTTGGAGTTTTAATCCCATGATGAATTTATTGATCCTGAACCTCTTATCTTCTTGATACTAAAGTACATATTTAAGGATCTTGGTGAATTGATCCTAGTATTCATTCACTAATAGGTCTTCTTAATATTTTGAAAATTTGTAAGCTTCTAATCTAAGTATAGTTATGGAAGCCATCATGACCTAAATAGTGTCATAAACTATTCTCAAGTGGTGGTGGTAGAGTCAAGGTTCATCTAGAGCTTATTGTTTGCCCACCAAGTTGTTGCTTCACTAGCAAGCTGATATGCTCCCCAAACTACTTTTGTGACTTCAAAATAATTCTAAATCTCAAAATATTTTTCGATCTCTATCAACCATACTTCATCTCCATTTCCTAATACAATTCCATTAACTTTAGGTAAATTTACCTTTTTTATATCTCATGCTAACTCTGTAGCTACTTAAGCTCATGCCTCTACTCTTGAGAATGTTCTTGCTCATTAGGATGCTCTTTAAGTTCCTCCTAATCATTATCCTCTATATGGCCAGGCACTTCATGTTCTAAAGATGTGACTCAGTCCCTAGTCTCTTGCATGGTTGTGAGGATCTGATCTAACTTCACAGCTTAGTGGTGAACTGATTTGAATCAATTACGAGATTGGTATTATAAGTACCCTCACCTCTTGGTCTAACATGCATCATTGTTCTTCCTACTTATTAATATAATAAGTTTACATTAGTGGACACATTAAGTCTTAGAGTTTGAGCGCAAGCTCTTATACCACAACGTAACAACCCCACTAAGTTTTACTAGAATAGAGTAATTTTTTAAAAATTAATTACACATATTCATCTAATAGATTTCACCATGAAAAATCTAAGTGATCTTTAACTAAATGTATTATATTATTTAATCCCATAACGTTTATAGCTAATCCATTTAGCTAATGATCACCATGAAAATGATATAATAATTCATGAACAATGCTGAATAAACAATAGAGACTACATTTATTTCATTAAAGTAATAATATAATTTTGGTCATGTCTGATACAACATTACAACCACTACTATAGAAGTATAATGAATAAATAGTAAAATTTTAGCAATAATAAAGTCTCAATAAATAATAATACAATAATACAAATTCATGGAGCATGAGTTCTCCACGAACTCAAGTATCTATTTATAATCTCAAGTCCAGTCTCTAGTGTATTATTACTACAAGGAGAGAGAACATAATCCAAGTGATTTTCCACACCAACCGTGGACCATTGATCCCGCACACTATCTCCCAACAAGGGAATGAGCCTCCCTTCATAGATGGATAGATAATGATGATGTGAAAATCTAGAGTGACAAAATAGAACTCGTGTGCTATAAGATAAGTGATACATGATGTGTATCATAAAGATATCCATTCTAACATGATATCACACAAACATGTAAACTATATCAAACATATGAAATGACAATGTTTAATTATAAACATTACTTTGGTCAAATTTTTTAAATAGTTAATGATCTATAAGATTAGTTAATTTCATACACACCACTCAATCAGATTACATCTCTTATTGTATTTATGACTCTAATAAAGCCATTAGAATCCATCCACTACTTATTTAGTGTATAAATTCAAGATTTAGTTATTTAAATAATAATATAAAAACTAATAGATTCAATTGGAATATTTCCTATTAGCATATATAAAATATGCTAAGTATAGAAATATCAAATACATACATTTACTCCATCAAATATAATGCAATGAATCTAATATCATCTGGTAATGAATATAATAATCATCTTATTTATTATAGAATAATAAACAATATCATAAACAATCCTCAATATATACATACCATCGGGTAAGAATTATGTCTAGACTACAAGTTACTCAATATGAAAATGTAACTTGAAATATTATTTCATCCACGAAACACAACATTGATCATAGCTTATTCATTTGTTCATATTCTACAAAATAACAATAAGCCAATCATATAACAAACTTAATATGATCTGTATTTAAACAATTTAAATCCTTTATTTTAATGCTTCAACTAAACATTAAATACATAACAAAACAACCATATTACCTTGCTATATAATAATGTTTACCAACATACAAAAATTTGTGTATATCTATATATGGTATATTCATTCTTATATTTATAACACTGTCAACAAATCATATGTTTATACCATGTATATATGTACTATTTTAAAACTTTAATATAAATTTTTATATAGATGTTTATTTGATACTATATATGTTATACTCTAAATAGACAATCCACTATCCATGATCTTGGAGTATCTCATATACTTTCAGGTATACATTTAACTACAATAAATTGTCTCAAACCTTTAATATACCATATAATTTCCAATTTAATTATTTCGACTAAAAATTACACAATATAAACATGATTACCAATTCAAACTTTAGACATTTAATGATTTACCAAATTATATTATTTTAAAAGACATAAATCAATCAAATCACATACCTATTCAAATTTATTTCATCTATAAATATTGAATATTAAATACTCAGTCGACTATGTCTAAATATTGAGAATATAACTCATTCATTGACCATGTATATACACCTCATTTAATATACAATTTAATCAAATAGTCAAACCTATTATAATATGTGTGAGGGTCTCACTCCTGATTTTAAAAACCAATTTGAATATATGTAATACACAAACAAAATAAGGTAATAAATCTAAATGTATATAATACTAGACAAAACAAGATAATTATTCCACTAGTATACTCAGCGTTATCATTCATACAATTTACTCAAAACTAAAAATAAAACTTATTTACAATATACATTTCATCTATGCCGATGAGTATAGTGTTTCACTCTTTAGTCTAATTCTTAATATTCAAGTTGTAAATATATACCTATGCATTAATCTGAATACACAACCAACTGTATATACCTCTACCCAACTAATTATCTACCATAGGCATCATTACTAGTTTTTAGACTATTATATATTTATGGCTTGGAAATATTTAAACCCAGTTCCATAAATATTAAATTATGTATGCTATAGGCTTTAATAATAGAGACTAAGCATATATCCCATAACACACAATTCATAAATCCATTCAAAGCCAAAACATGCAAAATTTATTCGAAAGTGTTAACCTTTGAATATATATATGTGTGTGTGTGTGTGTGTGTGTGTGTGTGTGTGTGTGTGTGTGTGTGTGTGTGTGTGTATCATTTGGCCTTTAAATCTTGTGTATATATATACCCTATATATATATATTTTCCTACATAGTCAAAATTATTATGGAAACCTATAACATCCTTACCCAAAATTTCTAGGTTAGGTATATACACAGCTAAATAACTCATATTCAATATATATTTGTGTCTTAATATTTATATCTAAAAATTGGTTCAACATCTAAAACCTGGTTGAAGACCCTACCTAGTCTAGTTATAAATACCCATTTTAACAAAATAACCATACTATGAATTTGTAGGGTTTACAAATTTGAAACATATATTAGCACATATCCTTTATTGGCTAAAATAAACATGGTAAAAATCATATAGTTCTATCTATTCCACTTAGGGTCACTTTGGGTTGGATGAAGGGTTCTACAGATGGTCGAGTCATCCACAGGGCCCTACATTCGACCCATATTTTTTTTATAATTTCAAAATCAAATGAAACTAGTAAATGCTTATATCATTTCATTTCCAAAATTCATCAACCTATCAAATAGGAATTTAAAGTACATCATCAACCTGTGAAAGATGATTATTATGCCAAAAAAGTCAAATTTGTATTCACTTCTTAGTTGAATCCCTTTTGTCTACTTCTACTTATTGTGTCCATGAATGCCATCCCTCACAGACCTCTAACACCTTTCTTTTATTCACCTCCATGCCTTACCACACAAATTCCTCCTAATTCCTTGATAGAATAATGACTGAAACTATGCATGTCATGAGCAAGTCAACTGATTAAACAATCTGCCACCATTTTCTCATGTAGACTCTTTCCAAATTCCATAATGGTTTTATTAATATGATTATTAAATTGAGTCAAAATAGATTAGAGACCCTAATATTCTAAAATTCTCTTAATAGCAATTAAATAATCATTATGTAATCCTTTGTAATATGCATGCTCTTTGACCCCGATAAATATCTATGCATGTCAACTTTATAAAAATCTTTAAACATTATAATTCCATGCAATGTCGACTAAATGACAAATCCACATAATACAATGATTGTATGACAAGGTAAATATATCATATGACTATTAAAATACCATCAACAATAATAACAAGTCATCTAAGAATCAAACACAATGATATCCATATAATCATTAAATAATGTTTTTATCTATATTATTTTACACAACATTATGTTTATTGCCTAAGCACTAAGCCTTTATAGAAGTCTCAGGTCAATAACATTAATTTCATTTTATCATGCCAACTTAAGGTCATTTGTTAATGCTTAATAAAGAACTATACCATTTTAATGACTTATTACATGTTGTGTAACTATTATAAATGATAATATTAACCCTATAAACATAAGTAATCTCTTAGTCAGCCAAATCAAGTACAATATTAGAATCCATCTAATACCTAGAACTATAAATCTAAACAAATCATTATTTATATAAGCATTCAACTATGTTTAATACAATGGTAAGTTACAACTAGATAGGTAAAGATTCATTCAAACAACTAAGCAATAATATCAATAACTATTAATTTAGCACACAACTAGATTAGTGAAATCACACAATCAAAATAACATGATCATCAAACAATAACAAGATCACATCATACATATTTAATAGAAATAAAACATACTACAACTATGTAACTCAAACAATAATCATAAAATATGTTAATCTACTGTAGTGTGTGTATGTGTTTCTTTTTTTCCTCTCTATCATCCCATAATGCCTCCATCTACACCATCCTCTTCTATGATGCCCTCCCTCTCTAACACTATGAAAGATAGATCCATCTTGTATCCACCTCACAACAATGAATATATTTAGCTTGAAACATAAATATATCCATAAAATATTATTGTATGAACTAAAAACCATGATCATCAAGTATAAAATATGAAATTACAACTATCTCATAGTAAATCAATCATGTAAATTAAGCAACATATAACTATCCCATTTTCAACATATGATATAAATCTTAATCAATCGGCAACTAATCAAATCAAAACCATAATTATCCATAGATAAAAAGGTTATTTATCTTAAAGAGAAATTGAGATGTGATAGATCCCAAAGTTTAGGTGAGGCTAAAAATGGTTCCTCCTCAATAGTTTGAAGTTATTTTTATAAAAATTATTTTGGCTCACTTTATTCTTGTGACTTAATAGTACTTGTTATTGGTTGAGGCATATTTTAAATGTATCTTCCCTTTGAATCTCTTTGTCTATTGATATATTTATTTGATTTATGGTAATAGGTTCTTAATAAATTATCATTTTAAAGATTTATACCCTACTAAAACTTATAAAATCCCTGGCATTGATACCAAGAATGATGAGTGTCATCAATCTCCTCATTTAGATCAACTCAACTTGGTTGATGTCATATCAAACTAGGGTTGATGTCCAACAACAGTCATTAGTAAGGTGTCAAAAATAGTAACTAACAATTGTCTATTTGGGGAGAGTTATGTATCATTTATCCCTAAAAGTTTACTCTATTCAACTTAAATTGAAATCTATCTAATTACTTGGAAATAAAAAACTCTATGTACAATTGAGATGCTGATAAGAAAAGTAAACACAATTGTTGATAAGGAAAAACACACATTAATCTATTTATTAAATTAAAATGGTGTGTAAAAATGAACACATTTCATGATAAAGGAATACACACATTAATCTATTTATTGAATTAAAGTGGTGCTTGGAAATGAACACATTTTATTAGAAAGGAATTGTTAGAATTCAAAATATAGAGTACATTGAAATAGAAATACACACACATAGATCTGTAGGCTAGATCAAATCGCACATTTAACATAAAGATGAAGAAGATTAAATAACAATAATACAAAACATAAAATACCAGAAAATAATTTCAATTATTTGTTTGAGTGGGCCCTTTATCTTCTTTGGAATATGATGTAGATCTCACTTAGTCTTTTAGTAACATCAAATCTTCATTAACTTGAGTAAATGCTTACAATTTGGAAAATATTTCAATATCTTTATTTAAACTTAATGTCTCTCAATTTCTTATTGACTATCTAACTACAAATAAACTAGAAGATATTGGTTATATTTTCCAACATTTATACAATAGTTTACTAGGATAGTTAATCCCTAAATTTTTTTTATTTACATCTAATTTATTTATAAAATAGAAAAAAAGGTTACATTCTCCTTCCATGTTTTAAGGTGAAATGGTGGAAGAGATACGTAGGTATGCATGTAGGGATATTTAAGTATTGATAGTGACAATATATATAGTTACATTCATGTATGATCTGGTAACCAATGTTCACAATAGTTATAGTGATGCTTCCACAAAACATTACTTTAAATGTCATGTCTATAAATATGAATACTCTATTTGGTAAGTTTTTTCATGAATCAAGAATTGACTCAAAGTGGTTTATAAAATTATTTACTAAGCATACATGATGTATTAATTAATGGACCGCTTAAAAAATGTTCATTAATGAGCTTTATGCCTAGCTTTAGTGAATCTAGAGCTAGACTGTCACATTTTAGAGCTAGACTAGTAGACTCTAGAGCCAAACTAGTAGACTCTAAAGCCAGATTAATAGATTTTGTATCTAGTTTGATTTGCTCCATAATGTTCTTCACTAGTCCTCAATGGTATGCTTGTTCTTCAAAATCATAATATTAGATCACAGTATGTTTAAATAATATGTACATATAAAACTGATAGATTTTCCATGTAAAGGGTTAGAACATAGTGGTAACAACAAGTAACATTAACTCATACTTACTAACCAAGGTAAATGTAAACATTTTCTACTTTAGATTAGAAAAAAGTTATAAAATGCACATTTAAATCCATTAAGAGGGAGATTAATAGGGTCATTACTTGGATATAATGAACCATTATATGGACTCATCAAATACTATAATAAATGTTCTCTAAATGCTTTATTTTTATAGAATGCTTATTAATAATCAACAGATTGTTCTAAAAATAAATCCTAAATGCTATTTTATATTTATGTATGCCTCTAATATGCTTAAAAACATTAATATGCCTATGTATTTATAGGATTTTTGAATTCAAATTAAGACCCTATTTATGTATAAACTATTAAGATATAGTCTAACCAAGATTGAATAAGAACAAAAACATGACTCACATAATTTAGAGGGGAAAAGAAGAGAAAAAAGGGAACCAAGAATATTTCTCAAATATTTAGCTTTTGTGTGTATGTATTAATGATGTGTAAAACACTATTGGTTCTATAGAGTAATAATCCAAAGCAAGTAGGTCCATGCATTAGAAGATAAAAAACCCAAATAAGCATAAAGGACACAATGTACTAAGCCTACTCCCTCATGGGGTTTTATAAATGAATTCTAAGAGCTATTGAAAGTAGGAATACTACCATCAAAACTTCCCAAGATCATCCCTCCTTCTAAGTATGCCCCAAAATCATGATTTTCCCTAAATTTGGTTCTCCAAGTCTTTGTCTATGATGAGTAGCTTGGTTCTCCATCATTTCTCAATGCACCAATGACTTAGGCTCATGAATTTGATCAATGTGTGTAAATAATTTGAAGCTTTTCTATTACAATTTCAATATAATAAGTTTGCATGAATGAAGCTTAAAAATGGTGGTCTTGGCGCTCTTATTTATAGATTTTTGAAAAGGATCAAAATAAACCATGACCATCCATCTTGAGATCAAGATGTGTGGCCATGAATCAATTCAATTTTGTAGGCTCAATCCATAAATATCACCATTAATATTTAGAAGAATGAGGAATTAATGAGGCATGGGAGGGCTTGAACCTTGTATTTTTTCCATTAATGGCTTGTAGATGCCACCCCACTGATGATGTCATAGGGTGATGTAGAATTGAAGAATGAAATTACATTTAATAGATTTTCAATAAAATCCATGGATTTTTCACTTAAGCCCTTGATTTGGTATAATTTGATTAAGTGGGTTTAATTAATTTTTTAAAATTATTTGGAAATTGTTAATTCACTTAATCAAACTAGTCAAAATGTCAATTTACTGAGTCATAATTTGACTAGAGTATAATTAGAAGAAGGTGTCAGTTGTGTATAGATCAATACCCTAATTATAGAATTATGGACATGAAATAACACATGCACATGATGTGTGCTTATGAATTAGAGGAATTCAGTGGTCTAGAGCATCATTTTGCATGGTCATAATTTGACTCAAAATGATTTGATAAAGATAATAATCACATAAAATGTATTTCCCCATTTAGGGATACATTTGCCTAAATTGACACTTGTACGTGACAAGCTCAAAGCATTTAGCACATTTTAGTGATTTTGGCTTAGATTATGCATTGTCATAGAACATTTCTTATATTGATAGTTTTAGCATAATAGTGATAGGAATTGGATGTCTACATTTATCCCTGTTTGAGAAGGTGTGATGAGACATTTAGTTGAAGCAACATCTTTTCAAAGAATGAAAGAATTGTCAAGAAGAATTTAGAAGGTAATGATTGAAGAAATGATCCATGATTCCCACTCAAGAGGGCATGTGAGGATGAAAGAGAGGGATAAACTCTCAAAAAAGAGAGCAAGATGGAAATTAACTCATGGATGAGAGTATATCTGAATGAGCTAATGATTGCACACATTGAATCCTAAAGATCAAAATAGAATAGAATATAATGGGCCCCAAGGTGGGGATAAGTGAGAAGGATGCAATCCCAAAACATAAGTGACACACTTTGACATACCCAAAAGAGGGAAAAAGTTATGAGCTTAGGGAATGATTGATATCGAGACAAGTTGCACACCCAAAAATTGCCAGAATGAGGGTAAAATCTATAGAGCTTGTAATTAAAAGAAAAATGAGGGCATTGCTCTAGAGAAAGGAGGCCAATGAATTAATAATGTGCCTCAATAGATTGGATTTAATCAGTTGATAAGTTGATTTTGCCCCAATAGGGCTGATTTTGATCACTAATAATAATTTTTTCCCTAGTAGGACTAATTGGATCATTGACGGGTCTAAATATTGTGCCTCAGTACAAAAAATTGGCAAGTAATAACTCAAGGATATAATCTAATACATAGATTAAATATGATCAGGGTGTGAAAGTAGATGCAAGGGTATAATGACTAAAGAAGCCACAAAAAACCAAGCATATGAGGATGCACAAAGTGATGAAAGAGATGAATAGAAGAATGGAGGTGGCCAAGTTGAATTGAGATATGTCATGTATCCAAGTGCTACCTACATAGTCTAGATGAAGCTCAATCCAATGTGGTTATCCCAGAAGTGGGAGAAAATGGAATGAGGAATGAAGAAAAGAAGAAATATGGACCACTTTTTTATTGTGAAATCATGTTAGGTAGCGAATATGTAGGATAGTGTTGAGGTTAACATACCCCCATTTTTGAAAATTGGGACCCTTGAGACACTTTGAACTTGAAGACTGAAATCATGGCTTGTTTTGAACATTATTAGAATTTGAAGATCATCCAATTTGATAAAGTTAGTTTACTAGTTGGTGGTTTTGCTTTAAAGGTTACCTAATTTTGCTAACAATTGCCCTTCATGTGATAAGTTGCAAGTTTTATGGATCTCTTGCTGATGGATCATGATTAGAGTTTACAGATTAACTCTATTCAAGTTTGATTTTCTAAAATCTCTCCTTCAGAAAATCCTAGCTCAAGTCTGTAGTTCAAATCTACATTTGGCAGGAGCAAATTGGTGGGAACATTTCAAATTACTTTGGACTTAAGCTTAATTTTCATGTTAAGGCTTAGTAATATTTCTTAACATGACCAAACCTTAACCTGAAAGTCCTACTTGGTCCCTTTTATTTTCCCCCTTTGTTTCCTATATTTATAACTGAGTCTAATGTTTGGGTTGGCAGGGTTACTTTTAATTTTTCTAGCGTGGTCCCTTTGTTACCTATTTAGCCTAAAGTCTTAATCCTAAGGCTCTATCATATTTATTAACATTAATGAGACCTTAGCCTTAACACCTTAGCCTAAATTTTTATTTTTAACTAGGTCCTAACTTAAAAACATTGCTTCTTCATAGACCCGATAGTCTACACTTCATTACTCCTCTTGATTGGATGGTATGAAGGAAGTCCAAAGATCCTAAAAGCCTTCACCCTTTGAACTAATCCCATGACATCACAAGGATCGTGATCAATGACCCATGCTTAAGTAGAGCCAAAGATCGAATGGCACAAGAACAATTAAGCTTGAACGGGTCCCATTACTAAACATAAGACTTAAGCCTGAGTTTTATTGAAGGGCCTCATTTTATTTTTTAATATAACAAGACCTTAGGTTAAAAATTAGGGTTCTAACTTTAATTAACAAAGGGTCCCTCATATTAAATGAAACCAATGGTGTGCAATTGCTCAGATCATAATTGATAGTCTATACATCATCATGGAAATTGATCCAATGGATCATATAAAATCCAAAGTCTATGGACTAGAAGGATTTCATGAGCTTAAAAATGATGTTTACATGACCATCATTTGATGTCCGTGAGGCTATCATTGACATCTGTGGGACTATCAAATTTAAGCTAATTGATTATTTTACTAGATATAAAGATATACTCCAAAAAAGTTACTAAGATCTTCTAGATTATATTGTAGATCAATGGGACCCCTTAGAAGATGTTCAAACATCTAAAATATTTGAATTTCCAATGATAAAATGGCCTCATGAGCTAAGTATTGTAGACATAGTTCTAATCTAAGTCTATTTCCTAAGGTTCCAATTACATTTATTTGAATGTAATAAACCTTAGGGTAGAGACTTATATTAAATCTTATTTCAAAAGAATTGTTAGGGTGTGGAGCTAAAAGCTTCACCAAGGAGCATTCATTATCAGGTTCGGGTCTACACAGACACCGACATCGGTCAGGAGCGACCGACGTCGGTCACAGGCAGTTACAGAGACGCCGATGTCGGCAGAGGGTCGGCCGACGGCGGTCATAGACAAGCAGCAGGAACCGACGTCAGTTACCTGCGTGTCCAAAAAGCTATTTCCATGGACAGAAGTGAGTGTTTGCATGATAAGTTTGAGTTGAAGTCTCAAGATCGCGTCTCTATTATTGGCATTACTATTTTTAGAGCCCTTGTTCAAGTGGCTTAACTGCTTGTTGGGTGTACATGCTCAAGTCTCCTAATTCTATATGTAGAATTAGATCTTCTTAGCTTATTGTAGTTTTGTAGAAGATTATTGTAGTTGGGTGAATTATTGTAATTCATTGTGTGAGAAGAACAGTACAGAATTGAATCAATCCAGGCTTGTTGGAGTTGATTGTTCTTGAGAGAGAGAGCTCTTGAGGAATAGAGATCTATTGAGAGATCTATACATGTAGGAGAGGTGTGGAAGAAAGAAGCTTTCTTCAATTGTATTCCTTTGTAAAGAGTTTGTTAATACAAGTTTTCAGGGTGTTTTCTTGTATCTCTTGTTCTTGCTATTATCATTCTAATTACTTGTCAATCTGGTTTAATTCCGCGTTTATTGTTCTCACAATTGTAATCTATTGTTGGATTGATCCCCCAACAAGTGGTATCAGAGCCTTGGTTACAGGTTCAGAGCTTGATAATTGGTATCAAAGTTCAGGTTCACTAACAGGTGGTTCAGATCTGTGTAGTGTGTATTGATTATAGGTTCTTACAGGGGTTTTTGCAGGGATTTCTATTTGAGTGGGAGAAGCAATGGCAGATGAAAGTAAATTGAGAATGAAAAAGTTCAATGGCAAAAATTACCAACACTGGAGAATGCAGACAGAGGATTATCTGTATCAGAAAGATCTCTACTTACCGTTAGGTGGGGTTGCAAAGAAGCCCAAAGACATTGAGGATGAAGAATGGGAAGTTCTTGACAGAAAGGCTCTGGGTTCTATAAGACTGAGTCTAGCATCCACTGTGATATCCAATTTATCACAGGCAAAGTCTACAGTAGAGTTGATGACTACGTTAGCAAATTTGTATGAAAAACCCTCAGCTTCTAATAAAGTATATCTTATGAAGCAATTATTTAATTTGCATATGAATGAAGGTGGATCTGTTTCTACTCATCTGAATGATTTCAATGGAATTGTGAATTAGTTAAGTTCAGTGAATATAGTGTTTGATGATGAAATAAAAGCTCTTTTGATATTATGTTCTTTGCCTGAAAGCTGGCATGGCTTAGTAATGGTAGTAAGTAATACTGCATCTGCATCAAATATTTTGAAAGTAGAGGATGTTGTTAGTGTTATCTTGAATGAGGAAATACATAGGAAAAGCACAGAAGAGGCATCCAGGAATGCTTTAAGTTTTGAGAGTAGGGGAAGGCAGAAAGAGAAGAGCAAGAAAGGCAGATCAAGATCCAAATCAAAGGGGAAAGGCAGATCTAAATCCAGAAATGGCAGAAAGCCACAATGCTAAAATTGTGGAAAGATGGGGCACATAAGCAGAGATTGTTGGTCAAAACCTAAGGAGGACAATCAACACGAAGGAAAGGAAGAAGCCAAGATTGCAGGTATTGCACAGGATGCTTTAATTTTCTCTCTGCATAATAATATAGAATCTTGGGTATTAGATTATGGTGCATCTTTTCATGCTACTCCTAACAGGGAATATTTTAGTGACTATATCCATGGAGATTTTGGAATAGTGTATCTAGGGGATGATGAGCCTTGTAAAATAATTGGCAAAGGTAAAGTGCAGCTGAAGATGCAGAATAACAACACATGGGTGTTGAGAGATGTGATGCATGTTCCTAACGTGAAGAGAAATCTGATTTCTACAGGAAAGTTAGGGGATGAGGGTTGTACAGTAACTCTCACAGCAGAATCTTGGAAGGTGACCAAGGGTGCGCTTGTTATGGCCAGAGGTAAGAGAGAAGGTACTCTCTATTTGTGTAATTGTGTTACTAACAAATCTCCTTCTGTATTATCTACTTC
Organism: Torreya grandis; assembly: GCA_037957365.1. NCBI lineage: Eukaryota > Viridiplantae > Streptophyta > Pinopsida > Cupressales > Taxaceae > Torreya > Torreya grandis. The sequence continues at coordinate 2,139,321 of JARHVA010001917.1, read as the reverse complement.
AGATGTGGATGCTAAATTGTGGCAATCAAGGCTTGGCCACATGAGTGAGAAGGGGATGTCAATTCTTAAGTCCAAAGGTATGCTTTCAGATTTAAAAGGCATAGATCTAGAGTTTTATGAGCACTGTGTATTTGGAAAACAGAAAAGGGTTAGTTTTCTCAAAACTGGGTCTACTAAGAAGAGGCACAAGTTGGAGCTTGTTCACACAGACGTGTGGGGACCAGCTCAGGTTGCTTCCATTGGAGGATCACAGTACTATGTATCTTTCATAGATGATGCTACAAGGAAGGTATGGATCTATTGTATTAGAAAGAAATTTAATGTATTTGAGACTTTTAAAGTTTGGAAAGCTATGGTTGAGAATGAAACAGGTAAAAGATTAAAGTGCCTGAGATCAGACAATGGTGGTGAGTTATGCAGCCATAAGTTCAGAGATTATTGTTACATGCATGGAATCCGTAGGCAAAGGATGGTTCCAAGGACACCTCAGCTTAATGGGATTGCTGAAAGGATGAACAGGACAATAATGGAGCGTACAAGATGTATGAGATTGCATGCTGGTTTGCCCTTACAGTTTTGGGCACAAGCTGTTGACACTGCAGTATACCTGATTAACAGGGGACCCTTTACAGCTCTGGATGGTGGTATTCTGGAAGAGGCATGGACAGGTAAAAAGGTTGATCTCTCATATCTCAAAGTTTTTGGTTGTGAAGCCTTTGTGCATATAGATAAGGAAAATAGAAAGAAGCTTGATGTTAAGTCTATGAGATGCACGTTTATTGGCTATGGCTCAGATGATTTTGGTTACAGATTGTGGAATCTAGAAACTAACAAGGTAATCAGGGGCCGTGATGTTGTTTTCAATGAAAGAGTGATGTATTGTGATCAGCTAAGGAAGTTGAATCAGTCTGAGCAGAGTAATGGTGAATTGGATGAGGTGAAAGTCCAAGATGAGCTCGCGGGAAAAAGAAATAATCACTTGCAGGAAAACACAGAGACCGACGTCGGTAGGTTAGGAACCAACATCGGCAGGACAGAAACTGGCGTCAGCCATACAGAGACCGACGTCGGCTGTACAGGTACCAAGGTTGGTCAGGAAGAACCGACGTCGGCCAGTAACAGGTCTGCAGGTGACCGAGGTCGGTCACTGTCAGAGAATTTGGGTGGACAGCGTGGACGAGTCTCAGACACCCATCAAGAGGTCAGAAAGGGTGAGTAAGCCTCCAATTAGATATTCTCCTTCTTTATTTTATTTATTGCTAACTGATGGTGGAGAACTAGAGAGTTTTGAAGAAGTAATACAGGTGGAGTCCAAGAGTCAGTGGGAGCGTGGCACGGTTGAGGAGTTGGAGTCCTTAAGAGAGAACCAAACATGGGATTTGGTTGAATTGCCAGCTGGTAAGAGAACACTTAAGAACAGATGGACCTATAGCTTGAAGGAAGGCGAGAATGGACAGATGAGATATAAGGCCAGATTAGTAGTAAAAGGATTTGCACAAAAGCCAGGTATCGACTTTGGTGAGATTTTTTCTTCTATTGTTAAAATGACTTCAATAAGGGTTGTATTGTCTTTGGTTGATTTTGAGGATTTGCATCTTGAGCAGTTAGATGTTAAGACATCATTTCTTCATGGAGATTTGGATGAGGAAATTTATATGGAACAGCCAGAAGGATTCGAGGTCAAGGGTAAGGAGAAGTTTGTGTGCAGATTGAAGAAAAGCTTGTATGGCCTCAAGCAAGCTCATAGGCAATGGTACTTAAAATTTGATAGGTTTATGACTGAGCATGGATACAGTAGGTGTCAATCAGACCATAGTGTGTATTTCAAGAGATTTGATAATGGTAGATATATTATTCTATTGTTGTATGTAGATGATATGCTGGTTGCAGGATCTCACATGCAGGATATCTCAGAGCTTAAGGTGAAATTAGCTCAAACGTTTACTATGAAGGATTTGGGAGCAGCAAAGAAAATCCTTGGCATGAGCATTAAGAGAGACAGGAAAAATCACAGGTTGATATTGTCTCAAGAAGATTATGTGGACAAGGTGTTAAAACGGTTCAATATGCAGGATGCTAAATCGGTAAGCACACCTTTGGCTGGACATTTTAAGTTGAGTAAAGAACAATGTCCTAATTCATATGATGAGGTAGAGTACATGAGTAAGGTTCCATATTCTTCTACAGTAGGGAGTTTGATGTATGCAATGGTGTGTACTAGACCAGATATTGCCCAAGCAGTGGGAGTGGTAAGTAAGTATATGGCCAATCTAGGTAAGGAACATTGGAAAGCAGTTCAGTGGATCCTTAGATATCTGAGAGGAACCAGCAGTAGGCACTTGTGCTACGGAGGTTTAGATACTTCTCTACATGGTTATGTAGATTCAGATATGGCAGGCAATTTGGATGGCAGGAGGAGCACTACAGGTTATGTTTTCACTGTAGGTGGAACGGCGGTTAGCTGGATATCTAAGTTGTAGAAGGTTGTTGCCTTGTCAACTACAGAAGCAGAGTATATTGCAGCCACAGAAGCTAGCAAGGAGATGATATGGATGACACGGTTCATGGATGAGCTTGGTAGGGAGCATGAGAGTTGCAGATTGTATAGTGACAGTTAGAGTGCAATCCATTTGGCTAAGAATTCAGCCTTTCATTCAAGAACAAAGCACATACAGCTAAGGTATCACTTCATACGACAGGTATTGGAAGATGGTGAGTTGAAGCTGGAGAAGATCCATACAGATAGGAATCCTGCTGATATGTTAACCAAGCCGGTTACAAAGGAGAAGTTGAATCTTCATTCAACTTCTGTTGGTCTTCATGATTGAGTTGAAGATGGAGGAGCTAGAAGATGTTGCTGTACAGGTACTGGTGCAGCTGTTTATCTCCAAGTGGGAGATTGTTAGTGTGTGGAGCTAAAAGCTTCACCAAGGAGCATTCATTATCAGGTTCAGGTCTACACAGACACCGATGTCGATCAGGAGTGATTGACGTCGGTCACAGGCAGTTACAGAGACGTCGACATCGGTAGAGGGTCGGCCGACGGCGGTCACAGACAAGCAGCAGGAACCGACGTCGGTTACCTGTGTGTCCAAAAAGCTATTTTCGTGGACAGAAGCGAGTGTTTGCATGATAAGTTTGAGTTGAAGTCTCAAGCTCGCATCTCTATTATTGGAATTACTATTTTTAGAGCCCTTGTTCAAGTGGCTTAACTGCTTGTTGGGTGTACATGCTCAAGTCTCCTAATTCTATATGTAGAATTAGATCTTCCTAGCTTATTGTAGTTTTGTAGCAGATTATTGTAGTTGGGTGAATTATTGTAATTCATTGTGTGAGAAGAACAATACAAAATTGAATCAATCCAGGCTTGTTGGAGTTGATTGTTTTTGAGAGAGAGAGCTCTTGAGGAATAGAGATCTATTGAGAGATCTATACATCTAGGAGAGGTGTGGAAGAAAGAAGCTTTCTTCAATTGTATTCCTTTGTAAAGAGTTTGTTAATACAAGTTTTCAGGGTGTTTTCTTGTATCTCTTGTTCTTGCTATTATCATTCTAATTACTTGTCAATCTGGTTTAATTCCGCATTTATTGCTGTCACAATTGTAATCTATTGTTGGATTGATCCCCCAACATCATGAGCTAAGTATTGTAGACATAGTTCTAATCTAAGTCTATTTCCTAAGGTTCCAATTACATTTATTTGAATGTAATAAACCTTAGGGTAGAGACTTATATTAAATCTTATTTCAAAAGATCCTTGTGGCATAAGACTTAGCTTAAATGATTTTAACCTAAGGTTTCATGATGTTTATTAACACGATGAAATCCTAGGTCAAAATGTAATAGTTGGTCCTCTTATCATTTGGACCCTTTGGGCATGTCCTAAGAGCTTAACATAAATATTTTGGCTCAAAGTATGTGTTGTATTTATTAATACAACGTAAACCTTAACTTAAAATATTTAGCCATGGTCCCCTTTTTATATTAATCCCAAAAAAACTTAGGCATAAACACCTTAGCCTAAAGTTTTTTTTGTGTTTAATAAACACAAAATAAACCTTAGCCTAATGTACTTAAACCTAAGTACCCACCAAAACAATGATGCTAATTAAAGTTCTCACTCCTTTGCAGGATGATGACCCATGCTTCATTGTAGGGATTAATCAAAAGAAGTGAAGGACTTGGTGAGTCTAATGCTATTGATCTATCAGACCAATGGCATGCATCTACTGGGGTTATAGTAAATGGATCATGCTTCATCGAAACCAGATGATCTAATGGTGTAAAATTACTGACAACTATTCAATGAAGCTCTGAGAGCCTATGAGCTCGACATGTGGTGGATGCTCATTTGATATCTAACTGGTACTAAGGCCAAGAGCATCAAAGAAGCCATGGCTAGAAATGATAGAGAGTTGAATGATCTAGTTGACAAGGAAGAAGAGTATTAATAACTTAAGGCTAGCTATGGATTTGGGACTTATTAATGAGGAACATCAAAAGTTTATGAACATCCTTTAGTAACAACAAGTTACCAAGCACATGGCCCACTAGCTAGTTAGTTAATATTCTAATTTTATGAGTCATTGTAAAATTTTGAAAATAGAATATTCTTTTGTATAGACATATGATAGTTTGTTAACATATTTAATTCTAGGTCAATTTATTTTAAAAATGCAAGTGTATTCTATAGCTTGGCTGAAAAAGGACAACAATCCTTCTTGTACATATGTATCGTGCAACTAACTGGTATACTGCCTTATCCTTTTATAGAAGGTAGTACTACCATTTTGTAAAGGGACAGAGTTCTTAGAGCTAAAATTATTTTTTAAACTTGGAAAAAGCAATACAAGCAAGGAATTTTGCAAAGATTGTCTAATATTTGTATGTGTGTTTGCTATATGACTTCTCTCTCATTTGCTTGTTCTAATTTCTAGATTTGAATGGTTCTTATAGATTCTTGGTGTGCACATTTAATTTTAGAGTTTTTAACTTGTGCCAATGCTAGGTTGATTGAAATTTCTTAGGTTTGGGCCAATGTTGTTTGCTTGCAAGAGTAAATATTTAAAGTGATCCTAGTTATTATTTGCATCTTTCCATACCTTCCTTAGAAGTCTACCTGATGTGTGATGTGATTTGGGATAAGATATTTCACTTCATATGTTGGTCTTAAGTACATTCTTGGATGAAATCTGAACTTTGTCATGATGTTTGGAATGATGATCAACAATATATATTTCTGCCCTACCCTTTCTTTTGCTCTTTTCTTGACCTAGATCACCTTAGTTTAGCTTGTAATTGTAAATATTCATCTTAAATTAAATATTGATTTAGTTATTGATCATAATTCACTGTTCTTTGCATATTTATTGTGTATTATACATAGATCTATTATTTGGCCATGGTGGCTCCTAACCACCAACTCATATAAATATAGTGAAATAGTCACTTGTTCTGCCTCTATTCCAGCAACAAGTAACATGATTACCACAACCTCTAAATCATGCATTGCATTCTTAGAAATTAAGAAATGAGAAGTGTTTCTTAACACTCTAGGCACCTATGGTACATATTTAGGCATCAACAGATAGTGCCTTGACTAGATGTTATAATATAATTTAGGATATGCATGTCCCAAACTAATCATAGAAATAATCAATTAGACTCATAATGTATGCCAAGAGATGCATGCCTTGCATAGAGTCTAGTGTTATGTATGGTGTATTTGGAAATTATCTTTAGAGCTTCATTGACTTTTGGACTTGGAGCACTTGGTGTTTAGTATATCAAAATGAAATTATGTATCATAAGTATGAATAACTTATAATAACATTGTATTTCAATTATGATTGACTGATTCAAGTGTGAATATTTATAACTAAGGATAATGATAATACCATAGTTACAACCATTTACATTTAAACAAAAACAAAGATAAAAACAAATACAAAAATGTAACCTACCTTAAAATCAAGATACAAATAATCAAGATTTAAGTAGGAACAAGAATGTATAAAAGTGAAGTAAGAACAACTTAATAAATAACATGAAAGTAAGATATGAAGAATAAATATCCATGTGTATTAACAAGAAGTACTTGGAAAACAAAACAAAATAATAATTTAAATACAACTCTAAAAAAATAAAGCCTAACTGAAAACTAGACTAAATTTGGTTATAGAATGTATGTGAACTCAAAATAATAAACAAATACAATACGAGATGAAATAATACAATAAAATACAAAAGACCAACACAATAAAACACCAAGAATAAAATTAAAAAAACAATAAAAATGAATAAAATATTAACAAAATAAAGGAAGAGACAAGAAATCACAACAAAATAACAACATATACCAAATAAACACACACAAACAAGAGTTAATCACAATGTTAGTGCAAGTAAAGAAAAGGTGAATGGTTCATGGACATCTGATAGAGGTGTTACTCTCTATGATAGGGTGACCCCTAATCTAATAAGTAACGAGACTGGCATAATAGAACAAGAATAAAAATAGACAACCCACGAGTGAAGGGAAATGACAATACAACAAAATGGGGGAAAAAATAAGAAAAAGGGAGGGGTGGCCATGCTGAATCCATATGCACAAGGCAAATAGATGTTGCCTACATAGTTCCATGGATGCGAGGTCTAACATGAACTTCAAAACCAATGTAGTTATCCTAAGAAATAAGATAGAAGAAAAGTAATGATAAGAAAACATGATTGATGTTGTAGAGGAAATAAGGAAATGGGCTCACAAAATGGCAAAATCAATCAAATGAGGGCTCATAAAATTTTAAGAGCATTGATTAGGTTGCTCAAAAAATGGTAAGAGCATATAGAAAAGGGGGACTAAGTTGAACTTAACATGAATCGAGCATGGCCTACATAGTACCATTATGACCTCAAGTCATAGTAGTTCCACCAACACAAAAGACAATGAAAACTGATTAGGTCACAATAAGGTCCCAAATAAAGGCAAACAACAAGGCAAATGATAATAGTAATGATAAGGTGATGCGATAATGCATGATAAAAGTGTTTTTCATAATTTACCCATAGACAGTTATAATTAAGAAATAACAACATCAGTTTGTGCTACTAATTTACCCATAGGTAGTTATAATTAGTAACACAAGGTAGGATATTGATTTGCCCATAGGTAGTTATAATCAATGGTACTAAGTGAAATATTGATTTTCTAATAGTATAATCAGTGACACTAGGTAGAACATTGATTTTCCCATAGGCAGTTATAATCAGTGACACCATTTAAATGTAAATGAAAGATAGCTTACCAGATCCATTGTCACACTACTTTCATAGAATATCATTTAAACACAATTCTAAAATTGCTGAAACTAGACCAAAATCTCCTTGTAGAAGGTGTAGGTAGAACCAAATGAACCAAGATAAAAAAGGGTTGGGTAGGGTAGCTAAAAACAAGCTTTGATCAATAGTAAGGGGTATGATAAAATGTTATAGGGTGTGGCATAAAGAAAATTATAGGATGATAATTGGATATAATAGTAATAGGGTTAGACAATGGCTATAGGGTTACCCCCAAGTGACAAAAATAAGGTAAATAGTAGGGTAAATAACAAATGGAAAATGTTTCTTCTTTTTCTGCTAACATGGAGATACACGTCTTAGTCAACATATGAGATAACCAGAATAATCAATCATAAAAATTGCTAGCCTACACCCTTTCTAAATAGCTACTCTATCAAAAATCTATTGTAGATTAGGATTCTAATAATATTTTTGTGATATTCATTGGTCATTGAATCTATCTCCTTCAATCATCGAGACAAGATGTCTTCATATACAATAAAGTGCAGCCAAGGATGGTAAATAATGTTAGGAACAAGATAATTGGTATAAGTTGGTAATGAAAATGTGGATGATAATGGAATATATAATGATTGGGAAACAAATGAAGATTGAGATTTTTAAGCACACACAATGTTGTTGATTCTGGATTCGACATAATTTTGGTTGTGGTTGGGATGAAGAATTCTCAATATGCTCTCAATAAGACCACTAATTTTTTTTGTTATTTGATCGTGAGAGTATCTACCATCTAATTATGCTTTATATTGGAAGTTGTATTAATTTTTTCTTTTATAACGCCTTCATCAAGTAGTGAATAGCCATTATGCTTAGCTATTAGTTCCTTAAGGAGGTTTTCACCAATGAAGTTGTCTTGATTGTCCCATAACACCTCTAAGAAGGTTTCACTAAGGGGTGTTGAGTTTTGATTTTGATTGTCTTCTAGTGCCTCTAAAAAGGTTTCCCTAAGAGATCATTCTTCTTCTGCATGAGTGTGTTCTTAGTCCCCCTGATATGCTACAAATGATATGTCATCATGGATGCAATTCAATAAGGTGTGATTCTATCAGTCCCAATCAATGCTTGTGGGAGGTGGAATGTCAATATAATGGCTATGTTGGGTGGTGGTAATGAAATGATAAAAGGTAGAAAATACTTATAGAATATACTAAGAAAAATTGTGTCGATGCTTAATTAATCATCCTAAAAAACCATAGAAGGATCATAAATATATACAAATTGATCCACAAGGCAAGTGTAACCAATGTTGTAATAACCATGATTGTATTTTAATTCTTATGCTGATTCTAACTCAATGGACTCTAAATCCCATGTTGAAATTGATGTTAATTCTACTTTTGATGCTAAATATAATGTCAGTTTAAGAATAAAACCTAACTTTAATGTTGATTCTTCATCTAATGTGGATGTTGCTATAATGATATCTTATTAAATGCTTGGTATCAAACAAGTAATGACATATGATGGCATAATGGGCTCTGTAAAAATAGATTCATCTAGGAAGGGTTCAACATAGACTGGTTCATCTAGGTGAAGCCCCTCAAAGAGATAAAATAATTTGAGAGGTGATTCCATAGAGACTGGATTGTCAAAGTGAGGCTCCTCAATGAGGGGGAAAAGATCAAGAGAGAACTCCATAGAGACTAGATTGTCAAAGGGGTGAGTCTCTTTAAAAATAGGATAATGGTCAAAATAATGATTTGCCCAAAAGTGATTATAATCATTAAAAAGTGACTCATGAATGATTGAATCATCAGAGTGAGACTCCTTGATAATAGGCAAAGTAACAAAGGGTGATTCATCATAGGTTAACTCATCACAAATGGGTGTTTCAACAATAACATCACAACCTTAGTTTATAATTGGTTGTAAAATATCAACTTTAAACACATTTTGGTCCTCAAAAGATGGCTCTTGAAGAGATAATGGTTGGATCTATTGTGGCTTGAAGATTAGCATGAATTTTCTAAAGTGGGGAATGGTTGGCATGGGGTAAATAAGGGATCATGGTTCAATAATGGGCTCTCCAAAAATTAGACTATCAAAGAAGGGATCAATAAATACTGGCTCATCAAATTGACATTCTTCAATAATAAGTTTAATAAATACTGGTGATGGGCCTAAAATGGTAATTATTAGGCATTGCAAAGTTAGGTTGATAGTGTAAGCCAAATGAGGAGGGACCAAAATAGTGACCCTTAGATGTTGTGGAGCTTGGTCACTCTCACAAGCCAAAGGAGGGGAACCTAAAATGGTAAGTTTTGAGTGTTGTGAAACTTGGTTACTCATGTAAGATGAAGGATGATAACCTATAATGGTAACCTTAGAGTGATACAAAGCTTGGTTGCTCTCATAAGTTGAAGGAGGATAAACTATAATGGTAACATTCAAGCACTATAGAGCTTGGTTACTCATGCAAGCTGAAGGAGGATAACCTAAAATGGTAACCTTTAAGCACTATAGAGCTTGGTTGCTCACACAAATTGAAGGAGGAGAATGGGGTTGGCATATGAAAATTTTCATGGATTGGTTTGGTATTTAAATATTAGGCCCAAAGAGGGAGATATCCTCAAACGTGATGGAGTGTCCATGTCAGTCATAAAAATTCTCTTCCTCATAACTAGGGTTGTAAGAGACCCCATTATAAGTATAAATTTTCATCATGTGTAGAAAATTTATTCTCTACATTCACTAAGATGTGAAACATGTTTTACAAATGTTAAAGGGTGTGCTTTGATTTATTCAAACAAATTAAAAAGTAAAATGAGACCATAATAAAATAAGTGGTGTAGTACCACACAATTAGAAGAAATGGTTATGAATTTACTCAACTTTGATGGGTTGAAATCATCAAATTTGAAGAGGGTATGATAACTTTGAAACCTTAAGTGCAAACTAACATAACAAACTTAGATCAAAGATACATCAATAATGTAAAATCTAGATATAACTACAATGAGTTGTGATTATAAAAATACAAGGTCTTTTGATTAGGAAGATAACAATATGAACCAAAAAGCTCAAAATGTGAATTAACATAATAATTCTTAAGTATAAAGCTAAAACCAAATGAGAAACACAACGCTGCCACATCGTAATAAGATGCAAAATGGTCTAATAACTTAGAGTGTGAGTGAATGCATGATAACCTAAGTCCATAATTAGAATATAATTATGATGAGTCTAGGTAATGACCTTCAATCCAAATAGGAAATTGTACCCAAGTTTACTCAAACCAAGTGCAAATGGAAAAATTGATAACACCTTAGCCTAGAACTTAGAAAGGTGAAATTTTGAATTTAGATTAAAAATCAAGGACTTTGAGATTTTTCAAAGTGGGAAAATGGTCTAGATTCAAATGGAAAACATGATAATGCTATTTAGGAAATACAATCATAATGTTCTAAATGATGATTTGAACAAGGTAAAAAGTGATTTTGATTTGGTCAGCGTAATGCCTCTTTGTTCAAATAGAATGGTGGATAACAAAGATGTTTGGTTTTAAGACATGTTTTAGATTTTAAATAGTTTTATACATGAAAAAGACCAAATAAAGGATAAAAAGATAAAATACATGAAAATGTAACATCCAAAATCCTAAAATTGATAAGGTTGTATGGTACTATTGAATTCTATCTATATACATGCTCTTGAGAGGATTTTAAGTGTTAATCCAAAAATAAAAGTGCATGAATAAGTACGGGTTCTACACCCCCTTGTCTCAAGAGATTGAATAGCGACATAGAACTTTGGGCTACTCGACCTACATCAATAGTATGTCTGGGATAAGTGGGTTTGTTCTAAAACTATCTTTTTTGTGCATGTCTAGATGGTCCCAAGTGTGGATAACACAAGAGATGATCATGTCATTTGGATCTGCATCAACCAATTTATTGTGATTTTCACAACCACTACTTACATTGATTTCTCAATATAGTGTAATGTTTGAGTTGCCCCTATGGTCTGAGGCAATATCTTACTAATGTAGTTTATTTAACTGATCAAACAAACGTCCCAGTATGTTGACCTTAATTTGTATACCCCATCATGGAGTGGGGTTAAAATGATGCTAGGAGATGAATTCCTAGGTTAATGTTTCCCTAGAGAACCCGTGAGGAGGCTATGAACTCTTTCTCACAAGTCAAATTGCATAAAAATAAAAGTTAAGTGAAAAAACTTTAAGGTCACATTTGGATCACCCAATTCATATGGATTTGGGGAGGGACTTGAAAATGTTCTTTTCATTCTTTTTAGACTAAAAGCAACCAAGGTAAAGAAAGAGAACTTTTGGTTACTGGAGTTCCTTAAAGGGGATATTGGGAGAGCATACACGCATTGATCATTTTGCAAAAATAAACAATTTTGAAAGAATAAGCATAAAATAAAAAACTTTTAAGAGTATGTATCTAAGTGTGAGTGTTTATTTTAATTCACCAAAGTGAAATATTTATGAAAAATTTCCCCTTGACCTTAGTTGAAAAAATTACAAAAAAGCTTTCACAAATAACTAAGCATAAACACAACTAAATTCCTTTTAGGCCCCAAATAAAATGTTCAAGACTTAACCACTTTAAAATTTGTGCCTTTTCCTAGTTTGTGACCTACAATTTTTAGAGGGTTTATGCTTGTTTAGAAGCCCAAAGATAAATGAGAAAATAAGATTTCAAAAGTAAGCTCTCAGGTCTCTATTTTTTTAATCTCAGAGATTGACATCAGTCTACGTAGGGATTGATGTCAGTTCAAAGAAATTGGTGTTGGTCCATTTATAGAGGGGTCAATGCTGATCAGTAAAAATCAATGTCAGTTCCTAGAAAAATAGAACACAGGTTTTCACAATTTTTTTTTTAGCAAAACAAACATGAAAACCCAAAAACTCTCTAGATCCTACAATAAAAAGGTCAATCAGACAATATGCAATTTCTTAAAACACAAAATAAAAACTACAACTTTTAAGAAAAACTCATTAATCATATTTTATATTGTGTTCTACCCTTCACACATAATTGATGTTGGTTTTGGGGGATCAATGTCGGTTAAACATAATCAATTCTCTGTGTAAACTATGTGTCACTTAAAAAACCAAAATATGTGAAAAATGATGATAAAAATTAAATTTTAAATACTTTTAAGCATTCATTAGAATATCTAAGAGTTGCATATTAGTCTCCTTTCTTGTATGGGATACATGGTCCCACCGGGCATGGACAAATATGGAGTAGGAATCCAAATCAAGTTATTCCATGAATTAGTAGATAAAAACCAAATAAGCATAAAGGACACAACATACTAAGCCTAATCCCTCATGGGGTTTTGTAAATGAATTCTAAGAGATATTGAAATATTGAATACTACCATCAAATCTTCCCAAGAGTGTCCCTCCTTCTAAGTGCAACCAAAAAGCATGATTTTCCCTAGATTTGGTGCTCCATGTCTTTGTCAATGATGAGTAGCTTACTTCTCCATAATTTATCAGTGCACTAATGGCTTAGGCTCATGAATTTGATCAATGTGTACAAATAAATTGAAGTTTTTCTACTTTAATTTTTTCTTAATAAGTTTGTATGAATGAATCTTAAAAATGGTGATCTTGGCCCTTTTATTTATAGATTTTTGGAAATGATAAAATCAACCATGACCATCCATCTTGAGATCAAGATGTGTGGCCATGAATAAATTCAATTTTAGATACTCAATCCTTAAATATCCCCATTAATATTTGGAAAATGGGGCATTAATGAGGCATGAGAGGGCTTATAAAAGATATTTGTTCCATTAATGGCTTATGGATGCCATCCCACTGATGACATCATAGGGTGATGTAGAATTAAAAATTAATTTTCCATTTAATAGATTTTTAATAACTTCCATGGATTTTTCACTCAATCCCTTGATTTGGTTTAATTTTTTTAAGTGGGTTTAATTAATTTTCTACAATTCTTAGGAAATTGGTTGTTCACTTAATCAAACTGATCGAAATGTCAATTTACTGAGTCATAATTTGACTGGAGTATAATTAGAAGAAGATATCAATTGTGTATGGATCAATACCCCAATTAGAGCATTGTGTATGCAAAATAACACATGCACGTGACGTGTGCTTTTGAATTAGAAGAACTTATTGGTCTAGAGCATTATTTTACATGGTCACAATTTGACCTTACGTGATTTGAGAAAAGATAATAATCACATAAAATGCATTTCCCCATTGAGGGATACATTTGCCTAAATTAGCACTTATACATGACAAGCTCTAACTATTTATCATGTTTTATTAATTTTGGCCTAGATTGTGTGTTGCCATAGAATATTGCTTAGATTCATAATTTAGCACAATAGTGATAGGAATTGGATGTCTACAATTTCAACAATGTAAATTACAAAGGAGGAAAAGAGTATTTATAGCAAATTCAAATACTTACATCTTTTTTTTATTGGATAAAATAATGTGGAATATAATTAAGGTGGCATATGTGGGATAGGTAAGTATTAAATGTATTGTTGTACATGTGCACACACTAATTACACACTAACTAACCTTGGTATAAAAACTAAATACCTGAGTTAACTTAACTAAAGGTAAAAAATTAATATTTACACCAACACCCCCCCTTAAGTTAAACTTAGAGAGGTCTAAGGAAAAATTCAAGTGTCTCATAATCTTTAGAAAATAGCTTCTAACAACAAGGCCTGATGAGGTACCCATGTAAAAATATCAAGAAAATACAATATGATTTCAAGTGTCTATATGGGAGCCTATTCTTATTTCCAAAATACATGTGTTTTGAGTTATTATAACCACCAATTCAAATTAGAATTGGTTCTCTATATGAGGCTAAGTTAGAATAAACACTGATCTCAATCACCTGGGTAGTAGGGATAAGAGGAAGCATTGCATACCCATCCCTAAGGAAGATAATGATAAGAATGGATGTATCTCATGAGATGATGGAAAAGCACTAAAGTAGGTGATTCTCCACAATAGTGGTGAGATTTAAAATAATACAAGGTATCCCAATCCACTTTTAGATGATGTTGAGAAAAACATAAGGGAACACCTAGTGAAAAACTCATGATATCTACATAAGTGGTACAAATCCACTATTTAAAACAATGAAATACTATGGTAATTATTATACAATAAAAAATGTTATTTTAGAGATGATGTTATAAATTTTGATACCACCAAATATTGATTAGAGAGTGTTTTGAATTTTGATGTCAATAAATATGGCTACCTACAGGTAATTTTGAATCTTGTCTAATGTTGTAGATACTAGATGTTGCTCATAATAGGATATGGTCATACTATCAAAGAAAGTCTAAAAAATATAGAATATTACACCAAATAATTCCATTAAAAAATGAGACTTAATATTATCCTCATATGGGTTTTGGAAAATAAAGTGCCTAAGAAGATACCCATGTACATGCAAAGTAACCAAACTTATGATTGTGCTAACACAAAGAAAGCACCCATGCACACAAAGGGGATTATTTGCATAAAGGAATATCTCTTAAAAATACAATAAGGTGAATATAAATGGGCCTAAATTTTATTAAAATAAATGGCATAAATGGAAGTGGTAGGGTAAATAAACCATTGATTTTTGAATATGGTGAAGAAACTCTCAACAATCTAAAAATGTTTTGCACTAGTGGCCCAAAAAGCACTACTTTAGACACATAGAAATTGATTGATGTTGAGGATAACATAATTATAAAGAATGATAATCATGTTGAAGTGTCAAAAAAATATAAGGAACTAATGGGTTTTATGCATAAGTGGCCCAAAGTCCATACTTGAACAACATGTTCAAAACTATAGTAGTTTTTCCAAAAAGGTGCCTTGTAAAAGAGACAAAAATTTTCTCAACGGGGTCCTAAAAATGTGGCTATGTTAGGTACCCTTAATAAAGTGAGATAAAAAGTTCATTTTAAAATTTAATGGCTTACAAAATATAAGAGAGAGAAAAAAACTATAAAGTTTATTGTGGGTCTGTTTGACCTTTTGTCAGACCAAACCCCCCTTCGATCATTGAAAAAATGATATCTAGAAGAATATGCCATAAATAACAATAATTTCACCATTACATTTTCCAAATGAACTAAAAAAGACCTAAAAAATGTCCTACCAAGATGAGAATCATACTCTCCAAGTGAAATAAAAGTGCCATGCAAAAATTATGCTAAAACAAGATGCATGCCAACACCAATGTGTAGAACTCAAAAAAAGATCTAAGTTCAAAATAATAGTATGAAAAATTTCAAAACAAAAAAAAAGATATGAGGCTGGTAAAGTGCTTGAAGCATGACTCCTGTAGGGTTCTATTATAATAATTTTTGTACCATCACAAATCAGGCACCAAAAATATCCAAAAATTTGGGTCACTACGTCCACATCAAAACCACAAATCCTATAAAAAAGTGGGAGTTCTTGGTACTCATAAATCAAGAGATATACCTCTCAAATTGTAGGTAGGTATAAAATATGCCATATGGTAGTACAAATGGTGATGTTACTAGTTATAAATGACACAATGAGATTCCATATGGCAACACATATAAGAATTAATTGTAGGTTTATATGGACTGTATAGGCTATTTTTTAAAAATGTTGAAAACCCAAAAAAGTATGTAAAAAAACCTAGAATATATATGGTAGGATCGTACCCAAGCTTGAGCTGAGGACCCCAATTTTTTTTCCATATTTCATGTCAAAAAATTATAGGGTGTTTTTAGTTGATCCCTTGGTTTTTGGGCCATTTGAATTGAAAGATGGTATCCATTTTGATCCAAGATGCTATAGAAAAATGTTATTTCTAAAAAAACATAAAAAATATCCAAAGCTATGGAGCTAACATTTAATGGATCTAGTAACATATTAAGATTTAGTCTAATTAGAATAGAAAAATAATTGAAGAATGGTTCACACAAGATCGATGTGATAAAAGGATAACCAAAATGAGAACCTAGAAAATTGCTTAAATATTTAGCTTATGTGTGTATGGGTTAATAGTGTGTAAAAAAATATCATTTCATCAATGCCAAATACAAAGGAGGAGAAGAGTATTTATAGTAAACTCAAATAATTGCATCTCTTTTCCTATTGGGCACACAAAATTTGTCATATAATGAATATGGTAGAAGTGGGGTACATACGCATTAAATTCATCCTTAGACATTTGTACACACTAACTACACACTAAAAGTATCATTCCACTTTATTCTGCAAGTGATGGGCCTATGTTTTGACAAGAGAAACTCTAGATGGATGGTGACAACTTACCCATTAGAGAGAGTAAAGGAAATCATGTGTTTCTTAGAGAGCATTAAATTGTCCAACTATTTGAGGACCCTATTAGTACTAGCATGATAGTTAGACCAAGTGAACCAAGGTGAGTTATTTAATGCATGCCAATAGAGAAATGGGTTGAGTAAACCCTAGTGGTTTTTGAAATAAAAACAAGCTTCATGATCTCCCACACACCATCACATAAGAATTGCACCAATTTTATCCTTGTGATTTTCAACCATATTCAAGTCACTACAAATCAACTAGGTAAAGTAAGGTAGATTATAAACAAGACATCACCATAATGTTGAACTATTAGGGCCATCATCAGGGGATTAGATGTTGATAACCCCTAAGGACTAACCATCAATGTCAAATAACACCCATATATCCCAATGTGATGGATCTTCACTTGAGAAAACAACCATGGGGAAAAATTATTAAAAACTAAAATATTGGTACACCATGTCCATCTTTGTGCAAAGTGGAAATGTGATATGTGTAAGGATAAATTCATTTTAGAGTAGTATGCATAATGACCATTTAAATATTAACTTCATGGAAATAGATAAAATTTAAATATCCTAGGTTATGACAAGCAACATGCACAAATAATTTGTGAGACGTATACATTAGACCTCAAACATACCATGATATTAAATTCATTGGGTGGAGTCTTCCTCAAGTAGTTCTCTATAAACATATTTGATGTCTTCTCCAAACTCAAGAGTTTCAAAATGGTTTCCCACCAAGGTGTGCTAGTTTGGGATAAAATACCCAAGCGATATGGAAAGACATATATCCCCATTATCCTCTCTAGGAGAATTAGTTCCACTATGAGGTGGAAAACATGACTGTCGAGGGGTAGGATTGCTTGCAGAGGAGGTCCTAGCAAAAGGAAAAATAATTTATGAATGAGAAGCTTGAGAAACTCAGCTCAGAGAGATTGTAATAGACCAAAGAGGGTTGACAAGGGTGACCACCTTCTCCTTTTTCTCCTCAAAGGAGGACATCTAAATAGGGGGTGTGATATGGTTTGACGCATTTTATATCAATGGTGTTTTTTTTTTGGCCACCATTGTCTATCCATCACCACTTTCCACCACATTATGATTTTCTAGTGGCACTTGATTGACATGGGGCTTTAACCCATCCATGAGAGGGAATTTATGGATTATGTGATTGAGTGAGTGAAACTTAAAGCAAGTATTTGGTAGATTAAAATGAGTGACTTTTTATGCTTAATGCTCTAGCCCTAATTGGATTTCAATAGATACTTTTAGGTCTTCGGTTAATAACCTCAACACAAAACTACCTATTTAGGCTAGCATAATAGAATTTTCTCATATAATGGAAAAGCACCCACCATATGGGTTTAAAAATAAACTCACGAAAATCCCAAAGTGGAATTGGAAGGCCATGAAGTTCTATCTAGACCAATGACTTAAGAGAGGCTTGGTTAAAAACTTTAAAGGTATGAGTCCAAGGGGACACAATTATAATGGTATTCTTCAAGAACTAGGAGCTCAACCTAGAAAGGAGGGTTTGGAATTGAGAGGGATACTTAAAGAAGAAATGTAAAAATACTTTTGTGATATTTATAACCCCAATGAATTTAATCCTAAATATTCCTAATGAAGATGGATCCAAGCATTAAGGGAATCCTCTAAGGGGACATGGTTGACATAGTAGGCTATTGGAAATTTAATCTCATACCATTTTAAACATTGTTAACAACATCGTATTGTAAGTAAACATTAGGTTGATAGTGAACATTAGAAGTTATACCTTGTTGTATACCTTTAGATCAAACTTTTTGGCTATCTTCATCACCATCCTTCTTTCTATCCATAATAATAATTGTGACAACATGGTTGAGGTCCATTAAAAATGGGCCAAACCACCCAAATGGCAAATATTAATGTGAAATAAATGCATGCTTAGCCTATAAAATCTTGTAAATAAATATGATAGTATTAGGAAATAAGGATACAAGGTAAAATAAAATCATAGAGTAAGCTTTTCAAGTTCCTTTAATATTCAAAAGTATGGAAATCCATCTTTTTTTTGTTTTTACATAGTTTTTGAGTTTTAACATAGTTTTAAAATATATGTGAAAACTATTAATGCTAATAATAGTTTTATAAAACATAATTAATTATTAAATTGATAATAACTTTTGCACATATTTTTTTTAAAAGGTATTTTTAAGAAACTCAAGACAAATTTTCTAGCAATGATAAGGAAGGGGGTCCTTTTTGGGTATGTATTCAAAGTTAGTGAGGTTTTCAATCATCGATAGTATATCATTCCCCTCAATGATTTAATATATTGAAGACATCACACCAAGTAAATGCAATAATGTTTTAACAAGGAAAACTAATGTGATACACTATGTTATAGCTTGAACATCAATGCTACAGTGAGTGCTCTCTAAATACTTGATTTCTCTAGAATAATTATTAACACTCAATATATTTTTATAATAATAAATACTATATTCTCTTTAATATTTATTTTAGATTCATATATTCCTCTTAGATGCCTAAATGCATTAACATACCTATGCATTTATTGACTTTTTGTATTCAAATCAAGATCCTATTCATGTACAAACTATTAATATTTAGTCTAGATAGGATTGAATAAGAATCAAAGTATATCTCATGCATTATGGATAGGATAAGAGGATAACCAAAAATATAACTAAGAATATTCCTCAAATATTCATCATCTATGTGTATGCATTACTAATGTGAAAAAAACTATTATTTCAACATTATAAAATACTAAGGAGGAGAAGAGTATTTATAGAAAAGTCAAAGACTTATATATATTTTTATATTAGACACACAAAGTGTAGAATATAATGAAGGTGTCACATGTGGGGTAGGTAAATATTAAATGCATCCTTGGACATGTGCACACACTAGCTAGCCTTAGTAGAAAGATAACTACCTAATTTAACTTAACTAAAGGCGCAAAATTAATATTTGCACAAACACCCCCCTTAAGTGTAACTTAGGGAGGTCTAAAGAAAAAATCAAGAGTCTTAAAATAATTATAAAATAGGTCTTGAAAACAAGGCTTTATGAGGTACCTATGTACAACTATTAAGAAAATACAATGTGATGTCGAGTGTCGATATGGATGCCAATCCATCTTGCCATAATACATGGATGGGGATTTGTTGTAACCATTGAGTAAAACTAGGAATTGGTTCTATATATGAATCTCACTTATAATTTTTTTATCTCAATAAATGGGGTAGTAATGACTTGAGGAAGCATTGCATACCCATCCTTGAGGAATATTGTGATAACAATGGATGCCTCTCACAAGATAATGGCAAAGCACTACTTTAGGTGATGTTTCACAATAGTGGTGAGCTTTAAAAGACTACAAGTTTGCCTAATCCATAATTAGATGATGTTGTGGAGAATGAAAGGGAACAATTGGTGAAAAACTCATGATATTTACATGAATGGTACAAATCCATTACTAAAAAAACTGAAATACTATGGTAATTCTTATACCATAAAAAAATGTTAGCTTAGAGACAATGTTATAAATTTTGATACCACAAATGATGGCTCAAAGATAATGTTTTTAATTCTAATATCAACTAATATGGATTCCTGTAGATAATTGATAATCTTTATTAATGTTGGAGATACCATATGTTGTTCATAACAAGAGACAATCATATTGTCAAAGAAAGTGTAAAAAATATAAAAGAGTACACCAAAGCATACCATTAAAATATGATACACACTATAATTATTACATGGGTTATATAAAATAGAGTGCCTAAAAAGATACCCATATATAGGTGAAGAAAACAAACTCATGATTGTGCTAAATTAAAGAAAGCACACATACACACAAAGGGGATTATTTTCAAAAAATAACGTCTCTTATAAAATGCAATGAGGTGCATAGAAAGGGGTCTCAATTATCTCAAAATAAATGACATGAGTGGAAGTGGCAAGGTAAAATAAACATTGATTGCTCAAGATGGTGAATAATCTCTCAAAAATATAAAAAAAGTCTTGCATGGGTGGCCTGAAATCCACTACTTTGAACACATAGAAATCCACTGATGTTGTTAATACCAAAAGTCACAAAGAATGATCATGATGTCCAAGTTTTGAAAAAATACAAGGAAATATGGAGACATTTTTATGAGTGGCCCAAACTCCTCTACTTAAACACCAAGTTCAAAAATATATGAGTGTTTCCAAAAAGGTGTCATGTGAAAAGATACTAAAATTTCCTCAATAGGGTCCCAAAAATGAGGCCATGTTAGGTATCCTTCATAAATTGATAAAAAAGTGCATTTTAAAATATGGCTTGAAAAAGATAAGAGAGATAAAAATCTATAAAATTTTATTGTTAGGGGCTATGACCTTTTGTCAAACTAGACCCCACCCTTTGGTTTTCAATAAAATGATATCTGGAATAATGTATCATAAAGCACAAGAAATTCGCCATTGCATTTGCCAAATGCAATAGAATGACCTAAGAAAGATCTTGATAAGACAAAAAAAATCACCCTCCAAGTGCAATAAAAGTGCCATGAAAAAATTCCACCAAAATAAAATTCATAACTAACCACACCAATGTGTGCAACTAAAAAAATCCAAGTTCAAAAAGACAACACATGAAATTTAAAAATAGAACTCAAGATATAAGGATATAAAAGTGATTTAAGCAGGTATCTCATAGGTTTTTATTGTAATAAATGTTATATCATCACAACCTAGGTGCAAAAAAATTCCAAATTCTACTTCACTATGTCTATGTCAAAAACAAGAATCCAACCAAAAAAGGGAGCTTTCCCACCCTCATGAATCAAGAGATATGCCTCTCAGAGTGAAGGTAAGTCTATAAGATGCCATGATGGTACAAATGGTGATGTAAATAGGTATGGATGATACAATAGGTCATCATAGGAAACATGGGCATGAATAGGTCATAGGTCCATATGAACTGTACAGACTGGTTTTTTTTTGAAAAACTCATTGAAATTTTAGAAAAGTCCACAAAAAACCCAAAATACATATAATTTGTATTATAACCAAGCTTGAGTTTAGGACCCTAATTTTTTCTCCATATTTACTCTCAGAAAGCTATAAGGTGTTTATATATGATATATAAGTTTTTATGCCTTTTGAATGCGATTATGATATCCATTTTTCTCCATGATGCTACAGAAAAATATTTTTTAAAAAAGGATAAAAAACTATCCAAAGATATGGAACTAGTATTCAATGGATTTGGTACCATTGTAGATACTAAAATATTATTTATATAGTACCTTAATATTGTACACTTGTAAAATACGTAGCATGGTTGTGCCTTTTAGTTCTAGACCTTCCTATTGCTGAAAGACTCACATTCACTATCTCTTTGTGCCTAATTTATTATCTCTTAATCTAACCATTATTATTATAATGAGCCAATCATTTTATACTATGATAAATTCTCTAAACCTAATTATTATCCTTCACTACCAGTTTTGGACCTATACCTATTTTCTAGCTCCCCAGACATTTGCACCCCAAGTGGATCCATGCATTGATGCAAGTGACCATTTTCTTATAAAGTGTTTAGTGCCCAAAAGTTATCCAATTTTGAAAAGAAACATATTCAAAAGGTTTTCCTAAGTGACTTCATGTGAGACATTTCTAAATGGATTGATATATGTACAAGATCAACCCTCATTCATTCCTCACCTAGCAATCATTTACAACTCATAAAACAATATACCAATAAGCACTTAATAAAGTATTCAAGTGAGAAAATATATTCTATTTGTCTTCATTTCCATATCAATCATAGGATAAGTATTTATACACTTTTGAAGCATTCAAAAATTATCCCATGAGCCTTATTTGCCAAGTTACAAGCTTGGTCATTACATGTTATTACTTATCACACATTACACCCTTGTGCACACACAATCCAACACATGGGGGATAAATACATAAGTTTAAGGCCCTATTAAGAGTATTGGATATGCAGGTAGAACCCATTGACAAAGGTGTATTTGGGGTCCACTCAACACTATGATCCCACCAACCCATTTTTTCCACAATCACTCCAAGGGTGAAGAGATAGGGTTTGATCATTTAACAAAGAATGACAACCTATGCTCATGATATAAAGACATAAAAATAAAGGTGATAGAAAACCCAAAATGATCTAGTTGGTCACATCTAACTCTAGTTAATATTCCCCTTAGGACATCTATGGTAGAGTTAGACTCCTATGTCAACATAACTGTCTAGATTTGACAAGCATCCGAGGCCACAAAAAGGATATTTTTAGAAATTGATGTCCCATTTTAAGATCACTATCTAGTCTACTTCCAAATTGTTCCTAATTAGAACTATATGCACATAATAAACTAGCTAAGTATCATTATTTCAAATTCATTGCAATATCTATTAATATCTATAATTTACTTTTTTTAGCAATTTCAATTGTATATATTTAGAATACTATTTATCTAAGTTTTCTATTTATTGGCTTGCTATAAATTATTTTATCACCCTTGTGTTTAGATCAATTCTATATTTCTTAACCCTAATTCCCCCACCTATCTAAATTTAAGGTTAAACATTTGCTAAACCCAACCTTTGGTCTCTAAACCTTAGTGGACTTAGGGTTTCTTTTTTTCTCTGATTTCATATTTTGAAATTGTAAATATTTTAAGAGAAAATTTACATATATTTTAAAGTAAATAACCACCATGGGTATTACCACCAATATTATTCAAAAAATAGATATTTATATCAAAGGATTTGGTAATTCATGTAACCCTCCACTTGGCCAAATCACATTAGATGTGATATTGGGGCCAAAAATGGTTCCAACTACATTCCAAGTAATATCTCATTCATTGTATTATAGATTAATTTTGGGTAGACATGGATAAATACCATGGAATCTATCCCATCTACATTACATTGATTTGTTAAATTTATACATGATTGGACCTTATTGACAATGCATATCCTTGATGAACCCTTCAAATTTTAAAAAATGATACATTTCTACATATAAGGGATACCTAAAGTGGTACCACCTAAATAATACATTCCACTTGAGAATATAAAAACACATGAAATGGGTGAGTCAAACACAATGGCTCATTCACCTCATAAAATAAATAAAGAAGTAACTACTAAGTGTACATGGATGCACATCCAAAGCAATAATCATTACCAAAGGAATTACTAGTACCACAACCATAAGAAACTTAAACATTTAAAATTACTTTGTTGGTAAATACCAAACAAAAGATGAAAAAGTGATATATTGGTATGATAGTGATGTATATCTATCCCATGATATGTCAAATGAACACTTGCGAAAAATAAATTTTGATCCACTTAACTATTTTTCGCATAACCTATTCACATCTACATGTCTTAGTACCTATAGACTAAATTCACCTACAGACAATACATAAACAAATAAAGATAAAGGTAAGGCTAAAATAATAGATGAACATGTGAATTATTTTTATTCAATCCATCCCTCTTGGATAAAAACATTAAGCCAACCTTACAAGGGACCAATGAAAACACACCACATAAATAAAGTAGAGTCCTCTCAAAAACTTTCATAATGGATTATACAGATCTTAGAAAATTAGGATGTTCCAAATTTAATTCTTCCTGTGTTACTTGAGAATCACATGATATATTTACCTCCTAATAGACATGGATCAGGCAGAAAAATATTGCTAAAAAGGGATCACTATATTGTGCTTATCATCGAATCATCAGTCATAATACAAATCAATGTGAGACATTGAAAAACCATATTTAAAAATACAAAGGTGAGGACCACATAAAGGCTATGCTCAATAAATTAAGGTGATTAAGGCATGAAACTCTAACCATTATTGCAAATGTTGATGGGGTGTGTTGTATAAATATTGTAATTAATAAAAATAATTGGGGTACACTTTGTAATGTGTCATTTTTGAGAAGTTGGGATATAATATAAATAAGCTAAAATGGTCTCCCCTAATGCCATAATATATTGGGTAAATTTTACTACTTATAACATGTGGACTCAAATTTGTTTATTCCCTTGTATGGGTAATGAATTTGAAACCAAACTTCACCCTTCACTTTGGCTAGTATTGGTTGACCATTATGAATGTGATAGTGAATAATATAAATATGTGAATCATATTTTAGTTCATGCCACATGATGGATATGATGATAAACCCATGAAAATAGTTAATGGAACCAACTTACCAAAACACATTAAAACATTGGACATGATAGAGCATAAATAATGGTGGCATACAAAGGAGCCAAAAGGGCCACCAGATAGTCCTTTATCATATGAGTGGGAGGATCCATCTCATTTCATTGAAATTAAGCTTCACAAATCCTATAAAATTAAAAAACTAATAATCAAAAATAAAATATACAAAAAAATACAAAAACATTCAATAAATTCAATAATACCAAAAAATTTAACATGTTCCTAGTCATATTATTTATTATACATATGTTGTTTTCTCAATGTTAGTGTTGTCAATCAGAATCACACCCTTGTGAAGCTAGTTTTAGGCCTTCACAGTCTGCTAAAACATGGAAACAATCTTAGGCTATGGGTAACCTAATAAGTGGATTGAATCTCTAGATTATAAGGGTTAACTCTCGTTAGTGTATCAATTAGGATCTCTACTCTTTGCTACGAACTACTATTAAAAGGGAAGAAATAAACTTAAAGGGAAATCCTATCTAAGGGTGATGATACACCTAAATTTTGATTGATCCACTCAATTTGAGCTCTTAAGAACACTGATTTAGATAAGAAAAGGGCTAAACTTTCAACTCCAATTGACCAATATGCATAAGTATTTCATGAAAAGGTTTTACTTGGTGATCCAAGCTTAAGGTAAATGAAAGAATAAGCCTAATTTAAGGCACTAATCAGTGACTTATATGCACTGTAAACTCAATCAAGAGGCATCAAACATAGAACATGACCTACATAAACTGATCAACTAAGTTGATAGGTAAGAATCAAGACTTAACAAGGAAGAGAAATTCTATCACTTATGCAAATCACTGACATGAATACACTATACCAACATTTTGGAAAATAAAAATAGTCCTATTAATCTAAAAAATGGTTACAAACTCAGTCTTTGGAATAATTTGTTCTTGTCAAAAGAGGGATACAATTCAAGGTTGAAAAGCCAATTTATATAGAAAAAAAATACAACAACCAAGAGGTTGGCATTGAATATAGAAGAGGAGATCAAATCCCACTTCAACCCAAGTTCAATTTTAGCTACACCAAGAGAACAAAGCCTTAAAAAAATATTTTTTTGTCTTTTGTCTTGCATAAAAATCTCTCTGGCATTAAAAATAGATGGTGGGCTTATCTTGGGCTGTTCTTTTTCATGCATAGAATCTATGCCAACTTTGGATGTATTGACTTAAGTTTGAATCAATTTGAAGCTAAGTTGGAATGTGAGAATGTCCTCTATTTCATGGAAATCATGAGTGGATGTAGCACTTGATAACAAATCAAATATAATTCAAGACTAGTCAACCTCCAATGATCTCCACCTACATGAAAAACTACACCACATCTAAATTTAGAACTCCACTTAAACAGCTAGAAATGTTTGAAAGGTTTAGATTTATGAGACAAATAAAAGTACATGCATGAAATTTTGTGTTAATCTCTCAAATGTTGAATTCTTTGAGTTATCTATGCAAATGTGTCTCCATTTTAGAACTAAAAGAGTTGTGTTTGAAATGGATGCATGTCTTAGACGTGTCTAATCCTATTTATTGGCTATTGAAATCCCTTACATTTTTTGGTTCTTCAACTCTATCTATTTCTTGTAGATAATTTGTTTGGGATCTTCATTTTGCCTCTGGATTTTTTTATTTATTTTATATTTTCCTTCAGACTTATTTCTTTTCTTTGGTTTGAACAACTCCCCCAGACAAAAAGTTTGAAGGAATCATATCTTTGGAATTTTGTCTATTTCAATTCCTTCAGACAAAAAATCTGAAGGAATTCTTCCTTTATAGCTTTTCTCTCTTTTGGGCTTTGGATTAGGGCATTTTCCATAGAATTGACCCTTCAACGTTTTATAACTACCCTTTGAGTTTCTTGCAATGGTCTTCTTTTTTCAAAAATACCCTTCAACAGCTTGAAAATGCCCTTTGGGCTTTTGAAAGAACCCTTCAGATTTTTGCAAAGGACTTTTCTTTGAGTCATTTCCTTATTTATTTTAGTAGCTAAATATTTTGAAATAATTCTTTCAGATAATTTATCTGAAATAATTATTTCAGACTTGTCTATCTCCTTCTTTAGACCTTTGTGTTTTAAACTTTCTCAAAGGGCAGATACCCTTCAGGATTTTTACCTGAAGGAATTCCTTTAGATTTTCCATAAAGTCCTTTTATAAAGGGATAATAAACCTATATAATTTTTGTAATTTATCCTTCTAAAGGGATTCTACCCTTTGGAAATTTTTGAATAGTTTTTTTCGAAGGTAAAGTAACCCTTCAAAAAAATTGTAAAGGTCCTTTGACATTTTTCCTTGAACAAAAAGTTTGAATTATTTCCTTTTTACATTTCCTTCAGACAAAAAGTTTGAAGGAATTATTTAATTTCTAAAATATCCCTTTAGGATTTCAAAGTGTCCCCTTAGGTTTTGTTAAGAACTTTCCTAAAGGGTAGATACCCTTCAAGATTTTACAAATGTCCACTTTAGATTTTTGTCAATTATCCTTTTCTAAATTGTCCCTTTGGATAAATTATTTTAATCCCTTCACCAAAAAAATGATCCTTAAATAAATTTGTGAATGACCCTTTTGGAAACCTTTTCTCAAAGGGCAAATACCTTTCGGCATTGTTGGAACGGTCCACTTGCTTTGAAAATGCCTTTTCTCGAAGGGAAGGTATCCTTTGATAAAATTGAAACAGTGTTTCAGATTATTAGAAATGGTTCTATCCACAAAGAAAGAACCCTTAAAATTTTTGATAATTCCCTTCTAAAAGGTAACTATTAACTATTAGATTTTTGGGAATTCACCTTTGGGAACCTTGAAATGACTTTCTGATTTCCTACAAAGAACCCTCCCGAGGAAGTGGAAAAAAACCCTTCTTGTAAAGCCTGAAGTCTTTTTTAGAAATTTACCCCTTTCAACTATTTGGCAATGACATGAAAAGCTTCAAATGGTAAGGGTGAAAATTTTGACTTGTGGGGTCAAGATTGTTAACAGTTAGTAGATAACATATCACCATAAAAATCAATACTTTCAAAGCAAATTGGCAATGACATGAAAAGCTTCAAATGGTAAGGGTGAAAATTTTGACTTGTGGGGTCAAGATTGTTAACAGTTAGTAGATAACATATCATTATTTTCTATGTACACATGTTTCATATATCATTTGAGTGTGATACATGCATACCCATATACATGATATATGCACATAAAAATGTTAATACTTCCATTTACTCACATCATAAGTATGTTGGGTGCATATGCTTTTTTGATCATGATACACCTAGGCTATATTATTCTATGATCATTTTTCATTATCATGTTTTAGCTTCTATACTTACACATGCTTATATCCATGCTCATGTATTTTCATAATGTACTTGATATGATATGTAGTTACTATTTTTGATCACACATGTTTTTAAGAACAAGTATGATATGTTCATGTTGGTTGATTTTATTCCATTCTTTCGTTTTTGTACTTCCTTGAGTGTCTTACTGTTATCACTCAGAAGTGTACCCTTGCTGAGAATGTGTGCTTGTTTTGAATTGAATTGATACAATAGAAAATTTCAAAGATGTGAGACCTTATAATTATAGATAATATCTAGATTAAGGTATGGTTTCATTTGGTGCACTCACCTAATTCTATCTAAACTATTTAATTCTGTGCTTTCTTGACTAGGAAAAGGGTAGAAGGAACAATGCTAAAACTAAAAATGGAATTGAAAACTAAAAATTGAGGTGATGCACCAATGTTAAGGTAAATTATACTTATAATAAACACACTTTATAATCTAAATAAATTTCACACATTCACTTCATCTTCTTACAATGACTCTTGCATAAGTATTTCATACAGAGGTCTTGACTAACACTCACACTAGCTTGAGAGGAATGAACAATTGTTAAATTCACTTCCAGATTAGGTAAAAATCAGACTTAGATGATTTATATGACATAAAATATTTATAATTTTATGTATAAATGTGAGAGATTCAGACATAAATATAGGAAAAAAAATCATTCACTAAGTTCTATCAATGAATTAAGAACACATTTCATGAACAACTTGAAGATGGAGAAAAAATTTAGCTCTTTATTGCTTTAAAGGTGAGTTAGTACAAATTTTGGTAGAGTTTAAGTAATCCAAAGAAATTATATATATATATAATAATAATAATAATAATAATAATAATAATAATAATAATTCAAAAATTAATGTCTATATATAAAATAATAATAAAGAGAAGATAAAAAGTTCCATATGAGTCCACATGCAAGTCAAGTTCACTCTCAATTCAACTAAAAATTCAACTCAAAATTGAACTCCACCTTCAATTTTACCAAATTACCATGTAAAATATTTTATTTTAAAACTTATTTATTTGAAAATGGAAATATAGGAGAGAGAGGGAGAGTTTACAAGTAAAAGGGCTATTCATGCATCTTGAATCCTGAGTTAACTCCTTGTAATATTGTATGCAACTTCTGATCTTCTTTAGTTAGCTTTTTTTGATATTTCAGTTAACTCCTATTGGCATTTAGTTTATTAATATTTGTCTTGGATAAGTATTAAATTTATACTTTAGTTAACTTCACTTGCATCTTGAGTTGATTGAACTTATCTTGACTTCACACTTTGAGTTTAACTTGAGTTATCTTGCATGCATGTTGACTTTTTGACTTTTCTAAATTTGGACCAAAAAGGGGTATATTAAGAGAGATATTTCATGAAGATGTTATAAATATTATTTTTAATGAAATTAGCACATAAAATATTGACCAAAACTTGAACTCAACTTCTCCACTTTTGCATGTTTTGAGCTCCACTTTTCTAGGGTTAACTGAAGATTCTTGTTATTGACTTGAACTTGCTAAATTTAGCCCAAAATGGGGCACCATAGTTATAAAAATGGAAAAATGTGGATTTTTAATTATATATTAAATATTATTGATAATTGGGCACTTGATGATGACCATAACATCCCTTCAAACTGGTTCTTCTTTTATATACCTATCTTGTGCAACTTTGACAAGCTCTTGAATGCACTGTGAGAGTAAAAAACTTGATAGATATTAATAATTATAATATATAAATATAAAAAAATGATTAAAACATAATAAAAATAGTGGGACAAACTGTCAAATATAATTTTAGCTTCAAACTCCATGTACAATTCCAAAAAACACTATTTTATGCTCTCTTGTTCTTAAGAACCCTTATTTATATTGGTGGGTCTAAAATGAGTTCCAAGCCTGAAAAAAAAACACTATTATTATTATTTTTGGATAGGTATAAATAGTTAATATCTTAAATTTTTTTGAAAATCTTCAAAAATCTTCACCAAACTCCCTGAGAAAAATTCACAAAAAAGTGCTTGCTCACTGCCCTGGGGATGATTTGGAGATGTTTTTCAATGAGATGAGCCTATTTTTAATTATTTTTCATTCAATTATAATTTATTTATACCTTTAAATTAATTAATAACACCTTAGAATCAAATTTTTCCATAGGAGGGACCTGAAACACCCATTTCCAACTCTATTTGTGAGCAAAAAAGTGAAGAAACCTTCATTCCATTCATGATCAAACCTATATATTAGTATTTTATCTTTCCTCAGGTATATTATAGAATTTAAATCACTTTAAAATATTAAAATACATCAAATATAACTACATATAAAATTTAAAATTTTTTATTTAAAAAACATTCAAAATATGTACTTTTTGGTGTTGAGTAGCTTGCCCAATTTCATTTCTAAATACCTATAGGTCTATGTTTTTCCATTTTATTGAGTTTTATGAGGTTTAAAAACCTATTTATTTTTTAATTGTGACATAAAATAATACCTCTTATATTAAAATAATTATATGTGCTCAAACAATCACTTAAACTACTCAAAACTTGACTTTTATGATTGTCTCTCTTGCTTGCTTAAACCTTGATGCTTGATCCTTTGCCTTTATCCATAATTTTTATTAAAATTTTTATTGATAAAAGTATATAAATTTATTATATTCCACATTATATCTCACTTAAATTTTTTTTTTCAACAAATAACTCAATAATGCAAACATACTGCTTAAAACTGAGCAAATGAGGGTTTAAGAAGGGTTTTAGAGCACATGTTCTTCTTAACAATTGTTCATAAAATTAAGTCACTATAACCTATAAAAAATACATGTAATATTTATATAAAATGTGACCCAAAATATATTTAATACTTTTTTAACCAAATCTTCTTCACCTTCATGTATTGAGTATTTGAAAATTGCCTTCACTAGCTTGCAAAATAGCTAGTTAGAGGAATAAAAAAACCTCTGTCAAAATTTGGACTTTTGAGTTGTTTATGAGAATTATTTTGGTATGATTAAGTATTTATGATATTTTTAATACATTTTTTTATGTTTATTCCATGAATTGGGTCTTCTTGAAAACTTTCACATAAGCACTTTGACTAATGGTGACAAAATTATCAACATTCTTGATAACTTTGCTGAGATGTTTGCCTACTAAACACTCAAGATCAGGAGCTCTATCTTTTGGGTTATGGATTCATGAAAATATGATGAAATATAAAAATGAATTTTTTTTCCTCAATCAACTTTGAAACTGATAAATTCTTCAAATAACTACAACACTTAGGCATACGGACTTATTGAATTGATAATTGGAACAACTACCAAATGAAAGTTATGCAAGATAACACTTAGAAGAATTGAAAAATAAATATAATAACATAACATATATATAATATAACCTATATAAAAATTAAAATATAAAACTACTATGCACAACATTTAAGATCCATTTGGATCAAAATAAAAAACTCTTAAGTCCTTTCTATGTGGTTGACAAAGATGAAGAACAAACTACTGTTAAGTGTCATTTTTTTGGATCATCTCTTTTCCTAATTTTCAATATCTTTATCTTATCTCCAAGTGAATAAAATTAATCAAACATATTTTAAATATAAATAAACTCATCATGTGGTTCAATACTCACCTCATGTTTCTCTTTCACACTAAGAAATCTTTCCAATGTAACCACATTCTAATTTACCTTCACGACCACTTTATGAATATCTTCACAAGGAGATGTATGCTTAAAAATATTCTCTAATTATTGAATCAACTCAAATTAATACTACCATAAGTCATCAAAATCTTCTTAGTCCTCACTTGTAGCTTCTTGAGGTTCACTATGAGTCACTACATATTATTTTGTATCTTTATTTAGCTCATGCATATGACTACTACCTTTTGAAACCACTGCTGAAATATCACTAGCTAATTCCACTTATTATAGAACATCTTCATGATAAGATTATTGAAGCTCACTTACTATTATAGTTTGATTTTTTAATGGCTCCTCAAGGGTTACAACGTGATTTCCTTCTATCCCAAATTAAAGCTCATTTGAACAACACAACTCTTGATCATCATCTCTTGAAAAATTCTCCTCTTCACCTTCATGTTATTTTTCCTTCCATACAAATGGGAGATTGTGGGAGAGAAATATACTTCATTCTTTTACATAGGAATGTAGGTCATTATTGGCTGTTCTTGAGCTTGAGGCTTTTGGATTAAAGAGGCATTAATAAGGATTTCATTCAATGTTTATTTAAAATAAAGGAAATAAACTTGTGTGTTAGAAATGATTCATGCTTATTTTCCCTCTCAATATCAACCTCTCACATTATGATATGCTTTGATCTTCATGGATAACTTTAATTTAAGTGATGGGTGGAGGGATCAAGAACTTGTGCCTATTCTCACTTCCATTGATACAATGAAAACTATCTAAGGTGTGGTACCTTATAAGATGAAGGTCTGATTTCATTTGTTACACTCACCTACTTCTATCTAAACTATCTAATTCAGTGCTTTATTGACTAGAAAAAGGGTAGAAAGAGCAATGCCAAAGCTAAAAATAGAATTAGAAACTAAAAATTTGGGCGATGCACCAATTTTAAGGTCAATTATACTTACATTGGACACACTTTTGAATTTAAATAAATTTAACACATTCACTTCATATTCATACAATAACTCTTGCATAAGTATTTCATACAGAGGTCTAGACTAACACACACTAGTTTGGGAGGAATGAACAATGGTTGAATTCACTTCCATATTAATTAAAAATAATATTTAGACACTTTATATGACCTAAAATATTTATAATTTTCTGTATAAATGTGAGAAATTAATATATAAACATATAAAAAATAATCATTCACTAAGTTTTATCAATGAATTAAGAACACACTTCATAAATAACTTGATGATGGAAGAAAAATTCAGCTCTTTATTACTTCAAAGGTGAGGTAGTATAAATTTTGATAGAGTTTCAGTAAGATAAAGGCATAATATATTTATAATAATTCAAAAATTAATGTACATATATAAAATAATAAGAGCGATAGAACACAAGAAGTTCCATATGAATTCACATGCAAGTCAAGTTCACTCTCAATTCAATTGAAAATTTAACTAAAACTTGAAATCCACCTTCAATTCCACTAGATTACCATGTAAAATATTTTATTTTAAACCTTATTTCTTATAAAATAGAATTAAATGAGAGATATGAAGAGTTTAAAAGTCAAAGGGCTCTTCATACATCTTGAATCCTAAGTTAACTCCCTGTAATCTTGCATGCAACTTTTGATCTTCTTTAGTTAACTCTTTTTGATATTTTAGTTAAATATTATTGGTATTTAATTAAATAATATTGGTATTTAATTAATATTAAATTTATAATTTATTTATCTTCACTTACATCTTGATTTGACTGAACTTATCTTGACTTCACACCTGTAGTTCAACTTGAGCTATCTTGCATGAAACTTGCATGCATGTTAACCTTTTGACTTTTCTAAATTATACCCAAAGGGGGGAATTTTAAGAGAGATATTTCATGATAATTTTATAAGGATTATTTTAAATGAAAATTAAGCCTAAAATATTTACCAAAAATTGAACTCAACTGCTCCACTTTTGCATGTTTTGAACTCCACTTTTTTAGGGCTAACTGAAGATGCTTGTTGTTGACTTAAACTTGTTAAATTTATCCCAAAATGGGGCACCAAATTTATAGAGGGGAAAATTTGGATTTTTAATTATAAATTAAATATTATTGATAAGTTAAAACTTTATGCTGACCATATAATCTCTTCAAATTAGTTCTTCCATATACCTATCTTGTGCAATTTTGACAAGTTTCTTGATTGCATTGTGAGTTAGAAACTTGATGGATATTAATAATTATAATATATAAATATAAAAAATATTATTTTACCATAATAAAAATTGTGTAATATACCTTTTAACAAAATTTAAGCTCCAAATTCTATGTACAACTCCAAAAAACACCATTTTATGCTCTCATATGCTCTCTTATTCTCAAAAAACCCTGATTTGGATTGCGGGGTCTAAAATGAGTTCCAAGATAGATAAAATAATAATAATATGATATTTGTATATTTATAAATTGGTTATAACTATAAATTTATTAAAATATCCAAAAATATTGACCAAATTTTCTAAGAAAAATTACAAAAGAGCCTGCTTATTGTCTTGGGGATAATCTGGAAATATTTTTCAATGAGTTGAGCCTATTTTGAGTTGGTTTTAATTGAATTATAATTTATTTATATATTTAAATTAATTATTAACACTCTTATGTCAATTTTTTCCATTGGAGGGACATAAAACACCCATTTTCAACTTCATTTGTGAGCAAAAATGTGAAGAAACCTTCATTTCCTTCATGATCAGACATGTATATTGGAATTTTATCTCTAATTAGGTAAATTAAGAAATTTAAAAAAATTTAAAACATTAAAATACACCAAAACATACCTTTATATAAAATTTCAAAAGTTTTCATTCAAAAAAAAATCAAAATATGCACTTGTTGGTGTTGACTAGCTTGCCTAATTTCATTTTTGAGAGCCTACAGGTCTATGTTTTTTCATTTTATTGAGTTTTATGAGGCATAAATACCTAATTATTTTTAAATTATTATATTTAATAATACATTTTATTATTAAAATAATTTCATGTGCTCAAACAATCACTTAAACCACTCAAAACTTGACTTTTATGACTATCTCTCTTACATGCTTAAAACCCAAATGTTTGATCCTTTTCATTTATCCCTAATTTTTCATAAAATTTTGATTAAAGTATATTAAGGTATTATTTTCCCAATAATATATCCAACCACCTTTATTTTTCAACAAATAACTCAATAATGCAAACATACTACTTAAAACTGAGCAAATGAGGGTTTAAGAACACCCATTCTTTTTAATGATTATTCTTAAAGTTAAGCAAATGTAACCTGAAACCAATGAATTTAATATTTATGGAATATTTTCTAAAAAATCCCTATAACACCTTTTTAATCAACTCTTCTTCACCTTCATGTATGAAAGATTTGAAAATTGCCTTCACTAGCTTACAAAATAGCTAGTTAGAGGAATAAAAGAAACTTTTGTCAAAATTTGGACTTGTGAGTTGTTATTGAGAATAATTTTGGTATGATGAAGGTTGTATGATATTTTTTATAAATTTTTTACCTTTAATAAATTAATTTATTATTTGTAAAAACCTACACATATGCAACTTTGACCAATGGTGGCAAAATTATCAACAATTACCTTGCTTAATATTGTATTACATTGTATTGCATGTTTGAGTATTTGAATATGATAATTTTTTTATGGACCATGTGTATTTGTTTTTATATTTATACATTTGAATATTTCATTATATAATTTTTGGACATTTGACTAAGTCATGTCTTTTTGATTGTACGATATTTGAACATGCCCCTTGTATGAGGTCTCTTTAAACCTTTCCATTTTGATTTACTTTTGAGTGCTATTATGTGAAATTGATTGTTTTTTGAGATTATATTGTCACTCTTTAGACATTTCCATGATCTATATAATTCATCTTAGGACTTGATGTGTTGTGTGATTCAATACTTTATTTACTTAGACACTTATTCCTATATGTTACATAATCCATACACAATTCATACCTTTATTTATCCTTTTGAGGTAAGGTAGTTACCATATTCTATTTTCACTAATTTAAAAATGGGGGGAAATAATTGGGAGCATGTCATAGAGGCATGCCCTCCACATTTACATAGTTTCAAATTATAGTGTGGGTACACTATATAAATATATTCTCCACACACCAATTCTCAAATTCTCTAGATTTAGTGGGGGCATGCCATATGAAACATTTCTTCCACACTTGCATTGGTTTTAAAATTCATTGGATTTCATAGTTATATGATATAGATACAAATTTGTGGTAACATTATATACAATAGTAATTATTATACTTATATTTCAGTTTGAGACATATGTTAGGTGCATATGCCTTGCAAAGGACACCTTAAAATTACAAAATCAAATAATTTTCTAGATTTTAAATACTATTATGGATTTTTATCATATTAAATATGGACTACTATGGATTGTTATGGAGCCAATCTAATGTAATAGTTGGTTCACCTTTGGAAGTTTGAGTTGATTAAATCATTCAGTCTTACCAAATTTATAAGTTAGATTTGATTAAATCATATAAATTCATCAAAATTATAGGTTAGATTTGGTTAAATCATCTAACCTCACTATATATATAGTGTGAGTTCATTAAATCACTCATACTCACTAGGTTATGCACATATTTGGGTTACATGATTGAGATAAAACAAGTTTAATGGTCATGTTTCAACTCACCTTTACACTAAGATTAGGGGAACATTATCCTCCAATATATATATATACATACACTTGAAGGTTTAGAATTGTCATAATATCAATTTCAATTCTTCATAATGAGGTATCCTTTCAAATCAGATTTTTAAAAGGCAAGATGGTTGCATTGACACACGTGTACTCTTAGCCTTTCTATTTTTAATTTAAAAAATTTAAATTATTTAAATTTCATATTTCATACACTAATAATATAATGTAACATGATTTTTTTTATAGGTCAGTCATCAACACAGCACTGAAGGTGGTTTCACACAAAGACAAAGTGTGTTTACACACCTACGTACACATTTCTTTCCTTTAAACTAGCAATTTTATTACTAGATTTAAACGGGGGGGTTAAATATAGATAATAAAATATTATTTATATAATACCTTAGTATTGTACACTTGAAAAATATCTAGCATGGATGTACCTTTTATTTTTATACCTTCCCACCACTAAATGGTTCATGTTCACTATCTCTTTGTACCTAATTACTTGTTTCTTTGTCCAACCATTGTTATTTTGATGACCTAGGCCTTTTATCCTATGAAAAATGATATAAACTTGATTATTATCCTTCACTACCAGTTTTGGATTTGTAGCTATTTTATATATCCCTACACACTTATGTCCTAGGTAGACACATACATCGACACAAGTGTCCTTTTTCATAAAAAGTATCTAGTGCCCAAATTCATCCAATTTGAAAAAGAAATGTATCCAAAAGGTTAGCCTAAGTAATTTGATGTGAGATATTTTCTAAAGATATTGATATATTTACAAGATCATCCCTCATTCATTCCTCACCTAGCAATCACCTATAACTCAAAGGACAATTTAAAAAGAAGCATTCAATCAAGTATTCAAGTGAGAAAATATACCCTATTTTTTTCTATTTCCATATCATTCATAGGATCAATATTAATACAGGTTTGAATCATTAAAATATCATCCCATGAGCCATATATTCTAAGTTACAGGTTAGGACATTGCATGTCTTTTCTTATCTCACATTGCACCCTTGTGTACACACACACCAACACATAGGGAAGAACAACATCAATATGATTCCCTCTTTAGAGTAGTGGCTATGTAGGTAGCACTCATTGAAAAAGAGGTATTTGGGGTAATCTCAACACCATGAACCCACTATCTCATTTTTCCCATAGTCATTCCAAGGGTGAAGATCTAAGGTTTGATCATTTGACAAAGAGTGACAACCTATGTGCATGATCTAAAGACAAAAAGAAATGTGATAGAAAACCCATAAGGCTCCAATTGATCCATATAGATCTATTCATTATTTCATATAGAACACTTGTGGTAGAGTTATACACCTATGTCAATGTCACTATCAAGATTCGACACAAACATTTGAGGCAACAAAAAGATATTTTCAAAAACTAATGATTGTTCTAGGCTCATTATCCAATCCACTTCTAGCCTGTTCCTACTTAGATATGCATGCACATGTTAAACCACATATCATTATTTTTAATTCATTACAATATCTTTTAATAGTTGTAATTTAATATTTTTAGCAATATCAGTTGTTTAAACTTAGAATACTATTTATCTAAGGTTTCTATTAATTGGAATGCTATAGATTAATCAATCACCCTTGTGTTATAAATAATTCTATATTTATTAACCATGGATCCCCCACCTATCTAATTTTAGGGTTAAATGAACATATTAATATTTGGTCTAACTAAGATAGAAGAAGAACTGAAGCATGGCTTACACATGATAATGGTGAGAAGAAGAGAACCAAAATAAGAACCAAGAAGATCGCTCAATTATTTAACATTTATGTGTATACATTATTGATGTGTAAAACATTATCATTTTAACAATGTAAAATACAAAGGAGAAGAGTATTTATAGCAAAGTCAAATAATTGTATCTCTTTTCCTATTGGGCACACAAAAATTTGCATCTAATGAAGGTGACACATGTGGGGTATGTAAGCATTAAATGCATCCTTGGACATGTGCAAACACTAACTATATTTAGTGGAAATGTAATTAGATAAATTAAATTAACTAAAGCGCACAATTATTGTTTTTACCAAAAAAAACCATTATTAAATTGGTGAAAAATTGGACAAGATGGGACCACAAACCCTTGAGGGATCCTAATAATAAAAAAGACCCAATGCCCTTAGAAACATTCACTATATGTTTTTGGGAGACCAACAAAAATGAGAGTAAAAAGAGGGTGGAGAGAGAGAAGGGATGAGAGAAAAAAATGAGGTGGCACAATAGAAAATGATAAAAAATACACCAATAATACCTAATTTTTACCAACAACTGACAAACACACAGGTAACATAGAAAAATTTAATTTTATGACCAATAAATTCCTAATGAAATTTTTTTGTGTCAAAATAATGCCCCACTTTGATGTGTGTGTGCATACATATCAAGGTAAAACATACAACATGGATAAAATATTTTGTGCCTACTAAAACTCTTGAATCAAACTAATATATATCTATGAATACCACAAGATAACTTACACAAGTATATGTGCCAATAATAATATGCTTAAATATATAAATAAGAATTAAAAAAAACTCACCTAGTTTTGTAGAAGATGTCTAGATGCCCTTGTGAGATCACATGCCTCTGAATCTGTGCTAAATCATGCATGCATTATTGAGTAAAATTTTTGGTGACAAAAAATCAAGGTAAAATAATAATATCAGTACTTAAAAAATACTAAAATATATCATGAATATGTCTTATAGTGGGAATATGTGTTTCATCTTGGATATGTCTAAGACTAAGTGAATTATGAATGCTCACCTTCTATAGGAGTGAAAGTTGTGCTATATGCATGGAGTTGGAGCCTAGATAAATATAATGAGTGGAATATAAGTCCCTTTTTTGAGATGTGGGATGAACATATGAAGCACATATCTCAAAATAAAGGAATCACATATTTAATGTGTAAGTTAATATTTCAAACTAGTTATGTCTAACATATAAATATTTTGTCATAGAAGCATGTATGTTATAAAGAATTTTTGCCATGCAAACATGTGATGTAATCAATATAAGCATATGAGTAATATCCCCCACATGGGAAAACATATAATTAATATACCTCAAATTGTAAAATTCCCCATATGATCATAACATATTAGAAATGCAAGATAAATAAGAGATTGCCCATGTTGACATAATATATAATTAATGTAGTACCAATATGAAAAGATAGAGCAATGTAAAACACAACTATGATCCCCTTCATCCCCCTAAAATAGATGCATGACATAGATCATAGCAACATAGGTAATAAACATGAAAACATTTGCATTTTATGGATCATAAAACATAAACAAACTTTGAGACACATGTTGATACGAACAAACTAAGACATAAAACACAAGGGTTAAAAATAAAAATTCATTGTGAAAGAAGTACCAAGATAAAGTAAAATTAAATTATTTGGGAATAAAAGTGAAGTAAAAGAAACTTGTTTCTATATCAAAATGCAATGAATCTATCCATATTATAAAATTCTTGGAAGAATGGGAATCAAAATCACTATGAACTAGGGAAAATACTCACAATCATACATGTATACATGAAAACCATAGTATTTAGGGTCAATGTCAAAGATACATTTTTTTGGTATTATATAAATATATTGATCTGAACTTGGGTAAAGTGCCAATACAATAAAAACTTTATATTTTATAATTTAAATACTCTCATACCTTTATAGATAAGGCAAGATGCAATTAGGGTGGATAAAATAGAACATGATCTAAATATAGGAAAATCTCATGCAAGGGCCTATATTTAGAGACATGAAAATAAATAGATATTTACACTTAATAAAGTAAATCCTAATTATAATAAGAGTATTTATAATTATTTTAATATGGTAACAATCCTTTATAGACACCTAAAATTTGGTATTAGACACTTGGTAACATCAACTTTGGCACACTTTGATATATTTCAACTTTGCATACACATTTGAATATTGTACACACTTCCCTTATCTATCTATCCATATATTGTCTTAGATAATCCAATCTACCAAATACACATATTTACAATCACCCTAGTCTATGAAAGAACATTCCAACATCTTAAACAGACTATCACCATATTCTAGATCACTAATTTTTATTCTCAAGACAATACTGACAACAACCAACCAATTTTTATTTTTATGCAAGTGTCTAACTCTATCGATAGTGTCTAGGAACACTAAAAAACTATTATTAATTAGGATGTATCTAGTAGGTACTCCTAGACACATTTAATGGGTATTTCATAGTATGAAACATTAAAGAGTCATCTATAAATACAAATAAATCCTAAGGGTATACTCACTTTGTCATTTGGTCACTACTTGAAAATCATGTTAAGAAATAAATTATCACCTCATGAGATATTATCATGAAAGCATGCATATATTAAAACCCATAAAAATAGAATCCCTAGAGCTAAATGTGAATAAAAATTTAGGTCAAAATTACATGGTTTCATGTGTCAAAAGCCAAACATTGCATTATATTCTAGCATGATTATGATAGTGTGAACACATAGTAAGGTGGGATAACTACTTAAATTTTGAGCCCTATTTATAATATTTAAATGTAATAAACTCTCACTCAATCATTAGGGAGAAGCTAAGGTTATTCAAACCATTTTTCTATCCCATTTCAAAGGCCATCTTTTATCAAAAGTGTAAGTTTGGTTTCAAAGGCAAGCAAAGAAAAATAACGATCAACGTACATGATTAAGTGTGAATGCACACATATAGGTGTAGGTGAAATAGTTTGAGGTGGAACAAACTTGCACATTTAATTGGGATAGTACCAATAAAGCCTAGACAATATTAGTTTCCATAGGGTTTTGAGCTTCGAAATAGTGTTTGTGTATTGTTTGAGCTCTTGTTTCCTAATCCAAGTGGTTGTAAAGTAGATATAAATAAATTTTCAAGGACTGATATAAATATAGTGATAAATAGAAATAAAAAATTAGATAAGTGCATATCTCTATTAGTTTCTACATTTTAAATGTTGTAATTATAAAATTAATCTACCTTTTTGCATTCATATTTGTATGATTATTGCCATATTTTATAGAATACAAATGTTCATGGTTGTATCTTATTTAGATCACATTCATCACAACATAAGTAATTTTTTTGGTAAACCTAATCATTGACTTAATCACAACAAACCCTAGGTATTTTCTACCTTAGTGTTTCATCTTTCCTTCTTAGGGTTTTTTATTTTGTTGGGGGATCAAAACAACAATAGATTACACTTGTGAAAGCAATAAACGTGGAAATAAATTGGATAGACAAGTAACTGAAATGATAAATAGCACAGAACAAGATATACAAGAAAACACCCTGAAAACTTGTATTGAAACTCTTTACAATAGGAATACAATGAAGAAACTTCGTTCTTCCACACCTCTCTCAGATGCACACAAGATCTCTCACTAGATCTCTATTCCTCAAGAGCTCTCTCTCAAGTACACTCAAATCCAACAACCTGGATTGATGCAACTCTGTACTGTCCTTCAAACATTCACAATGTTCTACTATTACAGTTCTACACTCTTCTCTTACAATCTAAGCTAAGAAGATCTTTCCTACATATAGAAATAGGAAACTTGAGCATGCTCTTACAACAAATAGTTAAGCCTCTTCAACAAGGGCTCTAAAAATAATATTGCTAATAATAGAGACGCGAGCTTGAGACTACAACTCAAACTCATCATGCAAACACTCGCTTCTGTCCACGGAAATCGCTTTCTGGACACACAGGTAACCGACGTCGGTTCCTGCCTGTTCGCCTGTGACCATCGTCGGTCGACCCTACTGCCGACGTCGGCGCCTCTGCAACTGCTACTGACCGACGTCGGTCACTCCTGACCGACGCCGACGTCTGTGTAGACCTGAACCTGTTTTATTATGCTCCTTGGTGAAGCTTTTAGCTCCACACCCTAACAATCTCCCACTTGGAGATAAACCAGCTGCACCAACCTGTACAACAACATCTTCTAGCTCCTCCATCTTCAACTCAATCATGAAGAACAATAAAAGTTGAATGAAGATTCAACTTCTCCTTCATAACCGGCTTTGTTAGCATATCAGCAGGATTCTTGTCTGTATGGATTTTCTCCAGCTTCAACTCACCATCTTCCAATACCTGCCGTATGAAGTGGTACCTTAGCTGTATGTGCTTGGTTCTTGAGTGAAAAGCTGAGTTCTTGGCCAAATGGATTGCACTCTAACTATCACTATACAATCTGCAACTCCCATGCTCCCTTCCAAGCTCTTCCATGAACCATGTCATCCATATCATCTCCTTGCTAGCTTCTGTAGCTGCAATATATTCTGCTTCTATAGTTGACAAGGCAACAACCTTTTACAACTTAGATATCCAGCTAACCGCTGTTCCACCTACAGTAAAAACATAACCTGTAGTGCTTCTTCTACCATCCAAATCCCCTGCCATATCTGAATCTACATAACCATGTAGAGAAGTATCTGAACCTCCATAGCACAAATGCTTGCTGCTGGTTCCTCTCAGATATCTAAGGATCCATTGAACCGCTTTCCAATGTTCCTTACCTGGATTGGCCATATACTTGCTTACTACTCCCACTGCTTGGGCAATATCTGGTCTAGTACACACTATTGCATACATCAAACTTCCTACTGCGGAAGAATATAGAACCTTACTCATGTACTCTACCTCATCATGTGAATTGGGACATTGTTCTTTACTCAACTTAAAATGTCCAGCCATAGGTGTACTTACCGGCTTTGCATCCTGCATATTAAACCTCTCCAACACCTTGTTCACATAATCTTCTTGAGACAATATCAACCTGTGATTTTTCCTGTCTCTCCTAATGCTCATGCCAAGGATCTTCTTAGCTGCTCCCAAATCCTTCATAGCAAACGTTTGAGCTAACTTCTCCTTAAGCTCAGAGATATCCTGCATGTGAGACCCTGCAACCAGCATGTCA
This sequence comes from Torreya grandis, assembly GCA_037957365.1. Lineage (NCBI taxonomy): Eukaryota > Viridiplantae > Streptophyta > Pinopsida > Cupressales > Taxaceae > Torreya > Torreya grandis. The sequence continues at coordinate 2,095,572 of JARHVA010001917.1, read as the reverse complement.
TCTACATACAACAATAGAATAATATATCTACCATTATCAAATCTCTTGAAATACACACAATGGTTCGATTGACACCTACTGTAGCCATGCTCAGTCATAAACCTGTCAAATTTCAAGTACCATTGCCTTGGAGCTTGCTTGAGGCCATACAAGCTTTTCTTCAACCTGCACACAAACTTCTCCTTACCCTTGACCTCAAATCCTTTTGGCTGTTCCATGTATATTTCCTCATCCAAATCTCCATGAAGAAACGCTGTCTTAACATCTAGCTGCTCGAGATGCAAATCCTCAAAAGCAACCAAAGACAATACAACCCTTATAGAAGTCATCTTAACAACAGGAGAAAAAATTTCACCAAAGTCAATACCTGGCTTTTGTGCAAATCCTTTTACCACTAATCTGGCCTTATATCGCATCTGTCCATCCTCACTTTCCTTTAACCTGTAGGTCCATCTGTTCTTCAGTGTTCTCTTACCAGCTGGCAATTCAACCAAATCCCATGTTTGGTTCTCTCTTAAGGACTCCATCTCCTCAACCATGCCACGCTCCCACTTACTCCTGGACTCCACCTGTAATGCTTCTTCAAAACTCTCTGGTTCTCCACCATCGGTTAGCAATAAATAATATAAGGAAGGAGAATATCTAATTGGAGGCTTACTTACCCTTTTAGACCTCCTGATGGGTGTCTTGGACTCGTTCTCAACAATCTGTCCACCTAAATTTTCTGACAGTGACCGACCTCGGCCACCTGTAGACCTGTTACTGGCCGACACCGATTCTTCCTGGCCAACGTCAGTGCCTGGTCTGCCGACGTCAGTCTCTGTACTGTCGACGCCGGTTCCTACCCTGCCGACGTCGATCTCTGTGTTTTCCTGCAAGTGATTATTTCTTTTTCTCGCAAGCTCATTTTGGACCATAACTTCGTCCAATTCACCATTGCTCTACCCAGATTGATCCAGCTTCCTTATCTGATCACTGTACATCACTCTTTCATTGAAAACAACATCACGACTCCTGATTACCTTGTTAGTTCCTAGATTCCAAAATCTAAAACCAAAATCATCTGAGCCATAGCCTATAAACGTGCACCTCATAGACTTAGGATCAAGCTTCTTTCTATTTTCCTTATCTATATACACAAAGGTTTCACTACCAAAGACTTTGAGATATGAGAGATCTACCTTTTTACCTGTCCATGCCTCTTCTGGAATTCCACCATCCAGAGCTGTAGAGGGTCCTCTGTTAATCAGGTACACTGCGGTGTCAACTGCTTCTGCCCAAAACTCTAAGGGCAACCCTGCATGCAATCTCATACATCCTGCACACTCCATGATAGTTCTGTTCATCCTTTTAGCAATACCATTCTGCTGAGGTGTCCTTGGAACCACCCTTTGCCTATGGATTCCATGTGTATAACAATACAATTTAAACTTAAGACTGCAGAACTCACCGCCATTATCAGATCTCAGGCACTTTAATTTTCTGCCTGTTTCATTCTCAACCATAGCCTTCCAAAACTTAAAAGTCTCAAAAACATCAGATTTCTTTTTAATACAGTAGATCCATACCTTTCTTGTGGCATCATCTATGAATGTAACATAGTACCGTGATCCGCCAATAGAGGCTACCTGAGCCGGTCCCCACACGTCTGTGTGAACAAGCTGCAACTTCTGCCTTTTCTTAGTAGACCCAGTCTTGAGAAAACTAACCCTTTTCTATTTTCCAAATACACAATGCTCACAAAATTCTAGATCCATACTTTTCAAATCTGAAAGCATACCTTTAGACTTAAGAATTGACATCCCCTTCTCACTCATGTGGCCAAGCCTTGAGTGCCACAATTTACAATCCACATCTGAAGTAGATAAAACTGAAGGAGATTTGTTAGTAACACAATTACACAAATAGAGAGTACCTTCTCTCTTACCTCTGGCCATAACTAGTGCACCCTTGGTCACCTTCCAAGAATCTGCTGTGAGAGTTACTGTACAACCCTCATCACCTAGCTTACCTGCAGAAATCAAATTTCTCTTCAAACTAGGAACATGCATCACATCTCTTAACACCCATGTGTTGCCATTCTGCATCTTCAGCTGCACTTTACCTTTGCCAGTAATCTTACAAGGCTCATCATCCCCTAAGTACACTATTCCAAAATCTCCATGGATATAGTCACTGAAATATTCTCTGTTAGGGGTAGCATGGAAAGATGCACCAGAATCTAATACCCAAGATTCTATGTTATTATGCAAAGAGAAAATTAAAGCATCTTGTGCAATACCTGCAACCTTGGCTTCTTCCTTTCCTTCGTGTTGATTGTCCTCCTTAGGCTTTGACCAACAATCTCTGCTTATGTGCCCCATCTTTCCACAATTCCATCATTGTGGCTTCCTGCCATTCCTGGATTTGGATCTTCCTCTCACCTTAGACTTAGATCTTGATCTCCTCTTACTCTTTTCTTTTTGCCTTCCCCTGCTCTCAAAATTTAAAGCATTCCCAGATGTCTCTTCTATGCTTTTCCTGCGTATTTCCTCATTCAAGATAACACTAACGACATCCTCTACTTTCAAAATATTTGATGCAGATGCAGTATTAGAAACTGCCATTACTAAGCCATGCCAGCTTTCAGGCAAATAACATAATATCAAAAGAGCTTTTATTTCATCTTCAAATACAATATTGACAGAACTTAACTGATTAACAATTCCATTGAAATCATTCAGATGAGTAGAAACAGATCCACCTTCATTCATATGCAAATTAAATAACTGCTTCATAAGATATACCTTATTTGAAGCTGAGGGTTTTTCATACATATTTGCTAACGTAGTCATCAACTCTACCGTTGTTTTTGCCTGTGACAAATTAGATATCACAGTGGAGGCCAGACTCAGTCTTATAAACCCAAGAGCCTTTCTATCAAGAACTTCCCATTCTTCATCCTCCATGTCCTTGGGCTTCTTTGCTATCCCACCTAACGGTAAGTAGAGATCTTTCTGATACAGATAGTCCTCTATCTGCATTCTCCAATGTTGGTAGTTCTTGCCATTAAACTTTTCCATTCTCAACTTACCTTCTTCTGCCATTGCTTCTCCCACTCAAATAGAAATTCCTGCAAAAACCCCTGTGAGCAACCTGTAATCTGTAACCAAGGCTCTGATACCACTTATTGGGATCAGCTATTGAACCTACAATCAGGCTCTGATACCACTTGTTGGGGGATCAAACCAACAATAGATTACACTTGTGAAAGCAATAAACGCAGAAATAAATCGGATAGATAAGTAACTGAAATGATAAATAGCACAGAACAAGATATACAAGAAAACACCCTGAAAACTTGTATTGAAACTCTTTACAATAGGAATACAATGAAGAAACTTCATTCTTCCACACCTCTCTCAGATGCACACAAGATCTCTCACTAGATCTCTATTCCTCAAGAGCTCTCTCTCAAGTACACTCAAATCCAACAACCTGGATTGATGCAACTCTGTACTGTCCTTCAAACATTCACAATGTTCTACTATTACAGTTCTACACTCTTCTCTTACAATCTAAGCTAAGAAGATCTTTCTTACATATAGAAATAGGAAACTTGAGCATGCTCTTACAACAAATAGTTAAGCCTCTTCAACAAGGGCTCTAAAAATAATATTGCTAATAATAGAGACGCGAGCTTGAGACTACAACTCAAACTCATCATGCAAACACTCGCTTCTGTCCACGGAAATCGCTTTCTGGACACACAGGTAACCGACGTCGGTTCCTACCTGTTCGCCTGTGACCTTCATCGGCCGACCCTACTGCCGACGTCGGCGCCTTTGCAACTGCTACTGACCGACGTCGGTCGCTCCTGACCGACACCGGCGTCTGTGTAGACCCGAACTTGTTTTAGTATGCTCCTTGGTGAAGCTTTTAGCTCCACACCCTAACATATTTATCCTATATTAGGGTTTTGCTTTCAAATTTAATTTTTTATTTTCCCTTATTTTAAAATAATTATAATGGAAAATACAATTCTTGGGGATGCCCGTAAGGGAGATTATTTTACTATTTTTCATGAATATTTTGATGATATAAATCAAAATGAACTTACATAATATCTTAAAATGAATCCACACATGATTGTTGTATTGTTACATGTAAATAGAGATGCAAATAAATTCATTGCTAAGGAATTTTGAACACATAAATTAACATTTATTATTAAAACAATGTAATTTTAACCGATCCTTATATACATATATCTCATGTCCAACTCCATGGCCTTTTGATCATCATTACGTCACTTTTATGTGGATGACCCATTCCTCAAGCAACACATGATGATACAATGTCCCTATTTATCATTGAAAATAACTCAAACTTACCCCACTAACTATTCCACACCTCCAAATATATCTTCCTTACTCCTCAGACAAGGCTGTTCTTTCAAGACAATCCCACTCGTAGGTAGTGTTTGATTCCACTAGTCATGTCATCCTAAATAATGACTAGTTTCTCAAATTATAATTCACCTAACGAGTTATCCCACAAATTTTACAATCCCCAGCTGAATGAATTCTAAAATGATCACTATAAAGCCACATTTTCAATCCATTTATCAAATAGAAGATGATATGATTAAGAAACACTAGAATATATAGTTGTGTATTGATATAAAATCACCTATTTCCCCCAATTTAGAGTACACACAACACTAGTATCCTTGAGATAAGTCTAAATACACATCTAAGGTCACAATTCATTGTTAAAACACTTAATCACACTAGGATTACACCAACATTTAACATTACACTAGTGTTTCACAAACACCATTGTAGCATGGGAGATCTACATGGAGTTTGATCCCTCTTTAAAGTATTGGTATGTAGGCAACATTTAACATAGTGGGTGTTTAGGTCAAGCATAAATTCAATCCCTAACCCCTTTCCCCCCTTTATTTTGTTATATCCACATGACTTACTAAGCTAAGGATACAAGTGAAGAATAAAACACATAGTAGCATTGATAGTGAATCATGTAGATCCAATCACACACATAAAATCAACAGGTGATGGCACACAGGTCCAAAATTTTATAGAATATTTAAACTCTAATAGTCACCAATGCACCCTAAAGACACCAACATAGGATGCCCCTATCTAATTCCATTTTCCTTATCCTAGATTCAAGCAAATCCCTATTCTTGATTATCAACATCATCATATATTCATATAATAATTTTCACAATTACATTTATGTCCCTACACAAATGATTTCCAACTAAGTTATATTTATTTAATACTTTCCATTTTGATCATATTTCTAAATTTAGGAAGTTATAAATTAGTTTGTCATTTATTTTATACCTTTAACATTTTGATTTTACTAGATATTTTGTCTAATTAGGATTAAACTCCCCTTCATCCATAAATTTGATAAAACATATTAGTGAACCCGTTTATTGATTAAATATTTTAAACCCTAAATATAGATGTTTCTAGGATTCTTTTCCTTATTTTTTTTTCCAATTGTTTTATTATGGGTTTTATATTTGGAAAACTTATTTGATATAAATATCTTCCCTGTTTATATTTCATATGTTATGCAATCTAAGAGAGTTATTTCTCCCTCTCTTATCATCAGTGCTAGTCTAAGTGGTCCTCAAGTTGAACATACTTAGATTTATTTTGATAAGGAACATAAGATGGATAAGAACAAAGATATATCAGGACCTTTTTGATACTATTGCATATGATGAATATGTAAAGTGTTCCATAACACTTCAAAGCATGAAAAATATAATCAAGACAACATTGACTCTCAAGATGAACATCAAAATGAATTAACACCTTTAGATGATGGACAACCAATAATAAATAAATTGAAAATTATTAATAAAATTTGAGAAGAAATCAATGATCAAGCTTAGGATTATCATATAATCTTGTAATCTCTTTTAGAAATAAAAAGTGCAAGCATAGCTAATACACCTGAGAAAAATTCAAATGCTATGGTTCCTTACTTTTATTTACTTAATTTGATAATTTTTTTATATTACCATATACTATGGGGGAAAATCAATGGTTTGCACAAATCAATCTGCCCATTCATACTTAGTCATTTTTGACACCACCTTTCGTTAGCACACTTTCTAATCCTAATGTATAATCCATTATGTAATAGGTTTAAGTGAAAACTAAGGTGTTACATTTGGATCAAAGTGATTCAAAACCTAGCCAATCATTTGATTTAGAGACTCTATTGCATACTCCATTGGCTCAACATATTGTATCATACCCTCTACCAACTAGTGTTTTTGCACCTAAGCTTACCCTGCATGACAAAAAAGGTGATCACGAACAATATTTATGTAAGGCCCTATTTTACATAGTGTTAATATTTGACAAAACCCTTAATTATATGTTTTAATTATTGACTTATGTTGTTAAATAACATCTAACTAATACATGAAAGGATTTATGAAGGTTTTCATGTGTTGGGAACCATGAGATAGACCTATTATCAATCATATTTTGATTTGATTACTTATGAAAGTATGATGCTAACATTTTATTCACATAATGTTGCTTTATGAAATTTGATAATGTTTATATGATTTATCAACTTGAATAACATTTGAATTATAGATCTTAATCTTGTGAAATGGGAAACTATTTATGTATTAGAGCATATGAAATTATCAACTATTAGGTTAGAGGAATTTGATGTGTGCATTGAGTGTGTAGGAATAGGAATAGGACCAATGAAGGAAAAAGACTATGACAAGCATGGTTATATCACTAATCAATTTAAAACCATCTTAAAACCCATGCTAAGTCTTGTGAACTAAGAATTTAACATAGAGGGGAGGTTAGTCTCATAAAACTAATGAAATTAACACACTATAATCCTAACACCTCTATCTTAGACACTAGGGAGAGCTTAGGTAATAAAAACTAAATGAAAGCACAACAAAAACATAAAAGATAGAACTCTTTTACCTTCCTTGGAGCTCCAAATGGATTTGTTGAATAGATTGATAAGCTTGTGCATAAAAAATTCTTTGACAATGGAGGTTGCTTGGATACTTTTTTCCTTGGAACCTTGGATTTGTGATTGCTTGGCTCCTTATGTCCTTGTCACCTTGGCTTAATATTTGGGCATGGTAACTGTTATCAATCAGGAGTGTACCCTTGAGAGAAAGTGTGCTATTTATTAATCTTGTTGGAATATGGAATCTTTCCTAAGTGTGGGTAACTTTATATGGTAAAAAAAATTTAAATAGGGTTGGTTCCTTTGGTGATTTCACCAAAAATTACTCTTAAACCTACTGTCTACTGATTTTGGTAATGAAAACGGTGAAAAAGACACTGTTTGCAATGGTATTGAAAGGGAAACTATAAATTAAGGTGATGCACCAATGTTTTATGACCACTTATGCTTAAAATGAACACTCTTATGAAAGGGATAAACTTTCACAAATTCTCTACACTTGGGAATGACTTCTACAAAAGTATTTTAGAAGGACTTGACAAACTCAGTTTATGCAAGGAAGGAATGTAAAAGAACTGAACTCACATCTAATGCTTGAAATAAAGCTGATATAGACACTTAATATGACCTATAGAACATCAAATATCTTTTGTGAAGTTACAATAATGAGATAATAACATAGGAAAACAAATGCTTCACTAGGTTATATTGATGGCAAACACATACACTTCACTCAAAAAAAATTAAAAATGGAGGATTAAAATCTTATCATTTCTCTCAAAAGTGAGTAAAAATTTTGGGTGAATTTTGGCACAACCAAAAGCAAAGAGTTATATGATTAACTAAAAAAATAAGTACAATATAGGAGAAGAGAAAGGGAAAGGAGACAAGAAGCCTCAAAACTAGGAAATATCAATCCACTAGGTCCTTCAAAATGCTACGTAGCATTTCCTTGATTATCTCTTCTTGCCTTGGGGAATATGACATAATAATTCATAGATGATTAATTTGAAAATATTTAAGAGTTATTTCTCCTTCATTGGTGGTGTTTGACCAATCATAGTGCCTAAATCCTTGCTCCAAAGCTTTATATTCTTGGTGAAAAAGTCATCTTCCTTGAACATAGGTCTTAAATGCATATAAAAAGTCCTCCTAAACTCCTAAAATCATGCAAGATGTAGCTATAGCTTGATAGGACTCCTATAATATTTTCCAAAGGCAAGTTTGACTTTATCTTGAATCTTGGTGTAGGAAGGAGGTAAAAATCTTTTATTAGAGTTTAGACCTTTTCCACCTTTGAAACTTTCATAAAATTTTAACCATGACTCAAAATAACTCCTTATGTGGCCTATCACTTCATGGATTAGCTTTGATAAGGCTTATTAAGAACCTTATACATTGATTTAGTCTCTTTACTCCTTGAAATGCTCATTTTTCACTAAAGCATATAAGGCAAAAGTTTGTTTTTGCTCCAATATTGTAAATTTATTCCATTTATGGATTATCAAGAGCATACCAGACTTGAAAAAAGGTAATTTGATCCATCAAACACTAAAAAAGACCTGGTTTACACGAAAACCATGCATTTCTTCTCAATTCTTTATAGCCTCTTTTTTCAGCAAAGCTCCTTGTATGGGAGAATATAGAGATGATAATGAGAAAGTGAGAACTATTATAAATAAAATATATCCCTTTACATCTCCACACAAAATTTTGTGGCGTAAAACTGAGTGTAAGTGTCATTTATATCACATTATTTTAGTCAAATTAGGCTTAATTAGCCCTGCTAGGCCTATAAAGTAATAATCTTGATCCTAAGACCCCCCGCACATGTGAAACTCCCAAAAGAAAATTATTAAATTTAACCATGATGTCACCATGTTATATGTCATTTTTTGTTGTTTGGAACACTATAGAGGTACAAGAACCTCAAAATGGCCATTGGCAAGCTTATCTTTTTGAAGAATTTTCTAACTAGCCCAAAAGATCTAAATGTTTTGGGTACTTATAAGTGAGTTAATATGATTTTTTAAACATTTATAGGTACAAAAAGTATATAAATACCTTCCCCATTAATTGGAATAATTCCACACTCTTTAGAACCTCTATTTTAGCTCAAAAACATGAAAAATTATCATTTTTGTACTATTTTATACAAGTGAAGGTATAGAAAAAATATATGTGGAGGATCATATAAGAGTATAGTACAACCTTGGGTAGGTATTAGGTGAAAATTGTGACATTTGAGGTGATTTTCAAGTCCATCTCTACAAACTGGTCACAACTGGGGTTTTAGAAGGGTTTAAGACCTGTATAAGGTATTAACAATTGTTCATAAATAAAAAACATCCAATTGACCTCATAATACCAAAATATTATTTTATGGGATTCATATAATACCTAAAAACACCACTGGGTCCCATGCAAATTATGAGATATGGTACGAGCTTCTAAAGTTGCTTTTGAGGTGACTATCTTAACTTTAGTTTAGCATGAGAGGTGTCAAAAATGGGACTTGGGATTGAGATATAATTAGAAATTATGGTTTAATATCATAAACATTAATATAAATCCCTTCCATGGTTATAAATTCTCTATAAGTGTTTAACATTCCTTGGTATGCATTTGGTGCTTAGTCAGGGTGGTTGGGGTTTGAGACTGTCTTACTTTTACAAGCCTTCAAGGGAACTTAAATTGATAATTAAGGTGTTTTTACAAATAATATTGTATTTATATAATTAAAATGACTATTTACCTCCATAAAATCCATTCATGAGATCTAGAATGCTTGATTTATGTTCTTGAGCTCAAGTGAATCTCTAGGTCTCTTGATTAGACCGTACAAATGAAGTGACCTAGGTCTAAGACAAAACAATAGATATTTACACTAATAATATGACATTTAAAAGATAATTTAAACTTAAATCCACTCATTAACACAAACTTTACCATATTTCATAGCTATATCATGCCTATAGAGGCCTCAAAACTCAAATTTCCCAAAACTTAGCTAGTTGGTTACCATAGTTTTTAATAGGTCTGTGACTGAGTTGTTGTACTTAGAATATTTATGCTCATGAGTTTTTATTACCTTGGATGATAAATAATCATTATTTTTTTCCTTCATGTAAATTAAACATGACCTACAATTTGGGTCTCTTAAGCACTGTTTGCCTCACTAGTCTTGTAGGTAGTCTTATCAGCTATAGGTGTCTATTTGATGTTTTCTAGGTTTGTAAGTGTTATTTAAGGTGTTAAAAACATGGATTATGATTTTATGAACCTAATAAATCCATTTTTACCTTATGAAATCACCATAACTCTTCTTTATTCCTCATACAAGCTTCTCTTCATCAATTGATTCACAAGGCTCCTAGTCCATACTAGACTTCTTGCCTAGGTTTTGAGTTTGATCTCCAATGAAGGCATACTTAACATTTTCATACTCCCCCATCACATGAATAAATATCATAGAATTATATTTTATAATTCTTTTTGGCCAATTTCACTTGAAATCAATATTCTTCACTACATAGTCAAGAATAACCTAGCTGTAGGTGGTTGCTTAATTATGGAAGAGGTGAATTGCCTTTATGAGGTATTATAACTACTAAATGATTTAATTAATATGTTTATACTCCTAAATACCTTCATAAAATTCTTAAAACCATAAAAATAGACCACTCTCTTGTCAATTCTACTTATTAAGTGTTAACATATAGTTAAATAGGTCTTATTGGCTATAGGTGGTGATCTTGGGTTCACTAGGCCTAGAATGGAGGAGAGTGAGATGTTAATTATAGTTGTTATGAGTTTCTTGGATGATATATATTACTTTAAATCCTTAATGAAGATTTAAATACCTATCAACCACTTCTATCCAACTATCTTCACAAACCACTATTTAAGCCAAAGTAGGATGGCTATAAGTAATGTCTAGACTAAGTTTAAGCTTGTAGGGAGAAGGTAAGGATGATCAAGACCTTGTATAGGTATAAAAAAACTATATTTTCCCATTTAGAACTTCTAAATCTATATATTTTCTCCTACCTTTCCTAGATCATGCATAGTGTACATAATGCTGCCAATCTCCATCTAGACATCATGATTGTAGATGCTTGAAATAAACTGTAAGCTTGTGCTTAGACCTCAAATTAGTATCTTTTAGCTTTAATGATGTATTTATTGATCATGAACCAAATATTATCATATTGAATAAATTTTTTTGATCAAAAAACTTACAATGTATAATAATCATCTCTTTCCCACCTAACATAATCTCATGATGTTAAACTTGAATGAGCTGGCTATAGGTGCCTATCTTGGAGTTCTTGATTGTGTTAAGTAATCATTTGTATATGAAGAATATTATTTATATTTATTTTAACACTTGATTCTTTCATAATAACCCCATAGAACCTCTTCAACCTTGTGGCCAAACTTACTTACATACCATTGTTTGAGCTAAACTATGGCTGTAGGTGGTGATTTTGATTGTGTATTTGAGGGAGGTGAGGCTTCTTCATCATGATTAGGTCTCTGAGTCTTTTGGGTAATGTTATTACCTTGAATTGGTGTTCAAAAAACTCCATTATCTTACCAATAACCTTGAATCAACATTTGAATCCATACCAATACCATTATTTGAACCCTTAAAAGGATGGCTATAGGTGGCCATTTAAGGTGTTTAGGACTACTACCTTACAGTGAGGTATCTTCTCAAGATGTCTTTAAACATTGATGTCCTTATACACTTTTATGCTCTTCAAAAATACTTTAGTGACCTTATTCAACATTGAAATCTTAATTCATCTTTACTTCACTTGTTAAAGCTAAACCATGATGGCTATAGTTAATAATTTAACTTAAATATGATAGTGGTATATATGGAGAATTGTAGTGAGTTAGTAATGACTCAAATTTGAATATTTCACCATTCACTTTGAAACCCTTCCACTATTTTCTCTTACCTAAGGCCAAAAGCTTGATCTTCACTTCAAAACTCAGTCATTAAGAGGCTTTTAAACCCTACTATATGCACTAAAGCCTTCATGTTTGAGAATGTGAGGTAGAGAACTTGAAAATGCATATGACATCACACTTGATATTGAAGTTTTACATTCACCCTCCAAACAACCATTCCACTTCTTTCCTAAGTATTTGTTCAACATGACACTTCTGAAGAATCTTCATGGTGACTATTGTAGGTGGTCATCAAACCCTGTGTACAGACTGATGGCTCATAAGAGGTTGGTATAAAGAGAGTTTATGGTTTTTATGAATTTCATTGATCCTCCATGTTAAACATTAGCTTGTGGAAACATAAACTTTTCATAAGGAAAGTTAAATAGTAATGAAAACAAGGATGACCCCTTACCTTAAACAACATAAAATACCTTAATCTCTGCTAACAAGGGGAACCTCAATGTTGTTCCTTCCATAAACTAGCTTCTCATGCTTGAGTTATATCCTTGGTTTCCATGTTCTCCTACATTGGTTTATGAGAAATCAACTAGTGTTCCTATAACCTCATGTTGGCTCCTCAAAACACTTCAAGACCATCCTTAGACCTTTATTTTCCATGACTGCTACTATAGATTACTATTTACTTTGGCATGAGACAACAATTTGATGAGGTGAAGGGGTATGTTTGTAAAGCCTCAATATTGAAACCTTAATCATTAATTATAAAGTATTCCATTATTCATCCTACATACTACCAAGGCCTGAATACTCAATCTCACAAATTTAGTCATTATGAGGCTTGGTTCCTTACTCTATAGAATGATGGTGGATGGGAAATTGATCTTAAAGGGGAAAAAGTTATTATAGGATCCTAATTGAACTCTCAAAAAAGTACTCATGATTTCTATGGAATATGTCTATCGTCATTCCCACTCTTCACTCTAACCCTCACTTCATACCACTTACCTCATTTTAGTTTTAAGTCAAACTATGGCTATAGGTGCTACTTAATTTTATATGGATTGGGTACCATGCCATTATGTTGGAGAACATATGAGATAGGGAACTTGATATAGGTCAATGATGTTCATTTAATGATTTGAGTCTAATTATATCCATTTAAGATCTTCACCTTTTGAAAACCTATCACCATGATCAACTAAAACATCCTTTGAAGTGTCCTTATGATTGGATTTTGTTGTAGGTGGTTGTAGATGAAGATATCAAAATGAGACTTTAGAAGTTATTATTTATTTGAATTTAAAACCTCATGAATTTTCAAATCAATTCAAACCTCTTAAAATTCTTTAAAAAGTTGACATAGCTTAATACAAGCATCATGCTACCTCAACTTACCTTCAAGCTACTATACAAACTGATATGGGTAGTGCCTCTTCTTAAGAGCTTGTGAATTAAGGATGGATTATTTAAAAAATATGAAAGACTTATAAGATGATATAAGGAAATTAAAACTATATTAATGCATTGATAAGTGTAATAAATCCTTTTCAAAATTCTGAGCATTCTCAAACTTCTCTACAATCCATACTGGGTTGTATTTGAAGGAAATAACAAGCTCTCATTAGAAAAATGTACATTGAAATACCACCTTGGACATATAATTAATTAAAAATGTTAAATATTATCTCAATATCCTCACACTATGGTATTGGACCACTTTGGTAATCAAACTTGCAATGAACTGCTCAGGCATAGACCTTATTTTCAACAACAAGCATACTTAAAGAAGATGGAAAAGGAGTACATATAAGAAAAAAAACATGAATTACATGATAATTATTGGGATAATATAATTAATTAATCATTATTAAACCTATTATAATAACCACCATGGATAATAAATATGAAATTACAACATAACTCACTAAAACAACCTGTACACTAAGGTATTCTTCTTCCAAGTGAAAATATCTCATGGAGATTAATTATAAAATGGAACAAAAATTAAAATAAGATTAATTACATATAAAATAATCCTTAAAAACCATTCCTCTCCATTTATTTCTTGTCTAGATAAACTGGTGCAAGAATAGACCCCTCTCAAATGCATAGGCCATAATGACCTACTATCACACTTAGCAATTTTTAATATATAAGAGGCCACTAATATAAAAAAATGACATTTAATTTAAATATTAATTGGAACCATAACAATTTCCAAAGTTTCATCTCCTAACTCTCTCTCCTCTTTCCACATTGAGCGTTTGAAAACTGCCCTTCTAGTGTTGCCAATGAGGTCAATATAGGAGCAAAGTAGGGGGTTTCCATTTTTTCACCTAGAACATCATAAAAACTATTTATATGAACTTTTATGGAATAAATTATGTGTTTTAGATAATTTTCACACAAAAACCCTTTGAAAACCTGTACAGATCCAACAAAAAGGCTTATTTTTGCATTGAAAAAGCCAAATTTACTAAGGAACTTTTTTTTGAAATGATATAATTTTTTTTCTAAAGTATTTAAAATGTATGATAAGTTTAATAAATATGAAATTGATTTTACTCATTATCATATACTATCAAAACCTTATCAAACCTTCCCTAGAAGTCACAAAAGGTAAAAAATTGCATGGAAATGAGTCATGAAGTTAGTCTAGAATGTGATCAACTTGATTGTTCATATGATAGATGGAAAATTACCTTGAAAAATGATTTGAAACTCATAAATACACTCTATACTCTTCTCACCATTGAAAATGACTTGAAAAGGCCAAAAAATGACTAGACAAGCACAAGACAAATGAAGGACAAAACCTCAAATCACCTAATCAATCTTAAGAACTATTAATCAAGGATTAAAATGATAAATTTAATTAATTTTCAAGGATAAAATACTAAAAAAAAATAAAAAATAGCATTATATCTAAGGTTTTTAATGATAGGGGTGACCTTTTGACCTGTAAGGTGAAAATTTTCAACATTTTGGTGACTCAATTGGGAAACATGTATGCTATGCTTGAGAACCAAACCATTTACATTTATTTTGGACTCATAAAAACACACTTATACTTGGTAATAATAGTGATAAATATAATTCATGACTATAAGACTCTTTTGACTTGAAATAAGATGACTTTCTCCTCAAAACAAGGAAGGAAACACACAAAACATGGGAAACTAACTTAACAAAAAAATGTGCAAATAAAGCACTTATTTGAGACAAAAAATAAACAAAATAATGTCATAGGATAAAACTTAGAGTAAAACAAATAAACTATATATAAAGAACTTAAATCTCAACAACAGTGTTTTAGATGTGTCCCATTACTTAGGAATATAAGCTCTTCACCATCCATCTTTACAAGGTGGAAGGCGTTATGGGATTTGCAGCTAGAGATTATGTATGGGCCACTCCAAAGGGAGTAAAAATTAGTATGCCTTCCTATTTTAGCTTTGTCTTCATCCCACTTGAGAAACAAATATCCTTCTTTTAAACTCTGTTAATAAGCTCCTTTGTCAAAGGCTCTCTTCACTTGTGCTTGGTGAATTTCTATGGCTAGCATGGACTGATTTCAAATATCTTACAACTCCATAAGCTCAACATACCTGATATCCATTGGTTTATTCTCCAATAACTCAAGTTGATTAATTATTTCTAAAGTAGGAAACTCAATATAAATGTGTAACCTTTCTTCCTTACCATATGCCAACTTATATGGAGAGTTGGCTATTGATATTTTGTATGCGATTCTATCAGCCCATAGAGCTGACTTCAACTTTAAATTGCATGATCTTTGATTATTTTCAATAATCCTTCTTATGATCTTCAACAGATTCTTATTGGTGGACTCAGCAAGGCCATTACCTTCTAGATAGTAGTTTGATGAAATGCTAAGGTAAACACCATGTTAAACAACCCATTGACAGATCTTAGCTCCCATAAAATCCAAGGCATTATTTGATTTGTTGGTTAAAGGAACCCCAAATATTATAAGCAAACCTTCATAAAAATGTAGTATATTAGATTCGTTTGCTTCTTTTAATACTACTTCTTCTATCCATCTTGTGAAGTAATCCATAAAAATAAGGATCCACTTATGACATGAGATTAAAGGAGGGTTAATGAGGCCAATAAATTCCAATCCCCATTGGACAAAAGGCTGGTCCATCACAATTGGTTGGAGATGTAAATCTACAAGTTTCATCTTTCCTACAAACATAACACACTAATTACATTTCTTAACCCATGCATGATAATCACCAAATATAATTGGCTAATAGTACCCACCTCTAGTCCTTATTGAGAAATGTACTCCACCATGTCCATCATGGAACTCTTTAATGAACCTTAATTTTTGGCTTGGCTCTATACAAATTAGCAACATGCCATTGATGTCTTTCTTGAAAAGAACACCATCAACAAAAAGAAATGGAATATATTTCAATATGAATTATCTTATTTTTGAAGCACTTAAGCGAGAAGGATAATAACCATCTTGAAGATATCTTACTAAGTCATGAAACTAGTTGGAAGGTGAGAGATGATCAACTATAATTTCTTATCATTCAACACTAAAACCACCTCTTTAGCCTCTTACAAGTCTTAGGATAGATGCTAACAAAGTCATTTAACTCTAATAAACTTTGTGACTTTGATTTACACATCATACTCCATTACACTTTTTACCTAATCAACTTTCTTCTCATTTATATCCTTGTTCAAGAGGAACTCCTTGATACTTGGATGGGCAACCATTAGGTGTATCCTATTGTTAGATAACAAATATCTAAGCTTCTTGAGAGACTTTATTGATAAAAAGACATGATTTTAAACTAAATAATACCTTATCTCATACTCCTCCAAGCCTTGACTTGAGAAGGCTATTGGCTACTCTAAGGACTCATGATTTTGTCACATAAGAATACCCAAAATGATGTCCGTGTTAGCATAGGTGTACGAGAAAAAATCTTTTGAGAAATATAGATTTATGATTGTAGGAGCACTAAATATGGATTTATTTATCTCTTTCAAAATATTCATTCCTTCTTTGGACCAGCTAAAATTTTGATTCTTCTTTAGCATGGTTGTAAGTGGCTTAGCTAAAGTGTTAAAATCTGAAATATATCTTCTTATAAAATTGATTTTTTCTAAGAAGATTTGTAAGGCCTTTTTGTGCTTAGGCAAGGAAAGATCAAGAATTGAATCTTTTATTTTAGGATCTATACTTAAGCCATGTTTTGAAGCCACATGTTTAATAATCTTACCTTCATGAACCAATAAGACACACTTTTTGGGATTAAGAGACACCCCAAATTGACTACACTTTTTGAACACTTCTTTGAGATGGATCATGTGCTCACTTTCACTCTTTGAAAACATAGTTATGTCATCTAAATAGATAAGTAAAAACCTATTAGTAAGGCCTTGGAATGACATATCCATATCCTTATAAAAGGTTGCTCTAGCATTGGATAAACAAAAGACATTTTTATATATGCAAAGGTCCCCCATTTTATAGTGAGGTTATCTTGAATTGGTCCTCTTCCTTAACCAAGATCTGATTATAACCACTATATCCATATAATAAAGAGAACCTCTCTAAACCTACAACTAGATGCAAAATTTGTTCAATGGATGGTAATTGATAGTGATCTTTAAGGGAGGACTTGTTCAAATCCTAGAATTCAACACATAGTCTTATCTCACCATTCTTTTTCCATACTAGAACAAGGTTTGATACCAAGGTTGAGTGCTTGATTAGAAATATTATGGCCAAATATATGAGGTTATGAAGCTCAACTCTCATCAAAGTGTCAAGCTTTGGATTTATATGCCTTTTCCTTTATCTCATTGATTTAGTTTTAACCTCTAACTCAATGGCGTGTTGAGCTAGACTTGGGTCAAATCCTTTTATATCACTATATTTTCATGAAAACACATCAGTAAAACTTGTACATAATTCAATGAAAGATTCTTTTTGTGAAGGAGTGCATACTTTACCCAATTTCAAGTTCTTTCCAACTATAATCTCCACATTGGCATAGTGTTCTTCTTTGGTTAACAAAGATGATTTCTCTTTTCTCATCTCATCATCACCATTGAATATGTTCTCAAGTGTGACCAATATTTTGGGCAGCTTATTAGTTTTTAGTTGCACAATATGATCCCCATACTACTGTAACAAATTTGACTAATTTTTGGAGGAGGACTTAGCCTCCTCTTATAAAAACCTAATAATCTATTTGTCATCTTCAAATACTTACTAATTCTCATGGTTATACATAATGGAAATCCTCATAACCACCTTAAATGTGACTAAGTTTTCTCATTTTTAATATTATTTGGATTGATAAATTGAGCCCCTAAGGTAGAAAACCTATCAACATGTTTATTATTATCTCTTGGTATTGCTTGAATGTTAAAAGCTTGAAAATCCTTAAGTAATTCCCATACCCTATGCTTATAATATCTAAAAATGTGTTTTTAAATACATTAATACCTCTTAATTGGTGAACTATAAGTTCAATATCACCAAAAACTTGCAAGGTGTTGATTCTCATCTTCCTTGGCCATTGCAAACTGTGAACTAGTCCCTCATACTCTCCAACATTGTTTGAACAACCAAACTAAAACTTAATTGAGAAAAAATACCTTTGATTTTTTGGATAAATAAACATCATTCTAGCCATGGTACCATGTTTCTTCCTTGATCCATTGAAGTACAACTACTATAAACCTTAACTAGATTTATCATCCTTCACCATGGTTGGGATTAGTGCATCATTCTCATGGAGGCAATAAACACTAAATAACTCCTAAATCAATTTTTAATGATCATGCTCATGTAAATTTGAGGCCCATTCATCAAAGAATAAATTTGGAACCCCATCTAAAGGTGAGTTAGTTTCCACTCCGCTAGCTTCTAACACCTCATCCAAGATGACATAGTGTTTACAACACTTGGCATAAATGGCTCTAAAGTGAAACATGGAATGGGTTCAGAGTGGATTGTTATCTTTGTACCATAAATAGTTTTGAACATTAAGTATGTCTAATCAATTGATAGGTATCCCCTAATCTTTGAGGTGAAGTTTCTTTATAAACACATGGCAAAGTAAGGAGGCAAGTCCACAACCACTGCATTTTGTTGAATGGTAATATTTTAACAAGCATTTAGTGTCAACTTCAGGTTCTTAATCATGCCTACTATATTTTTTGGTGAAACATCCATATAAAATACCCATTTTTCATTTAGTTCATTAACTAAACCAAACTTATCTATAATTTGCTTGGGTATGATAGTGCTACTTGCTCCACTATCAACCATACAATTATGAACCAATGTGTCACCAACTAGCAGAGAGAGATAGAAAGGAGGAGTTTTATTTGATTTTACCTTAGTTTTGTCCACATTTACCATATCATATACTATATTCACTTGTTTATTCATTGGCTGGTCTGAATTAGTCAAAACAACACTCTCTTTCTCAACCAGTTTTGGAGACAACATGAGAGCTAAAAGCTCTTGAATGAGTATGTATTTTTGTCTTGGAATAGATAAGGAATCCCACATGATTATATTGATGTTATAATTATTCATTTGATTCACAATACTAAATAATTCCCATTAACCTTTTGTTTCACCTTTTGAACCACTAGATGCTCATGAACTAAAAGTACTTGATTAAATTTTTTAGCTTCTATATTCTATTTTTTTTGAGTTATTGGGGCAAAAAGCTGATCTTTGGTACATTTGGAAACATAATTAGGAGTATTTGAAGCATGAATCATCTCTTGGATCTCATCAGTGGCTATTATTTTAGCTCTATTAATAGATGCAACTTGGCCATTTGGAGTGCTAGTCTTGCCAACCTGATTGAGAGCCACATGATCATATATTTACCAATTTACATTAATTGCACAAGGATGCCATTTAACTTGTTGAACCTCTCTTTGTGGTAGAAAACCTATTTCTTGGTATTGACCTCCTTGAAGATAAATCTCTTATTATGTCATTTGAGGAATATTCATGCTTTGTGATACCAAGGCTTGGTTTTGAACATCATTGAGATTAGAGAGATGCCGACTTGAGTCTTACAACAAGTTGTTTTGAGGTGGTATAGGAACAATAAACTTTGAAGTGGAAGGTACATTAGGATTATTAGTTGTATATGGATTAGCTTGAGTTACGGTTCCTTGAGCTTGGTAGGATGGTCTTTATTCTTTAAAACCTTGATAGGGTGGTTTATTATCCTTGAAATGTTGATAATTAGGTTTATTGGGCATTTGTTAAGGCCTAATTTCTTGATATTGGTACGTCTTTAGTTGGATAATATCATTCCTAAAGGACTATAACATCCCTTTGAGCTATCCCATATCAGTTGATTAGATAGGAGGGGTTAATGCTTGTGCCTAGGGGGGTATAATAGGATCTAATTTAGGATCTTGAGGGGATGGTATGGGTTGTGTTTCAAGGAAAAAAGTCATAAGAAGCCTAGGTGCCAATTTTCTAGCTTGTATCAAACTATTCTCAACTCTTATTGTAACTTCATATGCATCATGAAAAGTATTACCACCCATTGAATATATCATAACACTAATGTTAGAATTAAAGGATCTTAGATAGTATAATAAGGCATATTATAGGGATGGCCTAATCAACATAGGTATCTTGGTCCATATGTTTTGGAATCTGAGGTTAAAATCAGTCATGAACTCATGAGGAGCCCACATTATAGTAGTTAGTTGTTCAACTAAGGATAGGTGATCAGATTTGTCCTCAAATTATATGATTAAGGCTAAACCTAAGTCATCCTAAGAAGTAATTGAGTTTAGTAGGAGGTTTCTATACCACTGCAGTGCTTTTCCTTTAAAGGAAGCAATAAATAGTCTAATAGCCATATTCTCCTGAATGACATTATGGACTAAATAGAGGTTGGAAACATCCTTGACATACTAAATAGGAGTTATTTGATCTTCTCCTAAGAATAATATGATAATCTTAAGCACTGACATGGGCATGTCATCAAACTAGGCTAAATTTAGTGGACTACCTCTATTGAATGAGACAAACACTTAGTTTTTGATGGCCATTTGGATGGTGGGAATTTCATTGTTTAAGACAATAGGATAGATATTTATTTTAGGATAGGGGTTTATGTTATTAAACCTTACTATTTTATAATAAGTAGAAGGTAAATCAATGAACTTAAGAGGAATACCTTTACTAGATGATCTTGTGGTAACCTTTGGCATGAAAGTGATGCCTAAATACTGTTAAAAAGTCTATAAATTGAAGGATTATTTAAGTTATAATGATAATGAGTATCCTCTAACAGTTCAAGTACTTTTCCTCAGATCTAAACTTTAGCTATGCCAAGTAAAACATGTCCCACCAGGTGTGTCAAAAATTGTTGTCAATTAGGAGTGTGCCCTTGAGAGAAAGTGTGCTATTTATCACTCTTGCTGGAACATGAAATCTCTCTTAAGTGTGGGTGAATTTAGAAGGGAGAGAATCTTGAGATATGGATGGTTACCTTGGTGATTTCATCAAAACTTACTCTTAAACCTTCTATCTACTAATTTTGGCAATGAAAAGGGTGAAAAAGACACTATTTACAATGATATTGAAAGGGAAACTAGAAATGAAGGTGATGCACCAATGTTTTAAGAAAAATTATTCTTGCAATGAACACCATTATGAAAGGGAAAAACTTGCACACATTATATACACTCAAGAATGACTTCTAAAAAAGTGTTTGAGAAGGACTTGACAAACTCAATTTATGCAAGGAAGGAATGTAAAAGAACTGAACTCACATCCAATGCTTGAAATAAAGCTGATCTAGACACTTAATATGACTTTTAAAACATCAAATATCTCTTATGAAGGTACAATAATTAGATGATAACATAGGAAAACAAATGATTCACTAGGTTATATCAATGGAAAACACATATAATTCACTTGAAAAAAACCTAAAAATGGAGGGAAAAAAATCTTCTTATTTCTCTCAAAAGGTGAGTACAAAATTTGCCACCTTTTGGTACATCCAAAATCAATAGTGATATGATTAACTAAAAAAACAATTACAATATAGGAGAAGCAAGAGGGAAGGGAGACAAGAAGCCTCAAAATTAGGAAATGTCAATCTACTAGTTCCTTCAAAATGCTACATAACATTTCCTTGATTATCTCTTATTTCCTTGGGGAATATGGTGTAGTAATTCATGGGTGATTAATTTGAAAATCTTGAAGAAGTCTTTCTCCTTTATTGGTTGTGTTTGATTGATCATAGTACCTAAATCCTTGCTCCAAAGCTTTGTATTCTTGGTAGAGAAACAATCTTCCTTGAATATAGGTATTTATTACATATAATAAGTCCTCCTAAAATGATAAACTCATTCATGATTTACGTACAACTTGATAGGACTCCTATAAGATTTCCCAAAGGCAAGTTTGACTTTGTCTTGAAGATTGGTATATGAAGGAGGAAAGAAGCTTTTCTTAGAGTTTAGACCTTTTTCAACTTTGAAACTATCATAAAATTTAAACCATGACTCACCCTAACTCCTTATGTGGCATATCACTTCATGGATTGGATTTGATAAGGCTTATTAAGAACCTTATACATTGATTTGGTCTCTTTACTCCTTGAAATGCTCATTTTTCACTAAGGCGTAGAAGGAAAAAGTTGGTTTTTGCTCCAATATTGCAATTTTCATCTATGGATGGATTATAAATAGCATAATATACTTAGAACAAGCAAATTTGATCCATCAAACACTAAAAATTACTTATTTTTACACCAAAACCATGCATTTATTCTCAATTCCTTATAGCCTTTTTTTAGCAAAGCACCTTGTATAGGAAAATTTAGACATGATAATGTCAAAATGAGAAATTTTACAGATACCCTCTATCCCCTTACAACTCCACATAAAATTTTGTGGCCTATAACTGAGTGTAAATGTCTTTTCTAGCACATTCTTTTAGTCAAATTAGGCCTAATTAGCCCTCCTAAGCCTAGAAAGTGAAAATCTTGATGTTGAGAACCCACACACATGTAAAACTACCAAAAATGTTTGCGTGAAAATCCTCCATGTGAATTTTGGTGGTTCTGAACACTATGGAGGTACAAGAACCTTGAAATGGCCATTGGCAAGCTTGCCTTTTTGAAGAATTTTCTAACTGGCCCAAAATATCTAAATAGTTTGGGAACTTAAGAGTGAGTTAATATTAATTTTTTAACATTTAAAGTTAAATCAAGTCTTGAAATACCTTCATAATTTATTGGCATCATTCCATACTCTTTAAAACCTCTATTTTAGCCCAAAAACATGAAAAACTATAGTTTTTGTACTATTCTACACAAGTGAAGGTAAAAAAATACATATGGAGGATAATATGAGAGTTTAATAAAACCTATACTAGGTTTCATGTGAAAATTATGGAATTTGAGATGGTTTCCAAGTCCATCTCTGAAAACTGGTCACAATTGGGGTTTTAGGAGGGTTTAAAAACTATATAAGGTCTTAACAATTGTTCATAAAGAAAAAACATCCAACTAACCTCATAATTCCATAAGATTATTTTTAGGGGAACCATATAACACTTCCAAAAACCATTGGTTCCCATGTAAAGTATGAGATATGGTATGAGCATTTGAAGTTGCTCCTCAGGTGACTGTCTTAGCTTTCCTTGAGCATGAGAGGTGTCAAAAATGGGACTTGGGTCTAAGAGATCATTAAAAATGATGAGATAAGATCATAAACCTTAAAATAAATCCCCTTAATTTTTATAAGTTATTTTTAAGTGTTCAAAATTATTTTGTATGCATTTGGTGCCTAGTTAGGGTACTTGGGGTTTGAGACTCTCTTACTTTTGCAAGCCCTCAAAGGCACTTAGACTAATAATTGAGGTGTTTTGTACCTAAGAGTGTATTTATATCATTAACATGACTATTTAACTTGATAAAATCCATTCGTGAGATCTGGAATGCTCGATTTGTGTTCTTCAGCTCAAGTGAATCTCTAGGTCTCTTGACTAGACCCTACAAATGAAGTGGCCCAAGTCTAAGATAAAATAATAGACATGTATACTACTGATATAACCTTTAAAATATAATTAAAACTTAAATACACTCATTAACACCAATTTTTCAAAATTTCATAGCTATATCCTACCTATAGAGGCCTCAAAACTCAAATTTCCCAAAACTTAGCTAGTGGGTTGCCTAAGTTTTCAATAGGTCTATGGCTGAGTTATTGTAATTAGAATATTTGTGCTCAAGAGTTTTTATTACTTGGATGAAAAATAATATTTAATTTTTGACTTCATGGAATTTAAACATGACCTAACAATCCACTAAAAACTTGCTTTTGTCATCACTTTACCATTTGGGTCTCTTAAGAACTGTTTACCTCACTAGTCTTGTAGGTAGTCTTATTAGCTGTAGGTGTCTATTTAAAAATTTTAAGTGTTATTTATGGTTTTAAAAAAATGTATTATGTTTTTAATCACTTTTTAAATCCAATGGTACCTTATAAAAACAACCTATCTCTTCCTTATTCTTTACACAAGCCTCTCTTCATCAATTGATGCACAAGTCTCCTAGTCCGTACTAGACTTCCTGCCTAGGTTTTGAGTTGATATCCAATAGAGGAATACTTATAAATTTTATACTACCTAATCATGTGAATGAATCTCATATAATTATATTTGATAATTCTTTTTGGCCAATTTCACTTGAAATCAATATTCTTCACTACCTAATCAAGAGTAACCCAACTGTAAGTGGTTGCTTGATTATGGAAAAAGTAAATTGCCTTTATGAGGTATTCTAGATCCTCCATGATGTCATTAATATTTTTATACTTATAAATTACTTCATAAACTTCTTAAAACCATCAAAATAGACCACTTTCTTCTCAATTCTACTTGTTAAGTGTTAACATACAGTCAAATAGGTCTTATTAGTTGTAGGTGGTGATCTTGGGTTCACTAGGTCTAGAATGGAGGAGAGTGAGATATTAATTGTAGTTGCTTTGATTTTATTGGATTATATATATTATTTTAAATCATTAATGAAGCTTATAATACCTATCAACCACCTTTATCCAATTATCTTCACATACCACTATTTAAGCCAAAGTAGGATGGTTGTAAGTAATGTCTAGACCGAGTTTAAGATTGTAGGGAAAAGGTAAATATGATCAATACATTGGATAGGTATGAAAAAAATATTTTTTCCAACTTATAACTTCTAATTCTATCTCTTTTCTACTACCTTTCCTAGATCATGCATAGTGTACATAATGCTGCCAATCTCCATTTAGAGGTCATGACTGTATATGCTTGAAATAGATTGTAAGCTTGTGCTTAGACCTCAAATTAGTGTCTTTTATATTTAATGATGTATTTATTCATCATGAAACACCTATTATAATATTTAATAAACTTTTTTTATTAACAAAATTATAATGTATAATAATCATCTCTTTCCCACCTAACATAATCTCATGATGATAAATTTGAATGAGTTGGATGTATGTGCTTATCTTGGAGTTCTTAATTGTGTTAAGTAATCATTTATCTTTGAAGAAACTTATTTATATTTTATTGAAAAATTTATTCTTTCATAATAACCCCATTGAGATTCTTAGACCTTGTGATGAAACTTACTTACATACCACTATCTGAGCCTAACTATGGTTTTAGCTGGTGATTTTGACTATGTATTTGAGGGAGGTGAGGCTTATTCATCATGATTAGGTCTCAAAATATTTTAGATGATGTTATTACCTCAAATTAGTGTTTAAAAAACTCCATTATATTACTAATAACCTTGAATCTAACTTTGAATCCATACCAGTACCACTAAGCCCTAAAAAGGATGACTGTAGGTGGCCATTTAAGGTGTTTAGGACTGCTACCTTCTAATGAGGTACCTTCTCATGATGTATTAAAAAATTTATGTGATTATATACTTTTATTATCTTTAAAAATACTCCAATGAACATTAAACACTTTCTTCATATTCAATTCACTTTTTAAAGCCAAACCATGATGTCTATAGGTAACTATTCAACTTGAATATGAGAGTAGTCTATATGGAGAATTGGAGTGAGTTAGTAATGACTCAAATTTGAAACTTTCACCATTCACTTCGAAACCCTTACACTATTTGATCTTAGCTAAGACCAAGACCTTGATCTTCACTTCACAACTCAGTCATTAAGAGGCTTGTAAACCCTGTTGTATGCACTAAGATCCTCAAGTTGGAGAATACGAGGTAAAGAGCTTAAACAAGCATATGACATCACACTTGCTCTTAAAGTTTTGCATTAACCTTCCAAATGATAACCTAAGTATTTTTTCAACTTGACACTTTTGAATAATCTTCATGGTGACTATTGTAGGTGGTCATTAGAACCTGAGTATAGACTGATGGCTCATAGGAGGTTGGTATAAAAAGAGTTTATGGCTTTTATGAACTTTATGGATCCTCCATGTTCAAAATTAGCTTGTGTAAACATTAAATTATCATAAGGAAAGTTAAATAATAATTAAAATAAGGATGTCCCCTTACCTTAAACCATATAAAAATACCTTAACCTCTACTAACAAGGGGAACCTCAATGTTGTTCTTTCCATTAACGAGCTTCTCATGCTTTAGTTATATTCTTGGTTTTCATGTTCTCTTGTATTGGTTGATGAGAAATAAAATAGTGTTCTTGTAACCTCATGTTAGCTCCTCAAAACACATCAAGACCATCCTTAGACCTCTGTTCTCTATGACTACTACTGTAGATTACTATTTACTTTGGCATGAGACAATAATTTGATGAGGTGAAGGGGTAAGTTGGTAAAGCCTCAATCCTAAAACCTTGATCATTCATTAGAAAGTATTCCATTATTCATCCTACACAATACCAAGGCCTTGATGATCAATCTCACAAATTTAGTCATTTTGAGGCTTGGTTCTCTACTGTATGGAATGATGGTGGATGGGAAATTGATCTTAAAAGGGCAAAAGTTTCTCTAGGATCCTCATTAAACTCTCAATATAGTACTAATGATTTCCATGGAATATGTCTATCATCATTCATACTCTTTACTCTAACCCTCACTTCATACCACTTACCTCATGTTATTTTTAAGTCAAACTATGGTTGTAGGTGCTACTTACTTTTGTATGAACTATGTACCATGCCATTATGTTGGAGAACATATGAGATAGGTAACTTGAGATATGCCAATGATGTTCATTGAATACTTTGAGTCTACTTATTTACATTTAAGATCTTCCCATATTGATAACCTATTACCATGATCGACTAAAACATCCTTTGAAGTGTCCTTATGATTAAATTTTTTTGTAGGTGGTTATAGATGAAGATCTCACAATGAGCCTTTAGAAGTTGTTTATTTGACTTTAACACCTTATGAATTGTTAAATCAATTAAAATGTCTTAAAACTCTTTCAAAAGTTCACATAGCTTAACACAAGCATCATACCACCTCTATTTACCTTCAAGGTACTATATGGACTAATGTGGGCATTACCTCTTCTTTAGAAAGTGTACATCAAAGATGGAGTATTTAACCCATTTGAAAGACTTTTATGATGATATAAATCAATGCAGAACATATGAATGCATGGAGAAGTATAATAAATCTTGTTCAAAGTTATGAACACTCTGAAACTTCTCTACAATATGTATAGGCTTATACTTGAAGGAAACAACAAGCTCCCATTATAAAAATGTACATTGAACTACCACCTTGGACATCTCATTGATTTAACATGTTAAATATAATATAAATATCCTCACACTATGGTATTGGACCACTTTGGCAATCACACTTATAATTAACTACTCAAGCATAGACCATATTTTCAAAAGCAAGAGTACTTGAAGAAGATGGATAAGGAGTACATCTTTGACCAAAAAATGTGAATTAAATGAGAAATATGGGGATAATATAATTAATTAAGTATTATAAAACCTATGAGAATGAACACCATGGAGAATAAATAGGAACTTGTAGTAGAACTCATTGAAATATCCTGTACACTAATATTCTTCTTCCAAGTGAAAGTATCTCATGGAGATAAATTGGAAAATGAAACCAAAATTAAAATAAGATTAATGACCTATAAAATCATCCATAAAAACCATTCATCTCTATAAATTTTTGGGTTGGATAAACAGGTGTAAGAATAGACCCCTCTTAGATGCATAGGCCATAGTGACCTACTGTCACTCTTAGTGATTGTTCATAAATAAGAGGAAACCAATATGTGAAAAAAATTAAATTTATTTAAATTTTAATTTTAACCCTAAAAATTTCCAAATTTTTATCTCCTAACTCTCTCTCCTCTTTCCGCACTGAGCATTAGAAAATTGCCCTTCTAGAGCTTCCAAGGAGGTCGATATAGGATCAAAGTAGGTTTTTACCATTTTTCACCTATAACCTCATAAAAACCAATTATATGACATTATTAGGACTAAATAATTTCTCTAATATTATTTTCACACAAAAACCTCTGAAAACTTATACATATCCAACAAAAGGCCTATTTTTGCATTGAAAAAGCCAAATTTACTAATAAGCTTTGATTAAAATGCTATAAAATGTATTATTAAGTATTTAAAATTTATAATAAGGTGTATAAAGATTTAATTGAGATTAATCATGATTAAATACTATCAAAACCTTATAAAACCTTCCTTGAAGGTCACAAAAAGGTCAAAATTACATGGAAATGAGTCATAAAGTTAGTCCAAAATGTGATCAACCTAATTGTTCATATGTTAGGTATAAAATGACCTTAATAAATACTATTAAACTCATCAAGACACTCTATACCCTTCTTACCACTGAAAATGGCTTGAAAAGGCCATATAATGACTAGATAAACACAACACAAATGAAGGACAAAACCTCAACTCACCTAATTAACCTTCAAACCTATTAATAAAGGATTAAAATTATCAATTTAAGTAATTTTAAAGACTAAATTATTTACCAACAAGATAAACTAACATGATAGGCAAAGTTTTGAATGATAGGGGTGACATTTTGATCTTTGAGGTCAAAATTGTCAACAATAACACTACTTGCATGAGTCTTATGTAATAAATCCTGAATAGTAAATATAAAATATCCAACCTTATAAATGAAGAGTTATGGCTTTATATTTATAACCTTAACAATTAACTATCACCCAAGGTGAGTCAAGGTTGAGTTTAGGCTTGGAATGGGTTCAAACTAAACCTAGGTGAGTCAAATCTAACTCCAATTGAGTTAATAGTTGTCAAGTAATTATGATTTGCAATTAGTAGGCATGGATATCAAAATTATATATTTTAGGATATTTTCAAAGATATTGAAAACTCATAAAGGTAATGATTAAAGGCTAAGATATTTTGATTTTAGAATTTTCTTTTTTAGATATTCATTAATTGCAAATGAATAATTCAACTAGGCATTTAATCTTTAGTTTGTTAATTGATTCTGATTAGCCTTTTAACTCTTTTAAAATTTATTTAAGTGTGTAAGTGCCCCAATTAATAGTTCCATAAGACAAATTTATAGTTGTGATGCTATAAGGTGATTAGGGATGAATCTGTGAGAGGTTATTATTGTATATGACAGAATACCCCAATTAAGGATGTCTCAACATGATTCTATGTTTTGATGAATGATGCGTAAGTAAATTTGGGATGTTCAGTGATTCTTAAGATTAATTTTTAATTGTTTTTAGGAATCAATTTGATGTTTGAACAAAAACTAGCTGTGGTTATTTTAGATGTTTATAATTTGCCCATGTTTGGAAAGGTGTTGCAAGCTATAGGCACAGTAATGTCTTCTCAAAGAATGAAAATTTTCTGTATGCCTAATAATTCAATAACAATTAATGAGCTATATATTCCCCCTTAAGGGAAAAATTGGCAAAGGGGGTCTATGATTGATCCCTTGAAAGGAGGAAATGATGGGACCAAAAAGATAAAATGGGGTGGAAAAGACTGATTTGTCCATAGGTGGTTATAATTAGTGGCATATGGGGCTACCCTAGTTAGGTAGTTGGACATGATGATTTACCCATAGACAGTTATAATCATCAACATAGGTGGGACAAAAAAGGTAATGATTTACCCAAAGGCCATTATAATCATTGGCATAGGTGGGATAAAAAAGGTAATGATTTGCCCAAAGGTGATTATAATCATTGAAAAGAGGATTAGGGTAACAACAAAATTATTTTCCCAAAGGTGGTTATAATCATTTAAGGAAAAATAATGATTTACCCATAGGTGGTTTTAATCATTGACAAGATAAAAACATGCCCTAGGTGGGTGGGTAGAGATAATGGTTTGCTAAAAGGTAGTTATAAGCATTATCATAATGAAAACATGCCCTAGTTGGGTAGAGAATGATAAGGATTAACCCATAGGTGGTTATAATATATAACATCTAGATAAAATGAAACACAATGATTTTCCCAAAAGTAGTTATAACCATTAGAAATGTGGGTGGGATGATACACAATGATTTGCCTAAAGGTAGTTAGAATCATTGGCAATCCAAGTGGGATGAGATATAATGATTTGTGTAGAGGTGGTTATAATCATTGATCAAAAGCTGGGAATATAATGGCAAAGTGGTATAAAGGAGAAATATGAATTTGGGAAACCTAATAGTATGGATATGCACATCCTAACTATCAAGGAGGAAATTTATTTCATGATTTAATTACTCTGTATGTAGGACATGAATTGGGTAGATCTAGAATGTTTATGGTGCCAAGGAGTTATATCATGGCCACATTGATTGTAAGACTTCTTGAGATGATTCTATTTATAGCATGTGATGGTACACATCATGATATGAAACACCATGATAACTTAGCCAAAATATGTAGAAGGGCTGACACATGATCTAATAAACAACTAAAAATAATGTACCAATGATAAAAACATTTATGACAATGTTGGAAAATGAATATGGATGGATTCAATAATAATGCACAAGGAATCACCTAATGAATGGACCTATACTAAATAAAGGCACAACAATAAATTAAATAAAATACCAAAGGAAAAGAAAATGATAAGAACAAACTAAAATAAACACAAATAATGGCTAATCACAATGTTAGTACAAACAATATGACACAAACAAGATGACTAACATTAGACCTAGATTATAGGAGACAACAAGACAAACAAAAAAAATGGGGGAATAAAAGAAAAGGAAGGGGGTGGTTGAGCTGACTCTAGATGTGCTAGGCAAGTGGACACTACCTACATAGTTCCATGGATGTAAGGTCCAACATAAAATTTAGGCTAAATGTAGTTCTCCTAAGAAATGTGATAGAAGAAAAATGATGATCAAGGAAATATGATTATGTGAAGGAGAGGAATAAGAATGAACTTGTAAAATGGTGAGAGCATGATTCATGATGCCATTAAGGATGGGGAAACTAAATGACAAGTGGTTTCTTATGAAATAAATAGGGATCCTAGAATCCTTAAGGCAAATAAGTGGTCGAGATTGGTACTTTTTAAGGATTTTCTAGATTGATTTTCAAATGTTTTTGGTATTTTTGAAGTATCTCAACTCAATAGAGAATGACGAGATACTAAATAGTCCAAACTCATAAAATGGAAAGAGCATTCAAACTTAAAAATTGATAAAAAAATGGTGAGAGCATGGATAAAGGTGATTGAGCTAACCTCAATGTGAATCGAGTGTTACCTATATAGCTCCAGGATAGGACATTAAGTCACTGTATTTTTGCCTTACAATAGAGGAATCTAACTAGGTAGAAACACATTTATAAACTAGGCAAAGTAGGAAAATGGCATAGTACAACATAAGAATGACAAGGTGGTACTTAAAGGCATGATAAAGGTGTTGTTATTAATTTGCTCATAGGTGGTTATAATTAGGAAATAATGACATAGGTCAATAATACTAATTTACCCATGGGTGGTTATAATTAGTAACATGATGGTGGCACTCTAATTTGCCCAAAGGTGATTATAATCAATAGTACATGAATGGAATGAAACAAGGAAATGAAGGATGCAACTACCAAACCAATGTCATACTGCTCCAAAATATGGTTTCTATCTAGAATACTGAGTCAATTGTTGAAACTTGATCTAAATATTCTTGCTAAAAGTGCCCATGGAACCAATTGAATAGAACCAAGGTCAAAGGGGTTGGGTAGGGTTATAAATAACTCTGGTCAATAAGAAAGGTATGGTAGAATGGTATAGAATATAGTACAAGGAAGAGTGTTAATATGGTACAACAAAAATGGGTCTCATAGATAATACTTTAGGTCTTTTAAGATAAGTAATGCTTGAGGTGTATAATGTTCATTAGCTCCTCAAGTTTATCCCTATTTGGTGTAGCGAGCCTATATGTTCTAGATCCATAATTTGAAACAATGATATAAGATCCTATCCAATTAGGTTTGAACTTACCCATGTGTTTCTTTTTGATTGTGGTATTCTATTTGTTTTCCTTGAGAACAAGGTCACTAAGTTTGAATTCTATGTGTTTGGTCCATTGGTTATAGTAGCCATAGAGTTGGTTTTGGTATGCTTAAAGGATATTGATTATAACCATGCATTTTTCATCAAGTAACTCCAACTCTTTTAGGTGAGCTAATCAATAAGCTTCATCATCTAGAATATGTTTCAGTGAAATGTGCAAAGAAGGCAACTCGACCTCAATGGGAAGAATGGCCTCAGTGACATAAACTAAGGAATATGGAGTGGATCTTATTGGGGTATGGTAATTGGTGTGGTATTCCCAAAGGACATGAAATATTTGGAGGTACTAGTCATGGCTAGCATCATTGACAATTTTTGTAAGGATGTTGACAATGGTTTTATTGGATACTTATACTTGGTCATTACCTTGTGGGTAATAGGAGATATAAAAATGTTGAGTAATATTATACTAGACACACAATGATTTAATATCATTTTTTTGAATGATCCACCATTATTAGATATAATGTCAGATGGGATACCATAGTAGCAAATGAGATGGTTGAATATGAATTTGGAAAATTGTTTTCTAGTCATGTAAATGAGGGGTATAGCTTCAACCCACTTAGTGAAATATTTGGTGGTGGTTAAGATGTGTTTATGGGCATCGAATGAGGTAGGGTGAATCTTACCAATGATATCAAGGCCCCATGTAGTGAATGACCATGGTGTAATCATTGGTTTTAGAGTCTTGGCTAAGGCATGAATTAGATTGGCATGTCTTTGACATTTGTCACACTTTTTAACATAAGTAGTTACATCTACATCCATAATTAGGCAATAATAGTCAGTACGTAGGAGATTTTTGGCTAGGATGGCCCCACTAGTGTGGGCCTTACATACTCCATGAAATTCTCACAACACTAATATTTATTATATAAAATTTAAACAATGAAGTAGAGTTCCATCAAAGTTTCAATAGTAAAGCATTGGTCCAAGTAAGATATATCATGCAACTTGGTGGGTAAAGTTCTTTTTCTATTTGTAGGATAGGCTTGGTGGCATAATATGGTTATGAAGGTAGGTGAAAAGGTTTGAATACTATATAGAGCTGGGACCAAAAATATCACATATTATTGCGATGGTTAAAGGTTCATAAGTTGGTACTAGAATATTTTCAATGAGGAATTGATATTCTTTTGCCTTATGTTGGTAATCTATTGTTTGAGATTGTTGATCATGGCCCTATATGGCACTAAATTATCATCTTTGGTATAAAAGTGGTTTATAACCTGATTGATGATTAACTAAGAATCATCATAAAAATTTAGATGCTGAATATTCCATTGTATTGCTTGTTGAAGCCTTGTAACAAGTACTTCATATTTGGCCATGTTGTTAGTATAAGGAAAGCTAATACAAGATGATTTATGGATAAGATCCATCTATGGTGTAATAAATAATAGGATTACCCCCAATCCATGTGATATGAATGATCCATAAAAATATAGCTTTTAGAGCTGCTCCTTAATGTGTTTCCATGATGGTCATAATTGACTCATCTGGGAACTAAAAAGTTAGAGGTTCTGTATCTACAAGGTGAGCTTCAACAAGCTGATCTATAAGTAATTATCCCTTGATGGCATTTTGGTTGACATATTATATCTCAAACTCATTGAGAAGCATTATCTATTTAGTCATACAACCTTGTAAAGTTATCTTGGATAGTAGATACTTGAGCGGATCTACTTTTGAAATAACTATGGTATTGTTATTTAACATGTAATGTCATAGTTTTTGAGCTATAAAGACCATAGATAAATAGACTTTTTAACTGGGCATATAATTATGTTCATACACAATTAGTGTATAGCTTAGATAGTATACATGTTCTTTTTCATTATCATCATGCTAAGTGCTTTGTTCGTGGCAGATAGATACATTAAGAATGACTTTCTTGGCATATGTGGCAAAAAATTGGTAGATTTGCAAGATAGTTCTTTAAATGCTAATTTTTTTTTGGCATTCATAATCCCAATGAAATGTGACACATTTATTCAACAAGTGTGTAAATAGATAGCATTTTTTAGCTAACTAAGAAATGAAGCATCTGGAATCTTGCCATACAAACTATGGAGCTACTTCAAATTAGAAGGTGGTGACATCTCAGTAATGGCTTGTACTTTGGATGGATAAACTTCAATGCATCTATGAGACATAATGAATCCAATAAATTTTATTGAAGTAACTCCAAAGACACACTTTTTAGGATTGAGTCTAACCTTGTAATCACACAATCTCTCAAATATTCTTCATAGCACGACTGGATGATTGGCCCTGGTCTTTGATTTACCTAGTATGTTAGGGACATAGTCTTTAATAATGTCATGCATCATATCATGAAATATGATGGTTATGTCTCTCTGGTATGTGGAATCAACATTTTTGAGACCAAATGGCATAACTTGATAACTAAATGTTCCCCATGGAATGGAAAATGTTGTTTTTTGTTGGTCTTCTCTTATAATCCTCATCTAGTTGTATCATGAAAATTTGACCATAAGTGAAAGCATTTTGTACCCAGATGTGGAGTTGACTATCATGTCAATGTTTGGTAGAATAAATTCATCGCTGGGGCAAGAATTATTTATTTCCCTAAAATTAATGTAGATTTTGGTTCCTTCTAGCTTCTTACTAATTGGTATAACATTCGAGATCCACTCTAAATAGTCAATTGGTCAAATACATCTTGCTTATAAGAGTTTTTCCAACTCTTTCTTTACTCATACAATAATGCAAGGATGTATCATACATAATTTTTGTTTCACAAGTTTGTCATTAGGATGTACAATAAGGTGGTGTACAACCAAGGTGAATTTCAAACCTGGCATGTCAGAATAGGCCCAAGTAAATATGTCAACAAATTCCCTTAAAAGGGCTATAAAGATGTCATGTTCCTCCTAAGTGAGGGACACACATAATTTTATCCATTTTGGGTCATCTGGAATCTTGATGTTGACTTATGTAGTGTCTTCCATAATAAGAGTAGAACCATCCTCTAAAATAGTTAGCAAAGATTTGAATTGGCCTACAATGACAAAGTCCTCTATTTGGACTAGCTCTTCAATTTCTCCTAGGTAAGATGAATAAGAATCTCCTAATGGTAAGTATGGCCATGTGACAAATACTATTGGAAACTCTTGAATGATTTGGTTGAAGGCATGCTATTCTTTAGAATTGACTCAAACCCATAGGCATGTTCAACAATGGTGGTCTCCTGAGATATGTTTGAGGAAAGGTGAACACCCCTATCTAATAGCACCTAAAACAAGTTTTCACTAGAAGATTGGCCTTTCTCTTTACTTTTGCCCTGGTCTAAAATCACCTTAAAGAGGTTTTCACTTTAGGACCTAATTTTTTTATTTATTTGGTTGTGGCTAAGGGTGTTCAACCATTCTCAAAAATTGGTTGTAAGATCCAATTTGATTGAGAACCCTTGTTTATGTTCTCCCAATGAAACATTATATCTTAGGCCTAAAAAATCATAAAAGGCCTCATCATTCTCAAAATCATCTATAGGCACTTTGGATTTTTGTTGGTCCTAGACTATAAGTTGAGGGTGATATAGAGGAAGTAGATTATGTCAATTAATTGGGCTAAGGGTACAAAAAGCATGGGTTTCAAATAGATTGGTATTGGCTGGGTCATCATAAGGGATGTGATCAAACTCCACTTTTTTATTGGCATCATCATCACTAGTCTTTGGCATTGGAACATGAATGAGATACATGGGGTCACCCCTAGTCAGTTTAAATCTGAGACCATAGGTTCCTTTGTATCGAGTCATGGATATTGGCTCAAGTATTCTTTGATTTGGCTTGAGACCTCCTCCTTCATAGAAGTGCTTCTCCATGATCATGTTAGGAATGTGATATTTTTCATTTTTATAGAAATCAACCAATTCGTCATTATATGACCATGATTCATTATCTACAAGTAGGTCTTGTTCTTGGCTAGTGGTTGATGTGAAAATGATAAGAACTGGGCTATGTAGTTTGCTTTTTCCTTTTCATTTCCATTTCATGCAAGTTATCTTGGCTTTAGGTCTTCCATAAGAATTGGGGTTTTGTGGAAGCTTGGAAATGTGAAATGCATCAAGAGTTAGATATTCTCTTTGACTATTGTCTACGATGGTAAAATGATTGGACATTTTAGGAGG
The DNA here is from genome assembly GCA_037957365.1 of Torreya grandis. NCBI lineage: Eukaryota > Viridiplantae > Streptophyta > Pinopsida > Cupressales > Taxaceae > Torreya > Torreya grandis. Next base: position 2,058,926 of record JARHVA010001917.1, on the reverse strand, counting down.
TGGTACATGGGAAGATGAATCAAGGCTATCTAGGCCAATACAATTAGCCTTTGGGAAATTAACAAGTATTTCTTTCCCCTTGTCCTTATTGGGAATCAAATATAATACAAAATGGTAGTTATAGCTTTCGTACTCAACCTCTAAATGTTTGTAATGTTCATAAGGTTATAAATCTCTTTTGATAGTGATATCTATGCCATAATGAGAGAAATTGAGACACTAATGAAATATTAAAGGGATTGCATAAATTTCATGTATCCAAGGTCTACCCAAGAGAAAATTGTATGAAAAATCTAGGTCTAACACATGGTAAAGGGTATTACATGTCAAAGTGCCAATGATAATTGGAAAGCTGATGGTGCCTTGTGATTATCGCTCTTCATTGTCATAAGCCTTGATAGTGATCATTTATAGCTAGAGATCAGCTATTGTGTATTTGAGATGCTTGATGAGCTTTAAAAACATAATATTTAGGCCCAATCCATTGTATATGAGGACATGTTTTACTTTGTGCCACATTATGACAACCTCGATGTATAATGGATTATTATGGAGAGGGATAAGGGATGACATATCACATTGGTCAAAGGTTAATTATTGGATTAGGGCTATATGTCCAACTAAATCTTATAATTTGTCTAGGCTTATGTCATTTAGAACTTGGGAATGGCCTAAGAAATTTATTAAGATGCTCTTATGGATAGTAGACATATGTAACAAATCCAAAATGAAAATTTATGTGGGCATCTTTTGAAGTTATTCCATAATATCAAACATCCTTTCTTCAAAAATAGTATATGGTTTATTCCTAGCCAAAAAAATAGGTTGTATGGGTGCAGTGGTATATACTTGTGGGCTTGGGATGGTAATCTTTGATTGTTGAGTTGTGACTGCACAATCAAGATTAGATATAGGACCATGGTTACTAGTAAATGATGGTGGTGAGGGGATAGATAGGATAAGTCTCAGTTACTGGTACACTTGTATGTGGTCATGAGATAATGATGAGTTATTGTTATAATGTCTAAAATTAGTAATCCATACTTGTTTGTGTACTTGAATGTAGTCTTAGGTCAAGGATGGATCACTGACATAGGTTGGTTGATTATAATTGGTTAACAATAGTCCTATTTGGTTAGTACTTGTTCTTACATTGATGGTGATGGTGGAAAGACATCCTCCCAAAAGATGACCTACTAATTTGTTGTAGTTATGTATAATTACATGGTAAGTCTATTGGGTATTATCATTATTCTGGCCTTGGGTCCATCCATTTGGTAGATGTTATTGTTATTACTAGTATTACTATTATTGACTCAACTATTACCATTGATATTCTGGCCTCAGTTATTACTACTATTAGTTGTTATTATGCTATGGAAAAAGGTTTTGATAAATACCTAGGTTCTAATTAGACGTAAATGATATATTATCTAATGTTATCTCCATATTTTCTACTGTATTTTCAATTAGGTTCTTGATTTCCACATAATGACATAAATTATTCCCATTAACCCAATGGTATTCACATAAATGATTTTGTCTATATTGATCAGGATAAAGAATGCCCTCAAGATAGTGCTTTGGAATTGGCCAACTAATTAGATTAACATTAGCTAACTTATAAAACATGACTCAAATGGTCTTTCCAAGGTAACTAAAGATGTGACAAGTAGGAACATTTCTACTTCAAGGAGGGGTTTGCAAAGGCAAAGGTTATTATGTTTGTTGAGCTAGTCTAGGCCACTACAAAGGCTACACTTGCTGAATGGGTTATTGGTGAGGAGTAATGTGTATTTAGACATGGATTGAGTAGATGGTATTTGAATCATTTGGACATGTTACGACTCAGTTAATTAATTTCTAACAACATTCTTGTTATGGTTAAACAACTTGAATTTTTCATAATTACTAACTTGGGTTGGTGTTGATGCTTGCATTTAGACTTAGTTTTGGTTTTGATTTTGGCCATTTCCTTGGTTTTGATTATAATTTTGATTTAATGAGGTAATATTGATAATACCTTTATTAATAAGGGACTTTTCAATTAGTAAACCTTTATTGATGATTTCCTTGAAAGTGTGTGCACATTACAGCTCTGGATGATATGCTATCTCACTATGAATATTGTTGGTAAACATAACGACTAAATATTTTTTTGGTAAGCTATGGGTGAAATAGTTAAAAAATGCTCTCCATCACTGTAGATGGCTTTCAAAACTTTCATCAACCTTCTATTTGGCTTGATTTAAATCTACCAATGAAATATCATGTTAGATATTGTAGGATCCATGCTACACAAATTTGTCTGAAAGGTCATCAAAATTAGATACTGAGTTCTTTGACAATTTCAATAACCACTCCAAATCTTGGCCTACTAGACTTTGAAGAAAAAAATTAGGAGGTATATGTCACTGTAAGCCACTGGATGGAAAGAAGCAAATAATTATGTTAAATGGGCCTTAGAGTCTCCTTTACCCTTGTATTTATCAAACTTCAGTGGTTCATACCCTAGAGGAAATGGTATTTGAAGATACTCCATGTTGAATGGGTAGGAACACACATCATCCAACTTAAAATTCTTGGTCTATTTCTTAACTTAAATGGTAGTAATTTCATCCTTCATTTTCTATAGTTCTTGTGCTAAGAAACTAGATGGAATATTGGCTTGAGGTAGAAGCTGGGTGGTGAAAGGTGGATTACCTTGACCAAGGCATAATAGAGGCATGGTTTTTTTGGAATGTTGGTTTGGCTAGGGAATTGACTAGGAATATGCACATACAGATTAGGATGAGCTTATTAAAACTACACATGTTGAGTTGAAATATTTTAGTTTAGGTTTAGTATATAGGCTTGGTTTTGAGGGAATTATGGTTGAAATGGAAGGATGTGGCTCTGGGTGAAGTACTGTGCCTATTGAGGTTGAGTAGGGACTTGTTACTAACTACTCAAACTTGGTTGAGTAAGGGGAACTTGTTGTGAAACAAGGCCCTATCATTGAATTTGTGGCACACTTAGAATAAAAGGTAATTGTTGCCTAGTTAGTAATTGTTGGATAGTAGTACCTCATTGTTGTGAAAATACTTATTGTGAAAAAAAAGCTTGTTAGATGTTTGACATCTGTTGCTAACTAATAAACATACTTTAGTTTTTAAACAACATTTATGATTTTAAAGGTATGTTGGTTTATGACTATTGAGGTATGTTTATCACTACCTAATGAGGTGGAACATTGATTTCCCCTTATTGAGGTGGTAGAATGTTCAATCTTTGTAGATTTGGTAAATTAGACGGTGCCTATTATTTTGGAATGTTAATAATCACCTATTATGGTGGAGTAACATTCATCACATTTTGTTGAGGCAATGAATTAGTTTGAGCTTGACTACTTAATCCTTACGGCTGCATGCTTGAAGAAGCAACTGATTGAGGATTAGAGGTAGCTTGTTGTGGTTGGGTGATACAAGTTCCTACCCCCTATGGTTATGAAAAACTCATGGTGTTAACCAAAGGCACTTTTTTTGGACTAGTTATTTATTCATTTAAACCACTTTGGCTTCGATTGGATGATACTTTCATGTTATCCATTGTGTTTGGCACATTTGTCTACATAGAAGTAATAGACACTTATTCAATAGTGGGGGCATTAGACATGTCACCAACTAAAATTATTTGCATGAATGGGTCTATAATTAAATTTTCTTGTCTTGTCAATTTGATTAAGACTCTTGTTGAAGGAGCTAACTCGACAGGTGGAGCATTTGACATGGTCATGTTATTGAAATTATGCGCTAAGTTTAAATAGGTCTGATATGTTATCTACATCTATATAAAGTGGTCCTATATGAGGAAATTTCCTATGATAAACACATGTGGATATTGGTACACCATTAATATGAGCACTTGAGAATTGATAATAGAGGCCTGTTCAATGGTTTGGTTGTAAGGCATAGTTGAAGGCACTTTAACTAGACTAGGCAAGTTTTCATGGGGGAAGTCTATTGGAAACTTAGCCCCTACCTTTGTGGTTCTAATTAAAACATCATCCTTATTTTAAATCAAGTGAAAATCAAACAAATAGGGTTCATATGTCTATGGCATCATAATATAGTATGATTATTGTTGAACTTAGTTTACAATCGATGGTACACTAACCAGGTATTGTAATATTTATTCTTGGTCCTACTCTAAATATAGAGATGTGTTGACCAAATAGTGAGCTAAAGGATATTGGATTTATTCCCTTGATTAAGTGTTGTAAGGTGGATAAGGACCCATCTCACAAACTACATCATCACCATAGGGGTCTTGAAAAAAGTCATATTGTGTGACTACATTATCATATCCCAGATTATACATGGCTCCACTACAAGTATAGTGAGAGATATTCAAATCAATGATGAATGTTTTATGACAAAGGCTTATATTTATATAAAATATCTTAAAAACAATGTCTAAAAGGATAAATGGTTTGAACTTGGTCTAAACTACTCTAAAAATGGAGCTGTATCTCCAAAAGGTCTATGCTAAAACTTGGCACAAACTAATCTGACATCAAATGCCTAATGTCAAATGTATTATAAAAAATGCCAAGTGGTTGAATAAAAATCAAAATTCCAAACTCTAAGTGCAAATTATTTCAAGCAATTTTAATCTAAGAAAATAAAATTTGCTAGGTCTTTTAGAGAAGGCATAAAATCTAGGCTTAAAATAGGCATGTGCTAGGATTTTGGAAAAGGCACAAAAGCTATAATTTAAACAAAATAAGGTATGAGATTTAATCTAACAAATATGAAACACTTTTTCATAAACTAGGCATTTTGATTTAAACATGAACTTGGTTAATTGGTATAAGGCATGAAACTCTAGGCATATGGAGATAGGCTACTTCTCCCAAAATCTAGACACAAACAATAGTTTTCAAATTGAATAAAAAATTAACCTAATTTACACAACCCAAAAGATAAATATCGATGTCTAGGCCAAAATTACATTAGGCATAGGAAAAAATCAATTAATATTTAGATTTAAAATTTTCATGGATAATTTCAAACTTAACTTGGAAAAATAGGCTTCTTTAAACAAACAACAAGCTAGATAAGAATGGATAACATAATGGCACTAGGTACAGATCCAAATAAGACACACAAATTTAGTTTTGAATTGGGATTTAGACGCAAGGCAAACAAGTGTCTGAAATGATTTTGAGTCTCATAATGATATTATTTTGCTCTAAATATGTGATCAATGTTTATTTCAAGAATCAAAGGCATAATTTTTGAAATGATTTCGCCAACATAATGACATCCTTTTCAATCAAGTGACACACACACACAAAGTTTGAGAAAAATACTAAGGAAAATATATAGTGTCAAATGGGTGGCATAATGCCTCTTCAAATAAAGGAGTGATGTATAAACAAGACTCATTTTGATGTGGTAAGATAGATAAAAATAGATAGTTTGACTCAAAACAATGTAAGAAAGGATAAAATAACATAAACACCTAAGTGTAACATCTTAAAATCTTAAAACATATAAGGTTGCATAATACTATCAAATTATATTGATATACTTACTCTTTAGAGGATTTTAATTGTTAATCCAAAAAGTAAAAGTGCATGAAAAATAGGGTGTTTAGGACCCCTCTTCTCTCAAGAGTTTGTACGATGACATGAAACTTCAAGATACTCACTCTGTATCAACAATATGTCTATGACAAGTGGGGTTGTTATAAACTATCAAGTTTCATTTTATTTATAGATGGTCCCAAGTGTGGCTAAACAAGAAATGATCATATCAATTTAATCTATGTCAACCAGCTTGTTGTGAAAAGGTCTTATCCTTTTCAAAACCACTACATCCATCACTTGCTTAGTGTAGTGCAATGTTCTAATTGATCATACATCCTGAGGGTAGTAATCACTAACAAAGGTAGTTTAACTACTTAAACTATCATCCCAATAATTTAATGACTCAATTTATATACCCCACCATGAAGTGGGTTTGAAACAATGCTAGGAGTTGAATAATCATGTCAACATTTCCCTAAAGAACCTATGAGGAGGTGATGAACTCCTACTCACAAGCCAAAATGCATGAATAATAAAGATAAGTGAAAATACTTTAGGGTCATTTTGGGGTCATCCAAGTCATATGAATTTGGGGAGGGCCTTAGCAAATTTATTTTCACACTTTTGGACTAAAGTAACAAAGGTAAATAATGAGTGATTTTGGTCACTCGAGTTCCCTAAAGGGGATGGGGGGAGAACATACACACATCACTCATTTTGATCAAACAAATAACTTTCAACAAATAAGTACTAAAAATGAATAACTCTTAAGAGTATGTAACTAGATGTAAAAGTTCATTTTAGTACACAAAAATAAAGTATGTTGTGAAATTTGAGCCCTTTGGCATTATTTATTTGAAAAAAATTGTAAAAAGACTTCAAAATTAACTAAGGCATGAAAATAACTATGTTCATTTTAAGCACCAAAGACAAAGTGTGCAAGTTTTAAATATGTTCAAATTTTGCTTTTTCCACCTTAGGACCTGTAATTGGTTAGAGGGTTTTCCTTCTTAGAAACCCAAAAGTGATCAAGAAAACTACATTTCAAAATTATCTCTCAGGTTTCCTATTTTTTTGTATCAAAGAGATCGACGCTGATCCATGCAAGGATCAATAGTAGTCTATAGATATTGACATCAGTTCCTGCAAAAACATAGAAAAACACATATATGGTTTGAAAAAAAGGATGATTAGAAAAACAAGCCTAAAATCAAATATCTCTCTATATCCTATAAGAAAATGGTTAAACAAACAATATGAAAGTTTTTAAACACATAATAAACACCAAAAAACTTAAGAAAACCCTCGTTAATCATGTTTTTATCATGATCTTCTTTTCACATAGGGATTGATGTGAATTTTGGTAGAATCAACATTGGTTTGAGAGAATCAATGTTGATCTTTATCAAATTTGAAATAAAATGGTGTCAGTTACCTACAACTTATGTTTTGTTAAAAATAGAAATACATGAAAAATAAACTAAAAACTTGAATATTGAGGATTGTTAAAAATCCATTAGAAAAACTAAAAGTTACATATTAATCTCCTTGCTTATATGAGATGCTTGAAGTCCCACTAGGCATGCCAACCTATGAAATATTAATTTGACATAGAGGGGAGTTTAGTCTTGAGTTAGTATCATAAAAACAATGAGGTTAGTGTTGTGTTAAGTGAATAAATAGAGACAAATCTGGACCCTGTCTAGATGACTAAGACATAGTGACCCCCTTATACTCTTAATGATTATTCATAAATATGGGGGAATGAATCTAAAAAGTAATGCAAATAAATATAATTTAATTAGGGTCCATATCATTTCCCAAGATATTTGGACCTTACTCTCTCTCTTTTGACCATACTAAGCAAAAATTGATGGCCTTCCTAGAGCTTCCAATTAAGTTGATAGAAGAGATAAACCATTTTTATGCGTTTTGGCACCTAAAAATCCATCTAAACCATGGATTTAACTTTGAAATTAAAAAATGAGGTATTTAAGATGTATGGAGGTCAATTTTATCTTGAATACCTGTATAGATAGCCTTAAAATAGTCCTTTTTGCTACTAAAACTGCTATAACCACTTAATAGACTCTTGAATTGAAACAAGACAAATGATTATCCTCTAAAAATAATGAAATAAGACAAAAAAAACAAGGGAAAAAAATTAAAAAGACACACATGAAAGCTAATAAATTATTTGAAACAAAACACAAACAAACTAATGTGCTAAAACACCACTTGGAGGAAAACAAATAAACTATGTACCAAAGAACTTATCTCTCAATAAAAATGTTTTGGATGTATCCCATTGATTGGGATTGAAATATTCTCACCATATATCTTACAAAGTTTAAAATAATTATGGGATTTGCATCTAGAGATTATGTAAGGTCCACTCCAAAGTGAGTCAAACTTGGTGTACCTTCTTGGTTTAGCTCTGTCCTCATCCCACTTGAGAACCAAGTCTCCTTTGAAAGTCTTTGAATATGCTTCTTTGTCAAAGGTTTTCTTAACTTGTGCTTGATAAATTTCCATGGCCAACATGGACTAATTTATAATTTATTCTAGTTCCATAAGCTCAATATACCTTACCTTCATTGGTTCATTCTCCAACAACTCTAGTTGATGCATTAGTTCTAAAGTAGGAAACTCAAGTGAAATGGGAAACCTTATTTCCTTTCCATAAACTAGTTTGTATGGTGAATTGGCTATAGACCTTTTATGGGTGATCATATCAACCCATAGAGTTGACTTAAGCTTTAAATGCCATATCATCTAATTATCTTCAGTGGCCCTTCTTATGATCTTCATCAGGTTCTTGTTGGCCTTAGGGTTAGTAGTTTGATGAAGTGTTGAGGTATACACCATGTTAAATATCCCATTGATTGATCTTAACTCCCACAAAATATATGCCATTATTTGAAATGATGGTGAGGGAGATGCCAAATATTATAAGAAAACCTTCATAAAAATCTAACACACTAGATTCATTTCCTTCCTTCAAAGGTATTACCTCTATCCATATGGTAAAGTAATCCATGGTAATAAGGATCCACTTATGACCCAAGATTGAAGGTAGATTAATGAGGCCAATGAAATCCAAAAACCATTGGAAAAAAAATTGATCCATTGAAATTGGTTGGAGTGGTAAGGCGTCAAGTCTTTATTTTCCTATAAACATGGCACATTTCTTGCATTTCCTCACCCAAGCATGGTAATATCTGAATATAATTGGCCAATATTACCCACCTATCATGATATTAAGTGTTGTATTTCTTGTTGATAAATGGACTCCATCATGTCCATCATGGAATTCCTCAAGTAATGATTCTATTTGGATTGGTTCTATGCACCTTAGCAACATACCATTGATGTCTTTCTTGAAAATCACACCATCAATAAGGAGAAAAGTAATGGACTATAATATAAAATACCTTATCCTTAATACACTTAAGTTATTAGGATATAAACCATATTGGAGGTACCTTACCAATTCTTGAAACTAGCTTGAAGATGATGTATGATTAGCTATAACTTGTTAATCATTTAGCACTAAAATTACCTCCTTATTATCTTACAAGTCTTGGGATAGGTGTTCAGATAACCCTTTGCCTCTAATTAGTTTAGTGATCTTTATCTCAATGTCATACTCCATCACTCTTATTATCCAACCTGTCCTCTTCTCACCTATGTCCTTTTTCAACAAGAACTCCTTTATACTTGGTTGAGAAACCATTATATATATCCTATTGTTAGATAACAAGTGCCTAAACTTCTTAAGACATATGATTATTAAAAGGAAATGTTTATATACATAAGCATACTTATCTCATATTCCTCTAAGCCTTGATTTAATAAAGTTATTGGTTGTTCCAAAGCTTGTTGATTTTGTTGTATGAGTATACTTGAAATTGTGTCCACATTAGCATGTGTATACAAGATGAAATATCTTGAAAAATTAGGATTAATGAACATAAGAGCACTAGCTATTGCTTTTTTGATCTCTTCAAAAATCCTCATACCCTCCTCAGTCTAATTGAAGCTCTGATTCTTCTTAATCATGGCTATAAGTGGCTTTGCCAAAGTTGAAAAATTAGAAATGTATCTCCTTATAAAATTTATATTGCCTAGAAAAGTTTGTAATTCCTTCTTATGTTTAGGCAAAGATAAAGCAAGTATGGATTGTATCCTCTCAGGATCAATGCTTAAACCATTCTTGGAAACCACACATCTAAAAAAATTACCTTGATATACTCAGAGGACACATTTATTTGGGTTAAGAGACACCCCAAATTGTCTACATCTTTCAAACACTTCCTTGAGATGAACCATGTGTTCCTTTCACTCTTTAAAAATATAGTAATGTCATATAAGTATACAAGACCAAACCTATCAACTAGACCTTGAAATTCCATATCCATGGCTCTCTAAAAGGTTTCTCTAGCATTAGACAAATAAAATAGCATTTTTATGTAGACAAAAGTCCCCCACTTAGTAGTGAAAGTTATCTTAAAACCTGATTTTCCTCCTTAAGAAGAATCTATTTATATCAACTATAACCATCCAACAAAGAGAACCTTTCTAAACCAGCTATTAAATGCAATATTTTCTCCATGTATGGAAATGGATAATGATCTTTGAGAGAATCCTTTTTTAAATCATGGAGATCTATAAAAAGTCTGATTTCATCATTTTTATTCCTTACTAGAACAAGGTTTGCCACCCAAGTAGAATGCTTGATTGAGAAAATTATGGTTGATTCAATGAGATTATGAAGTTTAGTTCTCATAAAATGCTCAAGTTTTGGATTGATTAGTCCCTAAATTTGTCTTACTAGTTTTGTATCAACCTCTAGCTCAATGGTGTGTTGAGCTAAACTTGAATCAAATACCTTTTAATCACTATACTACCATGCAAAGACATAATCAAAATCCTTACATAAATCAATAAATGATTCCTTTTGAGATGGAGTACATACTTTACCTAGTTTGAGAGTCTTTTCAACTATTATCTCAACTTTAGCATAGTGTTCTTATTTGGTTGACAAGGAAGACTTCTCTCTCCTTACCTCATTATCTCTACTGAAGATGTTTTCAAGAGCGACCAAACCTTTGGGAAACTTATTAGAATTAAGTTAAACAATATGATCCCCATATTATTGTAATAGATTTGACTAATTTTTGGAAGAGAATTCAACCTCCTCTTACAAGAAGTGAACAATCTGATTATCATATTTAAAAACTTGATAGTTATCATGATTTTCAGGAATAAAAGGCCTCACCAAAATCTTGATATGTGACTAATTTTTCTCATTCCTCACATCATCTAGAATACTGAACTAAGCTCCTATGGTAGCTGATCTATCTACATGTTTATTGCTTTTTGTTAACACTGCATGAATATCAAAATCATCAACATATTAAGGAGGTCCCAAACTCTATGTTTGTAAGATCTTAGTGAGGAATTCTTGAATACATTCAACCATCTCACTTGGTGAACTACAAGTTCACTATCACCAAAAGCTTGTAAAACATTTATTCCTATCTTCCTAACCCATTGAAAGCTATATACTAGAGGCTCATACTCTACATGTTATTAGTGTTGAAATCAAAATCACTAAGAGGGTGGTGAATCAATGTTTAAATCTTTATTTCAAGTGTAACTTAACATTCCTTGAATCATTAATGTAATATACGAATATAACATTGCATAAAGAGTCATTCACATGAGTATAACACAAAAAACACACATAGGAGTGGGAAAACCTCAAGGGAAGAAAACCCACTATGATATCTATAAATTGAATAAATTCATATAAAATAAAAAATCAAATTCTATGTATCACCAACTCAACTTGGAGCACAGCCCCAATGAAGTCAAACACCCACTTGACTAGGTTTTAACAAGCACCTACTTTCAAGGAAGCCCCAACTCCCTAGGTGAATTAGAAATAACTCATCCATCTCATAAAATTTATTAACACACCTATAATATAATTTCATGGTCTCATTCAAGACCTCCTTCTACTCTATCAAGCAACATTTTATTCACTTATATTACTTACTATCAAATAGGCCTAAACTACCTTGTATATATATAAGTCTCATGATCACACACCACTTGGTCAGCCACACACCTTAAAAATTTTAGGTCATAAATGGAATAGGTATTAAAACATATTATATACATGATTAAAATGAAATTTGGACCCCTTTTGGTTTGTAATAACTCAATTAGGCCTCATTTCTATTTTAGGCCTCATGGAGACCTAATTACATTAGGTCTATCTTCTAAGTATCAAATCTTGATTATATTAGACCTAGATGGAGTTATCCAACAAATAAAAACCATTAAATAACTTATAAAAGGACCTCTAATAACCTCCTTCATGCTTGATTAGACTTGTGTCTTTCATTCATACCATGAAAGCTCCTTTAGGACCAACTTCCCTATCAAGCTTGTGTACCTCAAAATGTTTGTCTTGTAAAAATGAAGCTCAAATAAACTTAGGATAATAAAATATGAAAAATTAAACATATATATAGGTTATAAATTAACTTAGGGTCATCACCAAATTTTTGGAACATTTTTGCTCAAGAGATAAAGGCTTAAGAACATCTTTGCAACTCATTCACTTAGAACTATCAATTTACCTCAAAGACTGGTTATGGTGACTTAGAACTCCAACACTTGTTTAGAAACTTTAAATGACTTATGATGAATTTAAATGGTCCTATGACATCTCCATACCATTATTATATAGAAATATCATTTGGTTAAATGAAAGTTATTGGTCTTGCAGACCAATTTCTTGACCTATATCACATAGTCTTATCTAAACTAGATAGGTCATTTTGTGAGAAAAATTTTCACAATATTTAACCTAAAAAAATTCATAAAATAATTAAAATTAATTAAAAAACTCTCCATGCACTTTTTTTCATCAATCTAACATGCTCAGATGCTCAAATCCATCTTCTCATCTTTGCCTACATTTTACACTATTTGCACCATTAGGTATGTATGTGACTAACTAACTTAAATGAAAAAATTATAAAATTTGAAGGCTATAAAATATCAATAAATAATCATAGGAATGAAAAATGAGTTTTGAGCTTCTTCTCCTATTAATTTTCTTTTCTTGACCAATGCAACTTTTGAGAGCTACAATAACTTCTTAACAAATAAGCATGTATCTATGCATTTTATCTCTCATCTGACTAATCACGACCACATGGAGGTACTTGGGAGATTTTAATATATGATAAAATATATTTTATATACATTTTAAATTATTATAATATGATTTGAACAATATATTTCACATCGGATCCTTATTAGGGTTTTAGAGAGGTTTAACAGAGGTTTTAGTGTTATCAATTGTTAATAAAGGACTACCCCTTGATTCAAAAACCAATTATTAGAGATATTATTTATGAAAAATTCCCATCTCTACTCAAAAAATTATGTTCCCATGCAGAGGTTACACATGTCAATAAACATCAAAAAGTGCTTCTTGGGTCTTGAGACCTCATTTTATGAACTTAAGAAGGCTTAAAATAGTGTTTTATGCAAATTACTTCAAACCATGACCTATAAAATTTTGAAAATGACTAAAAAAATGTATATTACCTATATCCATCATCACATATGCATAATTTCTTTGAAATCTGATCTTCATGCCTCATTAGGCTAGGTAGGGTCTAAGAGAGGTCTAGGTGTAGGCTTAGTTTGAAGGTCCTACCCCTATAGGCTCACCCTAAATCTCTCATGAATGATTTAATGCCTCACATAAATGATCAAACAATGCCAAAAAAACTTCACATGCTTATATTTATTCATTTTCATGCACATATCTCTTCATGTCATGACTAAGATTCCTATGCAGCTTTGATATTAATGACCTATACCTTCATATAATTATAAGGCATTAGTTATCTTAATATTATCTCTTCCTCTATCTCTCTCTCTCTCAGGATAACATTATCTCATGAAAACACTTTCATATGCATCTTGTCACAACACACATGGTCAAACTAGGCTTAGTCACCTTTGACATCATCTTTCATAAGATGTACCTTTGACATCAATGATAATGCTCAACAATCTCCCCCTTTGTCATTGATGGAAACCAGTCTTAGAAACTTATCTCAACAAGAAATTTATCCCTTATTGTAAACGTTCTCCCCCTTTGACATAAATGACAAAGAGATGTATTTAACTTCTTAGATCACACCTCTTGGAATCAAAACACTCAACACACAAGATTATAAGTTTGTGAGTCACCATCCAATCATGATCCCCCTATCTCCATGTATACCTTATTATCACTACTCACCTTATCTTGGAGCTAATGAACCACTTGATTAGCTCCCCCTAAGCCCTTGACTTATTTAATGGCTATTAAGGGTAGGAATTACTCCTAATTCTTGTCTTAGATGTTCAAATGTTGCCTTTGGAAGTGGCTTGGTTAAAATGTCTACAATATGATCCTTGGTAGAAACATATTCAATTTTAACACTTTTTTTACTTACCTGCTCTCTTAGGAAATGATACCTAATGGAAATATGCTTAGTCCTTAAGTGCATGATAGGATTCTTTGAGATGTTTATAACACTTGTATTTTCACAATAGATAGATCTAGGACTATCATACTCCACCTTGTAGTCTTTTAAGGTCTATCTCATCTATAGAAATTGAGTGCAACATGAAGCTACTATAATGTATTCAACCTCACAAGTAGATAGTGCCATAGAGGGATGCTTCTTATTCATCCATGATATTAGGCATTCTCCTAAAAATAAAGCTCTTGCACTAATGCTCCTCCTATCATCTAGACTCCCTACCTAGTCTACATTTATATAGGCTATAAAGACAAACTCCTTGCTCCTAGGATACCAAAACCCAAACTCCATAGTACCCTTAGATACCTAAGTATCCTTTTTACTACTTATAGATGATTTTACTTTGAGTCTTCTTGAAACCTTCCCACAAGACCTACTACTTGCATGATGTTAGGTCTAGAGATAGTAGCGTACAACAAACTTTCAATCATTGACCTATATGATGTTTGATTGACCCTTGGAGATTCATCTTCATTGCTCAACTTACACCCTATGATAATAGGTATTCTAACTAATTTTCAATCTTCCATCTCAAATTTATTCAACATCTCTCTTATTTACTTATCTTGTAAGATGAATATACCTCTTTCTAATTAAGGCCTTAGTCATAATCTCACTATTTCCAAAAAAGTTGATGCCATCTACATAGATAACTAATATCAACTGATGGTCATCTTCTATATTTATATATAGATTACTATTTTTAACTCCTCTTTTTAATCCTTAATCCAATAGATACCTATCCAATCCAGCATACCAAGCTTTAGGATCTTGATTTAGACTATAAAGAGACTTTTTCAATCTAAAAAAGTCCTTATTACCTAATAGTGAGAAAGCCTCAGGTTGCTCTATGTACACCTCATCTTCTAGGTTCCATTTATAAAGGCATATTTAACATACATTTAGTACACCTTGAACCTTTTAAATCTTACATGTGCTAGAAAAAATCTAATGGATTATAATAGTGATAATGTAGCAAAGGTCTCTTCAAAGCCTAACCCTTTTACTTGGGCATATCACTTGAATACCAATTTGGCCTTGTTCCTAGTGACTTTTCCATCTTCATTAAACTTGTTCCTAAACACCTATTTAGTGTTAATGACATTCTTGTCTTTAGGCCTAGGACATAGTTCCCAAGTTTCATTATTTTCTATTTGGTATAACTCCTCATTCATAACACCTACCAAAACTTGTATTTGTTTGTTTATACAAGGTTTTTAGGTTCAATATTAGACAATAGAGAAACATTATCTTGATTTAGGCTACTTACCAACCTTATTCTTGTTTACATCCCTGAATCCTTGTTGCCAATGGTTTTTGATTTAGGATGATCTCTTTGAATATATCGCTAGGGGCCTTTTGAGTCTTGTCTTTCCTCAAATTTTCCTTCTTACTCATTAATATCTAGTGTTTCTTCTTCATTCTTGAAGTCCAAATTATCTAATGTATCCTTTGACTATGAGCGTGATTTATTTATCTCATCAATCTTCACATTGGTGTTTTCCACTATATTTTGTAACCTCTTGTTATAAAATCTATAGGTTGAGCTTATTGATGAATACCCCAAGAATATACCTTCATCAAAACCATAATAAAACTTACCTAAGTCTTCCTCATCTATTTTGATGAATCACTTACTTCTAAACACTCTAAAGTGTTTCACATTAGCAGGTCTACCTTTCCATAGTTTGTAAGGTGTCTTATTTCTATTAGTCCTTATCTATAATCTATTTAATATGTAGACTGAAGTGCTCAGTACTTCTCTTGAGTATCCATTATTTAACATTAACTAATTTATCATAGTTATTTCCATCTCTTCAATTGTCATATTATTTCTTTCCACTACCCCATTCTATTGAGGTGTCCTAAATACTGAGAACTATCTACTTATTCTATGAACCTCACAGAAGTCATCAAACTCATTAGACTAAAAATATCCTCCTCTATTAGATATTAGGCACTTGATCTTCCCATTATTCCCATTATCAAAAATATCCTTGAATGCCTTAAACTTATTAAGAGCTTATGATTTTTATTTCAATAATGCTACCCAAGTAATTCTTGTGTAGTCATCTATGAGTAATATAAAGAAACTGTCTCCTTGAATACTTTGGACTCTTATAGGACCAAAAAGATTAATATGTATTAAATTCAAAGGTCTTATTGTAGAGTTCTCCTTGGACTTGAACCTTCTTATAATTTACTTACCGTGTTGACATGCCTTGCAAAGTGTGTTTGTTGGTTTGGTGATCTTAGGCATGTTCTTCACAAACTTCTTAGTTCTTATCTTGACTATATTGTCAAAGTTTAGGTGGCCCAACCTTTTGTTCCATAGCCAACATTCATCCATATTTATCATAAATCATCTCTCCTTCTTGATCTCATTGAAGAAATACAGATTTTTCTCAGTCCTCTTAGTATTAGTAATTAGTATTCCTAATTTAGCTCTCCTTATATCACACCCTTTATCATGAAAGGTTAGTATGTGTACTTGATTGCATATTTGACTTACACTAACTAGGTTATGTTTCAAACCTTTCACATATAATGCATTCCCTATCTTTGTCTTCCCATTACCAAAACTCAATATACCCTTGCCAACTATATTAGCAATTATGTTATCTCCAAATCTCACTATTCCTACAAAATTATTCTTCAATGAGATGAACTTGCTCTTTTATGCTTTCATGTGACTTGAGAAATCACTATATATATAAAATTTCATGCCTTCATCTTGAGTTTGCAAGGTATTCTAAGCCAATATATGTTCTTCATTATTTGTCTTCTACTCCTCCTTCACCTTGTCTATAAGGTTTAACTTCTTGATCCACTTCTCAATGGTATGATTGTATACCCTTTTGTCTTGACTATCCTTCATCATATACCTCTTCTTGTATTCCCTTAAAATATGTTCTCTTTGATCAAACTTATAACAAAAAAATTTGCATCTATTCTAGAGATGTGTATTCATCCTATTCCTCCATGAAGAATTGATTCTAGCATGATGTCTACAATCCATAACCCTATGTCCATATTGATTACATGAGAAACAAAAACCATTGATGAGATTCACATTCATTGTCTATTTGATGTTGAATCATGTATCTCTACCTTTGTTGTCTCTTAAAGGAGTCAAGTTCTTTATTTATTGATGATAAACTTGATTCTTAGATTTGAGATCTTCTGCATAGGTCTTTACTTTGTCAGTACCATCATTTATTGATGACCCATTATTTTTTGAGGTATGACTCTCCTTATTTTCCTTTTATTCTTCTTTGAACCCAAAACCTATCTTGTCATGTGGAGACCTTTGACTATTCAAAATATCACCAATGAATTTAGTAATCTTTTCAAAATTTTGACATGTCTTCAACTTGACTGTTACCTTATCTAATTTTGCCTTCAAGGACTCCATTTCTATTCTAAACTTGATACATTCTTCCTACTTGGTCTTAAGACTTGTAATGATAATTGAAATATGAGTTTCTAACTGTTTGATGATATCCTCATGTTCATTGGTGTTATTTCTTAGTCTCTCTTTAAAGAGATTGATTTGTTCCTCATAACTCTTAACTAATGATCTTAGTTTCTGATTCTTCCTTCTTAGGAACTTCAAATCATCTAGAGCACTCACCAATTCTACCTCAAGGTTTACTTCAACCTTTTCTTCTTCTAGTTCTTCATCATCCATAAGAATTTTCCCTTTTAAAAAACACTCATTGTCTATTTTTATAGCCATGAATAAGGTTTTATTATTATCATGATCATTACTATCATCATCAATATCATATGTACTTGTATCACTTACATTAGATGAGCTACTATATTCTTTGCTATAGAAACTTATCTTGTTCTTGAATGACACTTTTTACCTTCATTCTTCTTGAAACCTTTTTGTTCTTGTTAGGATTATAAACCTTTTTATCATCACCATGATGTTAATCATATTCTCTATTATGCTCAATATTATCCTTATTAGTGCATTTATATGAAAAGTGACCAATCTTACCATAGTTAAAGTATTTGAATGGTAACTTACCCTTATACTTACCTAAAATTTTCTTTAGTTTTTTGACAAACATGGTTTATATATTATCATCATCAATGTCTATGTAAACATCATCCTTGGCCTTCTTAACTTGTGATATTTTATCATCTTTGAATGTGACTTCCTTTTTGAAAGGTCTTTCATCACTTTTTCTCATTTTATAGGCAGTCAAGATTCCATGAATCTCATCCATCTATATTATGTTAATATCTTTGATCTCTTCCTTAGTAGACATATTTGAATCAAACTTAGTTGTTATGGATCTCAATACATTTTGTAATACTATTGATTCTTCCAACTTCTCTCTTAGACCTTTGATGAAATTTACCACTTCATCTACTCTTAACATATAAGATTCAATGTTTTCATCCTCCTTCATTCTCAGACTCTCAAACTACCTTCAATGGGTCTATAGCTTTGCCAACTTGACTTTGGTGTTTCCTTCATATATGGGCTAAATTTTTTCCCAAATCCCTTTGGATATGTCATAATGAATGAAATTTACAAATTATACCTTTTAAAGACCATATCAAATGACATCCATTGCCTTAGATTTGTTCTCACTTGCCTTCGTGCCTGCTGCTTCAGTTGGTGGTGTAGAAAGTGGAGTGAATCCATCCAAAATAGATTGCCATATGTTATAAAATAAACACAATAGATAGGTATTCATTCTAATTCTCAAAAATAATAGTTAATCCCACTAAAGAGAGGTTCCTTATTGGTTGAGAAACCTCCTGATGCTTGATGACTAGACATGCTTATGCTTTTAGGATCTCCTTCAATCTGTTTAGGCCTATTTCAAAGTAAGAGGCTATAATACCAATTATTCTAAGCATAATAAATAATATTGGGGGTGAATAGGTGTTTAAAACTTTCTTTCAAGTGTACTTTAACATTCCTTAAATCATCAAAGAAATACAAGTATATAACAATGCATAAAGAGTCATTCACATGAGCATAACATAAGAAAACGCACATATGAGTGGGAAAACCTCAAGGGAAAGAAAACACAATGTGATAAATGTAAATGGAATATATTCATATAAGAAAAAAAATCAAATTATGTTTATCACTAACTCAACTTGGAGCACCAACCCCAATGAAGTCAAGTACCCACTTGACTAGGTTTTAACAAGCACCTACTTGCAAGGAAGAACCAACTCCTTAAGTGACTCAAAACCAACTCAAACACATCATAAATTTGATCACCACACCTATGTTATACTATTATGGTCTCATTTTAATACCTCCTTCTACTCTACCAAGCAATATTTTATTTTCTTATATTGTTTCCTATCAAATAGGCCTAAACTACCTTGTATATATATAAATCTCATGGTCACACACCACTTAGTTGGCCAAAAACCTTCAAAATATTAGGTCAAAAATGGAATAGGTCTTATAAAATATTATGAACATGATTAAAATTAAATTTTTACCCCTTTTGTTTTGCAACAACTCAATTAGGCCTCATTCCTCTTTTAGGCCTCATGGAGACCTAATTACATTAGGTCTATCTTCTTAGCATTAAAACTTGATTATATTGGGACTAGATGGCCTTATCCAAAAATATAAAGCCATTAAATAACTTATAAAATTACCTATAATTACCTCCTCCATTATTTATACCACCTATGTCTTTTGTTCATACCATGAAAGCTCCTTTAGGACCAACTGCCCTATTAGGCCTGTGTACCTAAAAAAATTATCTTTTAAAAATGAAGCTCAAATACTCTTGGGATACTAAAATATGAAAAATGAAACATGTATATAGGTTATCCATGAAATCAATCTCATCACAAAATGTTTTTAACACTTTCACTTAGGAGATAAAGGCTCAAGAACATCTCTACAACTCATTCACTCAGAATTGTCAATTTACCTCAAAGACCAGTCATGGTGACCTAGACCTCCAACACATGTGTAAAAACTTTACATATTTATGATGAATTTAAATGGTTATATTACATCTCCATAAAATTATAAAATGGAAATAACATATTTTCCAGAGGCAAATATTGGTCTTGCAAACCAATTTCTTCACCCTATATCACATAGTCTTATATGAACTAGATAGGTCATTTTGTGAGCAACTCTTTCAAAATATTCACTAACCTCAAAAATTTATTACAAGAATTAAAATGACTTAAAATTAATAAATAAACTCTTCATGCACTTTGTTTCATCAATATGACATACCCAAACCCTCAAATCCATCTTCTCATCTCTAACTAGATTTTGCACTTTTGCACCATTAGGTCTGTCTGTGACTAGATAACTTGGATGAAAAAAATAGAAAATTTAAAGGCTATAACCTATATATAAATCATAATGTACATGAGAAATGAGTTTCTATCTTTTTCTCCCATTCATTTGCTTTTCTTGACCAATGCAACTTTTGAGAATTACAATAACTTCTTGATAAATAAGCCTATATTTACGTATTTTCTCTCTCATCTGACTAATCACCACCACCTAGAGGTACTTGGGAGAGTTGGATGCATGTTAAAATATATTTTATAGGCATTTGATACCATTCTAAGTTGATTTGAACCAGATCTTTCACATCAAGTCCTTATTACGGATTTAGGGAGGTTTAACATAGGTTTTAGTGTTAATGATTATTTATAAAGGACATCCCCTTGAATACAAAACCAATGAATTTAGATCTTAGATAAGAACCTTTACCATATATCCTTACCAAATTAGGTTACTATGTATAAGTTACACATGCCAATGGATGTCATAATGTTCTTTTGAGGTCTTGAGAGCTCATTTTATGAACTTGAAAAGGCCTAAAATAGTTTTTTATGCCAATTAATTCAAAGCATGACCTAAAACTTATTTGACATGCCTAAAAATACTTATATTACCTTTTTCCATGCTCAAATATGTATACTTACCTTAAAATCTGATCTTCATGCCTTATTAGGCTAGGGAGGGTCTCAGAGAGGTTTAGGTTTAGGCTTAGTCTGAAGGTCCTACCTCTATAGGCTCACCCTAAGTATATCATGAATGATTAAATGAATCAAGTAAATTCTAAAATAATTTAAAAAAACCTTCACATTCTTTTATTTATTCATTTTCATCCACATATCTCTTCATGTCATGACTAAGCTCATGGCTAGGTTTCCTATGCAACTTTGACATTAATGACCTATACCTTCATACAACCATAGGGCATTAGTTGTCTTCAAATTATATATTTATCTTTATCTCATGAAAAAATTATCTCATGACAGCACTCTCCTATGCATCTTGTCACATCACCACTGCCAAACTAAGCTTAGTCACCTTTAACATCATCCTTCATAGGATGTACCTTTGAAATCAATAACAATGCTAAAAAATTAGAATATCCAAATTGAAATTTAATAAAATAAAAATAATTTTATTTTTTAGGTGATATAATCAAAATTAAAACTCTAATACCATGCTTGTTCCTTAACCCATCAAAGTAAATTTGCCAAAGATCATCTTTTGACTCACCTTCTTTAACTATGGATGGAATCTGTGCATCATTTTAATGAATCAAATAGTCACCAAGTACATCCTATTAAATAATTTTATAGGGATAATTTTCATGAAATTTTTAATCTCATTCATCAATAAATATATCTATAATTTCTTCAAGAGGTTAGTTGGCCTATACTTCACTAGATTGTTCTACCTCATCCAAAATGACACAGTTTGTGTTCACAACACTTGGCATGTAAGGATCATAATGAAAGCATGAAATATGATAAGATTGAATATTTACCTTGGTCCCATAAATTATTATAAACATAAAATAATTCCAATAAATTGATAAGTGACTTCCAATCTTTGATGTGAAATCTCTAGACAAGTAGATGGAAAAATTGTTAGGGTGTGGAGCTAAAAGCTTCACCAAGGAGCATAGTTAAAACAGGTTCGGGTCTACACAGACGCCGGCATCGGTCAGGAGCGACCGACGTCGGTTAGTAGCAGTTGCAGAGGCACCGACGTCGGCGGTAGGGTCGGCCGGCGACGGTCACAGGCGAACAGGCAGGAACCGACGTCGGTTACCTGCGTGTCCAGAAATCTATTTCCGAGGACA
Organism: Torreya grandis; assembly: GCA_037957365.1. Taxonomy (NCBI): domain Eukaryota; kingdom Viridiplantae; phylum Streptophyta; class Pinopsida; order Cupressales; family Taxaceae; genus Torreya; species Torreya grandis. The sequence goes on along the minus strand of JARHVA010001917.1, from coordinate 2,036,604 downwards.
GCAGCGAGTGTTTGCATGATGAGTTTGAGTTGTAGACTCAAGCTCGCGTCTCTATTATTAGTAATATTATTTTTAGAGCCCTTGTTCAAGAGGCTTAACTGTTTGTTGTAAGAGCATGCTCAAGTTCCCTATTTCTATATGTAGGAAGATCTTCTTAGCTTAGAATGTAAGTGTTGTGTGTAGAACTGTAAGAGTAGAACATTGTGAATGTTTGAAGGACAGTACAGAGTTGCATCAATCCAGGTTGTTGGATTTGAGTGTACTTGAGAGAGAGCTCTTGAGGAATAGAGATCTAGTGAGAGATCTTGTGTGCATCTGAGAGAGGTGTGGAAGAACGAAGTTTCTTCAAATTGTATTCCTATTGTAAAGAGTTTCAATACAAGTTTTCAGGGTGTTTTCTTGTATATCTTGTTCTGTGCTATTTATCATTTCAGTTACTTATCTATCTGATTTATTTCCGCATTTATTGCTTTCACAAGTGTAATCTATTGTTGGTTTGATCCCCCAACAAGTGGTATCAGAGCCTTGGTTACAGGTTACAGGTTACAGATTACAGGTTGCTCACAGGTGTTTCTGCAGGAATTTCTGTTTGAGTGGGAGAAGCAATGGCAGAAGAAAGTAAGCTGAGAATGGAAAAGTTTAATGGCAAGAACTACCAACATTGGAGAATGCAGATAGAGGACTATCTGTATCAGAAGGATCTCTACTTACCGTTAGGTGGGATAGCAAAGAAGCCCAAGGACATGGAGGATGAAGAATGGGAAGTTCTTGACAGAAAGGCTCTTGGGTCTATAAGACTGAGTCTGGCCTCCACTGTGATATGTAATTTGTCACAGGCAAAAACTACGGTAGAGTTGATGACCACGTTAGCAAATATGTATGAAAAACCCTCAGCTTCAAATAAGGTATATCTTATGAAGCAATTATTTAATTTGCATATGAATGAAGGTGGATCTGTTTCTACTCATTTGAATGATTTCAATGGAATTGTTAATCAGTTAAGTTCTGTCAATATTGTATTTGAAGATGAAATAAAAGCTCTTTTGATATTATGTTCTTTGCCCGAAAGCTGGCATGGCTTAGTAATGGCAGTTTCTAATACTGCATCTGCATCAAATATTTTGAAAGTAGAGGATGTGGTTAGTGTTATCTTGAATGAGGAAATACGCAGGAAAAGCACAAAAGAGACATCTGGGAATGCTTTAAATTTTGAGAGCAGGGGAAGGCAAAAAGAAAAGAGCAAGAGGAGATCAAGATCTAAGTCTAAGTTGAGAGGAAGATCCAAATCCAGGAATGGCAGGAAGCCACAATGCTGGAACTGTGGAAAGATGGGGCACATAAGCAGAGATTGTTGGTCAAAGCCCAAGGAGGACAACCAACACGAAGGAAAGGAAGAAGCCAAGGTTGCAGGTATTGCACAGGATGCTTTAATTTTCTCTTTGCATAATAACATAGAATCTTGGGTATTAGATTCTGGTGCATCTTTCCATGCTACCCCTAACAGAGAGTATTTCAGTGACTATATCCATGGAGATTTTGGAATAGTGTACTTAGGGGATGATGAGCCTTGTAAGATTATTGGCAAAGGTAAAGTGCAGCTGAAGATGCAGAATGGCAACACATGGGTGTTGAGGGAAGTGATGCATGTTCCTAGTTTAAAGAGAAATTTGATTTCTGTAGGTAAGCTAGGTGATGAGGGTTGTACAGTAACTCTCACAGCAGATTCTTGGAAAGTGACCAAGGGTGCACTAGTTATGGCCAGAGGTAAGAGAGAAGGTACTCTCTATCTGTGTAATTGTGTTACTAACAAATCTCCTTCAATTTTATCTACTTCAGGTGTGGATTGTAAATTGTGGCACTCAAGGCTTGGCCACATGAGTGAGAAGGGGATGTCAATACTTAAGTCTAAAGGTATGCTTTCAGATTTGAAAAGTATGGATCTAGAATTTTGTGAGCATTGTGTATTTGGAAAACAGAAAAGGGTTAGTTTTCTCAAGACTGGGTCTACTAAGAAAAGGCAGAAGTTGCAGCTTGTTCACACAAACGTGTGGGGACCGGCTCAGGTAGCCTCTATTGGCGGATCACGGTACTATGTTACATTCATAGATGATGCCACAAGAAAGGTATGGATCTACTGTATTAAAAAGAAATCTGATGTTTTTGAGACTTTTAAGTTTTGGAAAGCCATGGTTGAGAATGAAACAGGCAGAAAGTTAAAGTGCTTGAGATCTGATAATGGCGGTGAGTTCTGCAGTCTTAAGTTCAAATTGTATTGTTATACACAAGGAATCCGTAGGCAAAGGACGGTTCCAAGGACACCTCAACAGAATGGTATTGCTGAAAGGATGAACAAAACTATCATGGAGCGTGCAAGATGTATGAGATTGCATGCAGGGTTGCCCTTAGAGTTTTGGGCAGAAGTAGTTGACACCGTAGTGTACCTGATTAACAGAGGACCCTCTACAGCTCTGGATGGTGGAATTCCAGAAGAGGCATGGACAGGTAAAAAGGTAGATCTCTCATATCTCAAAGTTTTTGGTAGTGAAGCCTTTGTGCATATAGATAAGGAAAATAGAAAGAAGCTTGATCCTAAGTCTATGAGGTGCACGTTTATAGGCTATGGCTCAGATGATTTTGGTTTCAGATTTTGGAATCTAGGAACTAACAAGGTAATCAGGAGCCGTGATGTTGTTTTCAATGAAAGAGTGATGTACAGTGATCAGATAAGGAGGCTGGATCAATCTGGGCAGAGCAATAGTGAATTGGACGAAGTTATGGTCCAAAATGAGCTCGCGGGAAAAAGAAATAATCACTTACAGGAAAACACAGAGACCGACGTCGGCAGGCTTGGAACCGGCGTCGGCAGTACAGAAACCGATGTCGGTCACACAGAGACCGACGTCGGCAGACCAGGCACCGAGGTCGGTCAGGCAGAACCGACGACGACGAGTGACAGGTCTACAGGTGGCCGAGGTCGGTCACTGTCAGAAAATTTGGGTGGACAGCGTGTTGAGAACGAGTCCAAGACACCCATCAGGCGGTCTGAAAGGGTAAGTAAGCCTCCAATTAGATATTCTCCTTCCTTATATTATCTATTGCTAACCGATGGTGGAGAACCAGAAAGTTTTGAAGAAGCAATACAGGTGGAGTCCAGGAGTAAGTGGGAGCGTGGCATGGTTGAGGAGATGGAGTCCTTAAGAGAGAACCAAACATGGGATTTGGTTGAATTGCCAGCTGGTAAGAGAATACTGAAGAACATATGGACTTACAAGTTGAAGGAAAGTGAGGATGGTCAGATGCGATATAAGGCCAGATTAGTGGTCAAAGGATTTGCACAAAAGCCAGGTATTGACTTTGGTGAAATTTTTTCTCCAGTTGTTAAGATGACTTCTATAAGGGTTGTATTGTCTTTGGTTGCTTTTGAGGATTTGCATCTCGAGCAGCTAGATGTTAAGACAGCATTTCTTCATGGAGATTTGGATGAGGAAATCTATATGGAACAGCCAGAAGGTTTTGAGGTCAAGGGTAAGGAGAAGTTTGTGTGCAAGTTAAAGAAAAGCTTGTATGGCCTCAAGCAAGCTCCAAGGCAATGGTACTTGAAATTTGACAGGTTTATGACTGAGCATGGCTACAGTAGGTGTCAATCAGACCATTGTGTATATTTCAAGAGATTTGATAACGGTAGATATATTATTCTATTGTTGTATGTAGATGACATGCTGGTTACAGGGTCTCACATGCAGGATATCTCAGAGCTTAAGGAGAAGTTAGCTCAAATGTTTGCCATGAAGGATTTGGGAGCAGCTAAGAAGATCCTTGGCATGAGCATTAGGAGAGACAGGAAAAATCACAGGTTGATATTGTCTCAAGAAGATTATGTGAATAAGGTGTTGGAGAGGTTTAATATGCAGGATGCAAAACCGGTAAGTACACCTATGGCTGGACACTTTAAGTTAAGCAAAGAACAATGTCCAAATTCACATGATGAGGTAGAGTACATGAGCACGGTTCCATATTCTTCCGCAGTAGGGAGTTTGATGTATGCAATGGTGTGTACTAGACCAGATATTGCCCAAGCAGTGGGAGTAGTAAGCAAGTATATGGCCAATCCAGGTAAGGAACATTGGAAAGCGGTTCAATGGATCCTTAGATATCTGAGAGGAACCAGCAGCAAGCACCTATGCTATGGAGGTTCAGATACTTCTCTACATGGCTATGTAGATTCAGATATGGCAGGGGATTTGGATGGCAGGAGGAGCACCACAGGTTATGTTTTTACTGTAGGTGGAACGGCAGTTAGTTGGATATCTAAGTTGCAGAAGGTTGTAGCCTTATCAACTACAGAAGCAGAATATATTGCAGCTACAGAAGCTAGCAAGGAGATGATATGGATGAGACGGTTCATGGAAGAGCTTGAAAGGGAGCATGGGAGTTGCAGATTGTACAGTGACAGTCAGAGTGCAATCCATTTGGCCAAGAACTCAGCCTTTCACTCTAGAACCAAGCACATACAGCTAAGGTACCACTTCATACGGCAGGTATTGGAAGATGGTGAGTTAAAGCTGGAGAAAATTCATACAGACAAGAATCCTGCTGATATGCTAACAAAGCCGGTTACGATGGAGAAGTTGAATCTTCATTCAACTTCTATTGGTCTTCATGATTGAGTTGAAGATGGAGGAGCAAGAAGATGATGCTGTACAGGTTGGTGCAGCTGGTTTATCTCCAAGTGGGAGATTGTTAGGGTGTGGAGCTAAAAGCTTCACCAAGGAGCATAGTTAAAACAGGTTCGGGTCTACACAGACGCCGGCGTCGGTCAGGAGTGACCGACGTCGGTTAGTAGTAGTTGCAGAGGCGCCGACGTCGGCGGTAGGGTCGGCCGGCGACGGTCACAGGCGAACAGGCAGGAACCGACATCGGTTACCTGCGTGTCCAGAAATCTATTTCCGAGGACAGCAGCGAGTGTTTGCATGATGAGTTTGAGTTGTAGACTCAAGCTCGCGTCTCTATTATTAGTAATATTATTTTTAGAGCCCTTGTTCAAGAGGCTTAACTGTTTGTTGTAAGAGCATGCTCAAGTTCCCTATTTCTATATGTAGGAAGATCTTCTTAGCTTAGAATGTAAGTGTTGTGTGTAGAACTGTAAGAGTAGAACATTGTGAATGTTTGAAGGACAGTACAGAGTTGCATCAATCCAGGTTGTTGGATTTGAGTGTACTTGAGAGAGAGCTCTTGAGGAATAGAGATCTAGTGAGAGATCTTGTGTGCATCTGAGAGAGGTGTGGAAGAACGAAGTTTCTTCAAATTGTATTCCTATTGTAAAGAGTTTCAATACAAGTTTTCAGGGTGTTTTCTTGTATATCTTGTTCTGTGCTATTTATTATTTCAGTTACTTATCTATCTGATTTATTTCCGCGTTTATTGCTTTCACAAGTGTAATCTATTGTTGGTTTGATCCCCCAACAAAAATATGGAGGAAAATCCACCACCACTACATCCTACTAAATAGTTACATTTAGGAAAGAATGAGATTTTAATTTTATGTCCTTGATCATGAAAATAATATTTTTTGGTGATCCATCTAGCTTCAATACACCTTTGGTGTTTGGTTCATACACCAAACCAAGCTTGTGTGTAATCTACTTAGGCATAACAATACTACTAGCTCCATTATCTAGCATACAATTGTGGATTAAGGTGTTGCAAAAAATTAAAGAGAGATAAAATGGAGGTGTTTTATTCTATTTTACCTAATATTTACCCACTTTTACCTCCTTATGTACTTGTTTTACTTTTTGTGTCATTGGTTGATCTAAATTTTCCAAAACTATGCTCTCTTTATCAACTGGTTTTATGGATAACTTGAGGGCTGAAAGCTATTGAATAAGCATGTCCTTTTGTCTTAGGATTTATAAATAATCCCACATGATAATTATTATATTATAATTATATATATGATCAATAATATTGAAAGGATTTACACTCACCTTTGGCTGCACTTTTGGCACAACTGGTTGATCTTGGACTTGTGGTACTTGATGAGATTTGCTAACTTCCATGTTCTAATTTTTATAAGATGTTGGGATAAAAAACTAATTATTTACACCTTTAGAAAAAATGGAATGGATGATTTGAATATGACCCACATCCTTAGTCTCTTCAATTACCCTTTTCTTTGATCTAGTTACAACTGTAACCACATTTCTTGAAGTACCAGAGTTACCAACTTGATTCAAAGCTACATGGTCATCCATTTTCTAGTTCAAAAAGGTTGAATCCAACTGCCCTTATCCATGCTGTACCTTATCTTATTGTTACATACCCTCACTATGTTTACTTTCTTGAATATAAGCCTCTTCTTAGGTTATCTGAGGCATTACCATAGATTAATTGACTAAGGTCTGATTCTGTATATTATTCAGATTAGATGGATACTAACCTAAATATAGTATCATATTTTTTTGTGTTGGTATAGGTAAAATGGATTTAGATGAAGAGGGATCATTAGGATAAACTATTGCATAAGTTTTGGCCTACGTGATAGCTCCTTGAGCTTGATATAAAGGTCTTTATTCTCTGAAGCCTCGATTGGAAGTCTATTATCTCTGAAAGGCTGATATGTAGGCTGATTAGGTGCTTGGTAAGGCTTATTACGTTGATATTGATGCCTTTTTAGTTGAACAATTTCATTCCCAAAGGATTTTGACATTCCCTTGAGTTATCCAATATCAGTTGATTGATTAGGAATGGTTGTAACGTGTGCCTAGGGGATAGAATGGGAACCATTAAATGAGTTTGAGGGGTTGGAATTGGCTGATTTTTTACAAAAAAAGGCATATGAGGTCTAGGTGCCCACTTTGTATCCTGAATCAAACTATTCTCTACTCTAATAGCCACTTCATAAACATCTAGAAGTGTAGTTCTACCCATAGATTGAATCATGGAACTAATGTCTAAATTTAGAGATCTTAAATAGTATAAAAAGGCATACTCTAGAGATGGCCTAATTATAAGAGGTATCTTATTCCATGTCTTTTGGAATCTGTGGTTAAATTTGTCATGTAGTCATCAAAATCCCTCTTTATGGTTGTGATTTTCTCAACCAGGGAAAGGTGGTCAAATTTGTCTTAAACTCCCTATAAAAGGCTGAACCTAAGTCATTCCCATAAGTAATAGAATTCAGAGGAAGGTTTCTATACCACTATAATTATTTTCCTTTGAAGGATGTAACAGGCAATTAAATAGATACATTCTCTTGGAAAACATTGTGGATAGAAAAAGGTTTGAATACATCTTTTATGTGTTCAATAGATGTAGTTTGGTCTTCCCTTGAGAAGAAAAGAATGATATTAAGATTTAAATCTGGTATATCATCATACCATGAAAGATTTAGTGGGATTCCTTTATTGAATGAGATAAACACTTGGTTCCTAGGCATAACCATTTGGATAGTGGGAATTGAACTATCTAGTATAATGGGCTAATTATGAGATTGAAATAACTTTATAGGATAGGGGTTTGTATTTATAAATATTTTCCTTTTATATTAATGAGAAGGTAACACAACAAATTTGATAGGAATACCTTTGCTTAATGATCTTGTGGTAACCTTTGGCATTAAACTTGTGCTAGCCTGCTGTTAAGACTCCTTCAACTTTAAGGAATACTTAGGTTTAAAAGATGATGATTTCCCTCTATGATGTAAATGCTTTTCTCCATCTCCAAACTTTAGCTATACCAAGGAGTATGTGTCCCAATGGGCATGCCAAAAACTATTGTCAAATAGGGGTGCTACCCTTGTGAAAATGTGTGCAACTTCCCATTCCTACTAAAATAATGGAACCTATCTTAAGTGTGGGTGACTTTTAAGGGAGATAATATCTATATAGAGGGCTAGTTCCCTTTATGCACTCACAAAATATGATCTTAATCCTACTAACTATTAATTTCTGACTAAGGGAAAGGGTAAAAGGATACCACTTACACTATAATTGAAATGATAAATTAGAATAAAGGTGATGCACCAATGATTATGACCAATTTTAATTACAATTGATAGTCTTAGGAAAGGAAGGAGATTGCACACATTCTATTCACTTCAAATATATGACTTGTATAATAGTGTTTCATACAAAGGACTTCGAAAACTCACTCTTTGCATGGAAGGAATGAAAAGTTATTGAATTCTCATCTAAACCTAGATTAAGATTGATCAAGACACTTAGTATGACCTATATAAACTCAAATATACTATAATAAGGTACAAAAACTAGATAATAACATAAGAAAACTACTTATTCACAATGTTATATCAATGGAAATCACCATACATTTCACACAAAACTTGAAAATGGAGGAAAATAGATTCTTATTTCTTCAAGAGGTGAGTAATTTTTTTTGGCAACCTTTCAACATAGCCAAAGAAAAAAAAGTGATAAGATAATGTTGTAAAAGAGAGTGTAGATAGAAAATGATAGGATAGGGGAGATAAAGCAGCCCCAAAATAGGGATGCCTAACTTTGTCTTAAAAACCCCTCAAATTACTACGTAGTTATTCTAAATTATCTCTTTACACTCTTTCAAAAGAGTGGAATAGAAGTACAGTAACATTTTTTGGAGAAACTTGAAAAGGTATTCATCATTGAATGGTCAATATTGACTATTTGAAGATGCTTAAATCCTTGCTTACATAATCTATATACTAGCTCACATGTCCTTTTAGAAGAATAAGTCACCTCCTTGAAAATAGGTCTTCAATTATTCATTAACCACTCCATTAAAACCTTATATTAATCTATTATGAGGTCTCTCCACCTTACTTGGGCTGTTATAAGGATCTGTGAAGCATCTTTAACCCTTTCAACTTACTAAGCATAGGAGGGAGAAAAGGTCTTGTTAGGAGTGTTAGAGACTCTTTCAACCCATTTGAATGTTCATTGCAACTAAAATTGAATTATTATTAACCTCTAAGTTGAGTGTAATAGATAATAAATCTTTTTTATCCTCTTTAATAACTTTTATGCCTTGATTTAATTGATTATTCACTTAAACTCCTCCTTAAGCAATGAGGTGTAGGAAAGAGAAAACTTGTATTTGATTTGAATCAGGAAAATTTACTCCATGTATGTCTTCTAAACATAATTTTTGACCTAAAAAAAGGCATTTGGAGCCATCAAAACCTACAAAATATGCAATTTTGTTTTATTTTCTTGATTTTCTACCTATATCTTGTAGCCCTAAAAATAGGTAAACCTCCTTTTACATAAGAGTGTATAAAATTTAATGGAAAACCAGACATATTTTTAGGATCCTTTATCCCCTTAAAACTATATTCCATGTTTTAGGATCCAACTCCAAGTGGAAGTGTCTCCTTTTTTGCCATTTCTCTCTCTAATTAGGCCTAATTAGGCCTCCTAAGCCTAGAAATAGAGATTTGGCCCAAATGGCCAATACACATGTGAAACCTTGAAAAAGTGTTTGATTCAATTTACCTAGCATAATATAATGATCCATATCAAATTTAAATTTCTAAGGTCTTGTGTAGATGGGAAAACCATGAAATGGCCATTGACAAGCTTAGATGCTTGTGTATGCTAGAGAGGTAGTTTGAGATGTTTTTCATGAAACTTGTAGGTTTTGGTGCTTGTATATTACTTGTATAGACTTAAATTTTTTATAAAACTAATTAATTGAGATTTAAGTTTCTTATTTCACTCATAGGCCTTCATTTAGGCTTTTTAGCTTGCAAAATTGGGTTTTTCTCACATTTTCACCAAGTGACCAACTTGTAGGGATGGTATAACACTTTGAGAGGCCTATATAAGAATTTAAATGGTAGAATAATATATTTAAATCCATTTTAAGACTATATAAATGGTTTATATATCATTCCAAAACTTATATCTCCATAAATAAGCCTTAAACTACATATTCAACCCTATACTATATGGTATTGTACTTGAACATGTGAACCAACACCTTGAAATGGAGATTAGGAGACTTGTGAATGACATTAGGGTAATTTTTTTGTCATATTACTTAAATTTAAGGCATTAACATTTTTATTTCATCCATTGGGTTAGTTGTAGGGTTTAAGAAGGATTTAGAGAGGTTTATGGTCTTAGCAAAGATTCATAAAGGAAAATGGTCCATTCCAAAAACCAAAGCTAGGATATTAGAATTAGGGGACTTATATAACACCTCCTATGGCCATTTATTATCATGTAACTTATTAAATAATTTATAATAAAAATTCTAACCTACTCGAGCTCTTTGACATGTAAAATAAGGTTTTCTGAATATCCAATCTTAAATTCATATAGTTGTGGGACCCAAGGAATAAACCAATGCCATATGTTTTAAGTAGGTGAACCCTTAAAACACATCAAGAAACCTATAGTTACCATGAAACTCCTTGGTGAATTTATAAGCTCTTCATACTTGCTTCTCGGGCTGGTACACTATTGTGAGAATGCTGAGAAAGTTCCTTTTGGGTCTTAAGACATTAAAACACATTTTAATAGATAAAAAGGATGTAAATAAGTTTTAAATTATCCATGAAATTATTCATAATGATATTTTTTTCACTTGTATTTTCACCCTTTGAGTATATGGAAAAGCTCTCCTCATCCAAGTGGCACAATAGAAACACCTCTAGGCTTGTGGGTAGCCTAAGGATGAGGTGAATCTCTAGATAGGGATAACTCCCTTGATGTACCACTTTGGATCACAAATAAAATTAAATTTTAGGTGTGAAAATGGAGAGATATAACTGAAATCAAACTAAGCTAAGGGAGGTGACACACCTAAATAAATGATGACTTCTAACTAGCTACATGCTACATATGAAATCAAGGGACAAATTGAACATACACTTCTCCAATCTATGTCTCCTCACATCAATATTACATTATGAGGTTATGGATGAATGACTTAGGATAGGAGGAATATACAAAAAGACTTTAATTACACTAGTGAATATACTAACTTAGTCAAACCTGGACATCTCTTAGAACACTTTATATGCCCTACAAGAAGAGGCTGTAAATAGGTAAAAGAATAAAACAACACGCCAAGGAATCCATAGTTTTCACTAAGCAAGATTCATCATCCAATTCAAAAAACTATGTAAAGTCATGGAAGAGTTAAAAATTATTAGTCTTATTTATCAAATGGTTTTCAAATGAGTAGGGATTTTTCATACCTAGGAGGAGCATAGATTATAAACTAAAATGGCTAGTTCTTATAAAACTTGAGAGAGGGGAGAAGAGAGAAGACCAAGGGTCACAAGGACACTTGTAAAGATAATGAAAAAAGTTAATTTTGTATGATAATAGGATATGGGATGAACCTTAAAAGGTTATTAATCCCAATTGTCCATTCAAGTTATCAAACTCTTACAAAGTGGCATAAAACTCCTCATTTTAGCTCAGAAAAATTGCCTTCATGATTGGCCCTATTTGAATGTCTCATAACTAAATATGACAAATTAAAATTATTGTAAATAAGGGGAAGTGTCTCAATAATTACTATTCATGCATTGTTTTTAGGATTGTTCATTTGGAATTAATTGGAAAGGAACAATCATCATCTGCAGTCCAAAAAACTCCTCTTCTATGCACCCTACACACTTGGCCTCAAAATTGGCATCATTTACTCTTAAAAATCCATGGGAGGGAGTGAATAAAATTTTTAAGGACCATAAATTAACTTATAAGCATTAGAGTCACCTTAAAATCATCTTACTTGAATATCTCCACCCTTCTCACTAGTTTGTCTACTAGGCTAGTTTTGACTGGCTGATATGAAGGCTATTGTTTGCACACTTAGAAGCTTTTGTAAGATATGTAATGAACATGGGGAGTTATAAAATTTTTAAATGTTCCTCAAAAACTTTTCATAGTCCTTATATAATGTATGGTCTATAATTTTTTATCATCAATCTGCATCAAACTCCCTTGAACCCTCATAAAAAGATATCAACAAAATGTTATAGTGCTATGTTTTCCTATTTTAGGTATAACAACCCCTAAAACTAAATTCATCTCCCATAAAAGTGACTAAAAAATTAATTTTCCAATATTAACCCTTAAAAATGGTAGTCATGGTTCCCCAACCTGTTAAGGCTCCAAAGAAGGATTACAACATGTTTTAATGTCTCAAAACAAACTTCTCAATTCCCTGTAGGTCACCTAGAGGTGGCCATTTTCTTATATAGGCAACAGGTATGGAATTATAGGTAATGCATATTTACTTTGATATTTTTATAATTTTTAGTTCTATCCTAATGATTTAAATATTTTGTTTACACTATCAAGGACCTCTTGAGGGATTCAAACTTGATTTTCAACAAACCTTGTCTTGCAAGGTTACCTGTAGGTCTGTGCAGGTTTTCATGTATGTAAGTAGGCACTGAGCATGTTGTATGACTACCATAAATTTTTATCCAATATTTCAAAACTCAATTCACCATTCCATGTTCTAAAAGGATATATCACAATTATTAAAACTTAATCACACTCCTATGGACATCGTCATAACCCTTACAAGCCATGATAAATGTTAAAAGTTGGATTGGAGATGACTGAGTATGACTATGGATTGAAAGTTGGATTGGAGCATGATGTTATGAGGAAAATAATGAAGGAAATGTGATCAAAATAGAATGGATACATGATTATGAAATTATTATAACCCATTAAAGACATTTTCAAATCATGAAAATATGGAAATGGTAAAAAACATGCCTATAATCCCATAAAGGTCCAGTATACAAACCCATGATGATTTGCCCATCAAAACACCTTGAAACATGAAAATAATCATGGAAAACATTATAAGGGAGAGCAAACATCCTCTAGAACCAATATCAGTAGTTGAGTTGTATGCAGATGCTCAAACCAAGGCAAAATCCATAGGGTACACATATTTGTAAGCAAAAAAACACAATCAAATTTATGAGGATGGTTCATGAAGCACGGGCCATCATTATTCAAAATAATTATATGAAAATAAATTTATATAATTTTAATTTAACCTCCCCAATGCATTTTAGCTGAAACCTCCTGAGCTATATGTACCAAGCACAAACTTGAAGGTCACTTCTACTTGCCAAGATGACTAAAAAAGGAGTATAATAGTTTAGGGCCAAAAATGGCACTTCTAGAGAAAATAAAACGTGGAACTAAGATTAATGAAGCTTAAGAGACATACCATGATCCTTTCCCATGTGGTACATGTTGTCTCTAAATCTTGAACCCTAGAAGAGAGTGTTCAATCCTCTTCCAGATTTGGGCAACACTAGAACATTTCCATGCATGTGGATATGCTTATAGAGGAAATTAACCTCTAGATTCAAAAGGATAGCTCCCTGAATGTATCTCTATAAAACAAACTCTATCTAAGCTAGTTTGATATAAAGTAATAGAGTTATAAATTGCATAAAAATGAAACCTACTCTAAGATTGGTGATGCACCGAGATTATCTTCCATATGAATATCATTTTCTAATGCACAATATAATAAAATACATAGACCATTTTCAAGCTCTAAGGGGTTATAACACAAGTATTTTAATATAGAGTTTAGATGTCTAAAATGACATAAAGTAAATTAACTGAAAGGTAAATTGAACATTACAAGAATGGTTATACACTTACAATAATTTAACACACTTGAACACACTCTATATGACCTATTAGACTAAGAAATTTTGCTTAGGCATGAAGGATAAATGATAGAAAGATGGAAAATCATCACTTACTATCAATATACATCTCTTACACACTTAGATAATTGTCCAAAAACTTGAAATAAAATAGACTTCTACTAATGCTTAAAGTTAGAATATAACATCAATCCAGTAGGGATTTGACATACATTATGTGGTTGTTTTTACACTAGACCAAGGGCTGTAATTATATCAGAAATGAAGTGAGAGGAGGATGAATTTATCACTAGAAAGAGGAATCAATCTATTATGAGTCTCCATTTGAAGCTGTAACTATCTTTTCAAATGATGCTCCTTTGGGCCATTCAATTGATCCATATCACCTGAAGTGGTTACATAGCTAGCTTGCTGTCTCCAAGATGCTTCCCCAATGGTTGAACTAGTGGAAATAAGATATTTTTGAGCTAAGTAATGGCATCAATGTGGTTATGATAATTATTCCACTTATTGTCAATTTGTATTGATGCTAATAGCTTATCACTAGATTACTGAGGTGTGGAATGACATAGGGAAGAGTCACTTTCATTCTTTTGGCCTTGGAGAGGCATCACTTGGAGTCTACATGTATCCCTTCATGGAATTTTTTAGAATTATAGCCGCAAATAAACACTATTTTAATGTTCAAATCTTGTAAATCCACTTAGCTGATTGTTCTTTTAATTGGCCATCAAAAAATGACTTGGATCATGATCTAATCAATGGTGAAATGAACCCTTTGATCTACTTTAGCAGATGAAGAATGTGAGCCCTTGTATATTTAAGCATTTGATTGAGGACCATTGATCTACTTGAGACCCACTATTTTAAATTCCAATGGCTATCTCATCACCTTGAATTTTATGCCTATATAACCATCATTCTACTAGTACCATTCCTTCAAGGTATTTTCCTCAGACCTTTGCTTCAACATTTTCTCAAACAATTTTCCAATGGATCCTTTTCACTAAAAGAAATAACTTTTTGGGCCCCTTCTTAAACTTGCAAGTGGACTATTCCTTTGATAGACATCCCCTTCAGGACTTTGAAAAGTGCCCTTTAGGAGGCTTGAACATGCCCTTCAACAATCTTGAAATGTCCCTTCAGAAATCTTGAACTGAACACTTTCCCGAGAAAAAACTCTTTAGAATTTTTGTAAGTGTCCCTTTGGGATTTTACAAAGCAACTTTTAGAATTTTGAGAGAGCACCAATTCCTTTAGAGAAATGAAAGGACCAATTCTTTTAGAAAGATTATTTCGAACAAAATGTCTAAAATAATTCCTTTAGAAAAATGAAAAGGACTAATTCCCAAGAAAAAACCCTTCAAAAATATTGAAAATGTCCCTTCGCAAGATAAAGAAGCATCCCTTTGCTTGAAAAGTGTCCCTTCAAACTTTTTTAAAGTGTCCCTTTGAAAGAGAAAAGACCCTTCGACAAAATTGAAAATGTCCCTTCGAAAATATTGAAAAGGACACTTCTATGAGAAAAAGACCCTCCAAAAAAATTGTTTTAGACAAAATGTCTGAAAAAATTCCTTTAAAAAATTGAAAGAGCCAATTCCTTTGACAAATTTAAAAGGACCAATTCTTGAGAAAATACTCTTCAGAAATATTGAAAATGTACCCTTCAAACTTTTTACAAAGGACACTTCCATGAGAAAAAGACCCTTCATACTTTTTGTAAGTGCCCCTTTGAAAATATTGAAATGGACCAACTCCTTCAGACTTTTGTTTCAGACAAAAAGCTTGAAACAATTCCTTTGAGACTTTTTGTTTTGGACAAAAATTCTGAAACAATTCTTTTGAAACTTTGAACAAAAAACCCAAAGCAAAACCTTGTTGAAAGAAATAAAACTTGAGCAGAAAGATTGAAATAACACTTGTAAAAGATTGAACAAAGGCTTTCAAAGGAAATGACACTTGGTATTTTTGCTATGGGGATATACCAATTAAGAATGCTATATTTAGCCAAAATGAAAGATGAAAAATTGGGTGTGAAAATTGGCTAACATTCTTGGTGATTCCTAGGGGAGGAATTCCTACTATGCCTAAGATAAGTTGCCTAAATCCTTCCATTAGGCATGGAATCATGCATATAAGCATTTAAAAAATTCCTTGAATAGGCCCTTGGCTCAAAAAACACAAGGTAGTTGATTTACACGCATAAAGGTAGAGATGCACACCAAATAAAAGGAAGGACACACAATTGTGCTAAAAATCACTTAGGGAACACACCAACAAACCAAAGGAAACACATACCTAAACTACTATTTAAAAAATAGACTCACAAGGGCTAATAGTATGACTTCAGATGTTTACCATTCATAGGGATAGGCAATTCTTCTCCATTCATCTTGGTCAGCTAGAAAGAGTTGCTCTACTTACACTTGCTAATGATGTAAGGGCCACTCTACAAAGCATCAAACTTTGTATGCCTACTAGGTTTTGCTCTATTCTCATCCTATTTTAGGACCAAGTCACCTTACTTAAACATCTTGCACTTGCTCTTTTGTCGAAGGACTTCTTCATGAGTACTTGGTGGTGTTCCATGGACTTGTGTACATTATCTCTTGCTTCTTGCAACTACATTAGTTCTATCAATCTGACTTCTATTAAAGTATTTTCAAGTAGTTCCAATTAATGTGCAAGCTCTAGATTAGGGAGTTATTGAGATATAGACAACCTAGCCTCTCTCCCATAAATAATCACAAAGGAAGAGTTACCAATTGATTTCTTGGGAGTAATCCTATCAACCCATAAGGCTATCTTCAAATTGGTGTGCCATGATATTTGATTGTTTTCCAATATCCTCTTAATGATCTTGATGAGATTCTTATTATTAGATTTAACCAATCTATTACCTTGAGGGTAATAATTAGATGAGGTACTCAAGTAAATTCCATTCCTATTTTCCCAATCAAAAGTTTTAGCACTAATTAAAGTAAGTGCATTATCAAAAATGATAACATAGGGAACTCCAAATCTTGTTATAATGTTCTCATAGAACTCCAAGATAGAATTTTTACTCACCTCCTTCAATGAAACCACCTCTAACCACCTTATGAAGTAGTCAGTAGTGGTCAATAACTATTTATGTCTAGCACTTGATGGAGAGTTGATCACACTAATGAAATCAAGGACCCATTACATGAAAGTTGGTCTACTTAGATAGTATTCAATGGAAGGGCTGCAAGTTTTTGTTTATCTACAAAGAAGGCACATTGAGGACACTTTTTAGTCTAGTGATAAAAATCATTATTTTTGTAGCTATCATTTTAGGAGAAAAATGACTTCCATTTGCACCATTATGAAACTTTTCTATCAACATATCAAACTTATCACTTTAACACACCTCAACAACACACCATTCACATCTTTCCTAAATATAACATCATCTACAAGATAGTAGGGAATGGTCTGCAATCTAAAATATCTCCTTTGAGACTTGTTCAAGCCATTGGGGTACCCACCATTTTAAAGAAAACTAATGATGTCTTATGTCCAACTTTGAACTTGTATATGATCAATTGGTTAGTGGTGAACTTGGTTGATCAAGACTTCCTCCTTTGGCTCTTGAAAATATAAAGCTAAACACTCACATAACCCTTTCCTCTTACCAAGCTTGTCACTTTAATATCCACATCATACTCCATTACCTTTGTAATCCACCCAGCTCTCTTTTTATTGAGGTCTTTGCTTAGGAGAAAATTCTTGGTGATATGATGAGAAACCATGATATGTATTTTGTTGTTTGAACCATGTGTTTTAATTTTTTCAATCCCCTTATCACTGTTAGAGCTTGCTTCTCAATAAATGTATACTTGACCTCATAATTTTCCAATCTTTTGCTAAATAATGCAATTGGTTTCTCTACCTCTTCTTCATTATTTTGCATAAGCATAATTGAGATTGTATCAAGGCTAGAAAAGGTATAGAGTATGAAATCTTTGGAAAATTTTGGGTTCAAGAGAGTAGGATATTTTGCAATTGCTTGCTTGATTACCTCAAAACTACTCTTACCTTCCTTTGTCCAAGAAAAAGCTTGGTTGTTCTTGAGCATAGTTGTGATAGGCTTTACCACAATTACAAAGCCTAAAATAAACCTTCTTAAAAAGTTTATTTTCCACAAGAAGATTTGAAGTCCTTTCTTGTGTTGAGGTAAAGACAAGATTAGGATAGCCTCAATCTTCTCAGGGTCAATAGATAAGCCTTCTTTTGAAATAATATGACCTAACAACTTAACTTCATGGACAATAAAGATGCACTTTTTTGGATTAATGGATATTCCATACTCCTTACATTTCTCAAACACCTACCTTAGATGTTCCATATGATTAGTAACATCCTTTGAAAAAAGAGTTATATCATCAAGGTACACAAGTAGAAACTTCTTGATCAAACCTTTAAAAGCCATTTCCATTGCCATTAGAAATGGAGCTCCAGCATTGGATAAAACAAAAGGCATCTTCTTATAGGCAAAGGTCCCACATTTTATAGTGAAGGTTGTCTTGAATGGATCTTGTTCATTCACCATTATTTGATTTTAACCTAAATAACCATTAAGAAGTGCAAAGTGTTGAAAACCTGAAATAACTTGAAAAATTTGTTCCATGGAAGGTAGTGGATAATGATCCTTGAGAGACGCCCTATTAAGGTCTCAAAAATACACAAAAATTTTGATCTCTCCATTATTATTTTGGATAAGTACAAGATTATCCACCCACATTGAGTGTTTGATGGGAAAGATAATCCTATACTCAATCAACTTGGTCTGCTCTTTCTTCATGAGTTCCTCTATCTTGGGATTGATAGGCCTTTATTTTTGCCTGACTGGTTTAGCTCCATGTTTTAACTTGGTGGTGTGATGAGCTAGACTTGGATCAAACCCTTTCAAATTTTTATATTCCCAAGAAAATATGTCATGGAAATATTTGCATAATTCAATAAAGGCCTACCTCTTAGACAGAGAACATATCTTACCAATTTTCAACATCTTGTCCTTGTAAATCATGACTCTCTCATAGTTTTCTTATTTTGTTGACATGATCACTCTTTATTTATTATTTTGATCATCTTCATTGAACACCTTTAAAGTAATCAACCCCTTAGGTATCTTGTTTATCCTCAATTGAATAACTTTTTCTTGATATTGATCATGCAGTCTCTTTTGGTTCCTCAAGGAGAATCATACACTCATTTTGTAAGAAGTGTGTAATGTGTTCATCACTTGCATACACCTGCCATGACAATTCATTATCTAGAATATAATGCCTCATAATGACCTTCATATGGGACTAATCTTCCTCCTTTCCTACATCAATAACTTCATCAAAATGTGCTCCTATGGTAACCAATATATCAACATGTTTATTTGAATCAGTTGGTATAGGATGTATGCTGAAGGCATCAAAGTATTCTAGTAGGTCCCATACCCTATGCTTGTAGGATTTAATCAAGGGATTCTTGGTTGTAGCTAGATTTCTTACTTGGTGGATGACTAACTCACTATCCCCATAAACCTTTAAATTCTTGATACCTCTTTTCTTTGCCCATTGGAGGCTATGAATTAGGCCTTCATATTCTGCCACATTGTAGGTGTAGCTAAAGTGGAATCTATATGAGGAGTAGTATTGATTATTTGATGGAGAAACTAATATAATTCTATATTTTACACCTACTTTGTTTATTGATCCATCAAAAAACATTTCCCATATTCCTTCAAGTTCATGGTCTTCATTAGTGAGTGAAGGGATCGAAACATCTTTTTCATGTATATAATAAACTCTCAAATTAGATTATTATATGAAAGTATATGGATCAGGTCCATGCATTTTAGTGTTTTACTTATCAAGTAAAAGATTAAAATTACCTTCAAGGGGGGAGGATGCTTCACCATCTATGATACCTTCTTCTTTGCTAATTAGACAATTTTGATTTAAACTTATCTCCATGAATGGCTCAATATGAAACCTTGATAAGGGTTGAGTCCTTACGATCTCCTTGGTTCCATATCTTGTTTCAAAAGCTATGAAAGACCAAAAAGTATCAAGGTACCCTCATATCTTAGCCATGAAGTCCCTTGACAAGCATATAACAAATTGGTTGGAAGGTCTACCACCACAACATATTGTATAATGGGGAAACTTGGGAAACCATGTAAAAAGACTTTCAAACCTTTGACCAATCCCAATATCTTGGTTGGAGTCCCATGAAGCTGAAACACACCTTTACTATGCAGTTTATACTTCAATCCCAATTTATCAACCACCACCTTTGGCATGATAGTGGTACAAACACCACTATCTAAAATATAATTATGAACCAATTTGTCTCCCACAATGAGTGTTAGGTAGAAGGGTAAAGGATTTTTAGATATTATGGAGGGTTCTAAGACATGATTTGGAGAATTGGTAAGGGCTACACTATTATGTTTTGATCATTGAGGGGCTACATGAATGCTCGCAAGCTATTCTTGCAAGAGCTCCTTTTGACTAGGCATATATAAGACTTCCCAAAGAGATATGCTTGTATTGGTATTATTCAAATAATAAACAATGTTTAGAGGGGAAGCATTCACCTTTTATTGCATTTTTGAAAGTAGCGAGGGAGTTTGAACCTATTTCATTATATGCTTGACAACCCTACTCACAATTTGACTTTTTTGAGGAACATGATTAGTAGTAGGTATTACACTAAAATTCACACCTTGTGACCTTAGAGATGCATCAATTGGAGTCACATGTACTCCTAGAACATCTCTTAGAGCTCTTTTTTTGGCTATAATTGATGTTATTTGATTTAACACATACTCATCCTTTACTTGAGAGTTCATCATACCTACACTCTGGCTGCTACCTTCTTCATGAGTATCTCTTTGCATGAGATTCACTTATTCTAATGGCACATAAGGAGTAGATTCTTATTGTGCCACCAAAGCTTGGCCGTGTTCTCCACCATCATACATAAACTAACCTTGAGGTTGTCCCCATTGGTGTAAATGATCTTTTCTTTAGACTAGATTTGCATGTACTAGAATAAGAAACTTTATGGAAGGAGTGGAATTAGGATTATAGGCATTGGGATACATGTTGAAACCTTGTTGATCTTGCCCCCTTCTTTGGTAGTTGTACTGGGGTGGAGTCTTATAGCCTTGTTAAGGATAGTATTGAGGATTAGGTAGAGAATTTGCTTAAAATTGAGCTTGATTAAGCTAATCATGTAATAATGGATATCTTCATCTTTGTCCATAGAATTATCCATATTCTTGGGAACTATTATCAACTTTTCATTGGCATTAGGAACTTATGATATGCTTGGAGATTCAACTAAACTATGGGACAACAAAGACATAGAAACTATTAGAGGTAGCTTTCCAACCTATATTAAGCTATTCTTAGCTTCAATAGTTATCTCATATTCATACAATAGAGTGAATCCTCCCATTGAATATAACATCAATGCCACATCAGTACCAATACCCTTGAGATAAGTGGGGAACACAAAGCTCAGAGGAGGTCTCATGATAGGTGGTAACCTATGCCATGTCCTTTGAAATCTTTGGTTAAAATCTCCCATGGATTCATTAGGACCTGTCTTTATCACATTTAATTGGTGGATCAACAAAGTATGGTCACTCTTATTCTCAAATCTAGTTACCAACAATTCTTCAAAGCTATCCTAACTTGTAATGCAACCACTTTCCAAGGTCCTATACCAGTCAAGTGCCTTACCTCTTAAAGACATGGTAAGAAATCTAATGGCTATGTTGTCTTAGGTGACATTATTGAAGTTATAAAAATTTGAGATGTTCCTAATATGCTCAGATGGGGTAATATGACCCTCTCCATTGAAACCAAGGAGTTGGTAGCATTGGGAGGAACAGGGTTGTATGAAAAAAGGTCAACTAGATTTTGGGTGTTAAAGGATAGGAAAGGTTGCTACCTATCCATTTATCTTCTTTCCTCTTGATATCCTATCTATTCAACTTCTTCTTCTTCTTCTTCTTCTTCTTTTTCTTCTTCAAAACCTCCTAGTCGAGGATCTCTAAGCATTAGGAATGGTTTAGGGTATTGTTCTTCAAGAAGAGCTTCAACTAAAGGGGCTTGGTCAAAAATCATAGATGACCTAGTGAGGACCATGAAGTATAATGTGGGAAAATTGATCTCTAACTAGATATTCTTACCTTTTGGATTCACCAAATACTGGATTAAGAATATTTATACAAACCTTAAGCTTGTCAAGACCAACATTCACCTTGACATGTAAATAATTCATCCCACCAGGTGTGACAAAACTATTGTCTTCAAATATTACACCATAGAAGAGAGTGTTTAATCTTGTTCTAGATTTGGAAAATGTTGGAACAATTATATGCATGTGGGTATGATTATAGAGGAAATGAACCTCTAGATTTAAAGGGCTAGCTCCTTGAATTTATCTCTACAAAATAACCTCTGTCTAAACTAGTTTAAATTGCACACAAATAAAACCTACTCTAATATTGGTGATGCATCAATATTATATTCCACATGAATATCATATTCTAATGCACAATACAATAAAAGGCATAGACCATTTTCTATCTCTAAGGGGTTCTAACATAAGTATTTTAGTATAGAGGTGAGATGTATAAAATGACATAAAGTAAATGAATTGAAAGGCAAATTGTGTATTATAAGAATGGTTATACACTTACAACAATTCAACACACTTGAACACACTCTATATGACCTATTAGACTAATAAATTTTGCTCAAGCATGAAGGATAAAGGATATAAGGATGGAAAATCATAACTTACTATGACTATACATCTCTTACACACTCAAACAATTATTCATAAAATTGAAATAAAATAGACTTGTACTAATTATTAAAAGCATAATAAGACATCAATCTAATAGGGCTTCACCATAAACTATGTGGTTATTTATACACTAGCCCAACGACTATATTTATAGGAGAAAGGAAGTGAGAGGAGGAAGAATTTGGCTCTAGAAAGAGGAATCAATCTACTAAGAATATCCATATTTAGCTACAACCATCTTTGTAAAAGATGATCCTTTGTTCCATTTGATTGATCCATATCACCTCAAGTGGTTACATAACTATCTTTCTCCCTCCAAGATGCATCTCCAATGATTGCACTAGTAAAAGGAAGATATTTTTGAGCTGAGTAATGGCATCAATGTGGTTATGCTAATGATTCCACATGTTGTCAATTTGTCTTGATGCTAATAGCTTATTACCAACTTTTTGAGTTATGTAATGGCATAGGGAAGAGTTGTTTTCATTCTGGAAGGCCTTGGAGAGGAATCACTTGGAGTTTATGTGTATGCCTTCATGGCATTTGTTAGAATGCTGGACCTAGCTCAACCTTAGTCAAATGTTCAAATTATGCAAAGCCCCTCAGCTGATTGTTCCTTTTATTAGCCATCAAAAAATGACTCGGATCATGATCTGATCAATGGTGAAATGAACCCTCTAATCTACTTTGGTGGATGAAGAACATGAGCCCTTGGATCTTTGAGCATTTAAATAAGGACCATTGATCTACCTAAGACCCACTATTTTAAATGCCAATGGCTAGCTCATCACCTTGAATTTGACATCCATATAACCATCATTCTAATTGAACCATTACTTTGGGTTATTTTTCTTAGACCTTTGCTTCAACATTTTCCTAAACAATTTTCTTATGGACCCTATTCTCTGAAAGAAATAAATTTTTGGGCCCCTTCTTAAACTTTCAAGTGGACTATTCCTTTGATAGAAATCCACTTTGGGACTTTGAAAAGTGCCCTTTAGGAGGCTCAAACATGCCCTTTAGAAATCTTGAAATGTCCCTTCAGAAATCTTGAACTAGACACTTTCTCAAGAAAAGACCCTTTAGACTTCCTTCGAGATTTTACAAAGGACCTTTCAGAATTTTGAGAGAGCACCAATTCCTTCAAAAAAATGAAAGCACCAATTCTTTTAGAAAGATGATTTCAGACAAAATGTTCAAAAAAATTCCTTTGAAAAAAATACGAAAGACTAATTCTTGAGAAAGAACCCTTTGCAAATATTAAAAATGTCCTTTCACGAGATAAAGAAGCATCCCTTTGCTTGAAAAGTGTTCCTTTGGAAGATAAAAGACCTTTCAACAAAATTGAAAATGTCTGTTCCAAAATATTACAAAAGACACTTCCATGAGAATAAGAACATTCAGAAAGATTATTTCAGACAAAATGATTGAAATAATTCCTTTAAAAAAATGAAAGAGCCAATTCCTTTGAAAAAGTTGAAAGGACCAATTCTCAAGAAAAGACCATTTGGAAATATTGAAAATGTACCCTTTAGACTTTTTACAAAGGACACTTTCATGAGAAAAATACCCTTTGGACATCTTTTAAGTGACCCTTCAAAAATCTTGAAATGGACCAATTCCTTTGGAATTTTTGTATTAGACAAAAATTCAGAAACAATTCCTTTGAGACTTTTTGTTTCAAGCAAAAAGTTTGAAATAATTCCAATGAGACTTTGAACAAAAAACTTGAAGTAAAATCTTGCCTAAAAAAATAACACTTGAGAAAAAAGATCAAAATAACACTTGAAAAAGACCGAACAAAGGATTTTGAATGAAATAACACTTGGTATTTTTGTTGTGGGGATAAACCAATTAAGTATGCTACATTTAGCCAAAATGAAAGATGCAAAAATAGGTGTGAAAATTGGCTACCATTCTTGGTGATTCCTAGGAATGCATGCCTACTATGCCTAAGACCAGTTGCCTAAATCCTTCCATTGGGCATGGAGTCATGCATATAGACACTCAAACAATGACTTAAATAGGCTCTTGGCTCAAAAAACACAAGCTGGTTGATTCACACACACAAAGATAGAGACACATGCCAAAAAAAAGGAAGAAAACACACTTGTGCTACAAAGCACTTAGGGAACACAACAACAAACCAAAGGAAGCACACACCTAAACTACTATTTACAAAATAGAATTGCAAGGGCTAATAATAGGACTTAAGATTTATCCCATTCATAGGGATATGTAATTCTTCTCCATTCATCTTGGTTAGCTTGAAAGAGTTGCTTTGCTTGCACTTGATAATGATATAAGGGCCACTCCACAAAGTGTCAAACTTTGTATGTCTACTTAGTTTTACTCTATCCTCATCCCATTTCAAGACCAATTCACCTTCCTAATCTTGTTATACCATAAGGATATCTTCAACTTGGTGTGCCATGTTCTTTGATTGTTCTCCAATGTCCTCTTGATGAGATTATTGTTAGTATATTTAGCCAATCCATTACCTTGAGGGTAATAGTTGGATGAGGTACTCAAGTAAATTCCATTCCTATTTTCCCAATCAAAAGTTTTAACACTTATGAAAGCAAGTGCATTATCAAAAATGATAACATGGGTAACTCCAAACCTTGTTATAATGTTCTCATATAACTCCAAGATAGAATTTTCACTCACCTCCTTCAATGCAACAACCTCTACCCACCTTGTGAAGTAGTCAATATCCATTTATGTCTAGCACTTGATGGAGGTTTGATCACACTAATGAAATCAAGGCCCCATTACATGAAAGGATGGTTTACCTGGATAAGATTCAATAGAAGGGCTGAAAATTTATGTTTGCCTACAAAGAAGGCACATTAAGGACACTTTTTATTCTAGTTGTAACAATCCTTAAAAAGACTAGGCCAATAGTAACCAGCCCTCATTATCTTTACAACTATCATTTAAGGAGAAAAATGACCGCCATCTGCACCATTGTAAAAATTTTCCAACAACATATCAAATTGATCACTATTAACACACCTCAACAACACACCATTCACATATTTCCTAATGAGAACACAATCTACAAGATAGTAGGGAATGATTGGCAATCTAAAATATCTCCTTTGAGACTTGTTCAAGCCATTGGAGCACCCACCATTTTGAAGAAAACTAATGATGTCTTGTGTCCAACTTTAAACTTGCATATGATCAGCTGGTTAGGGGTGAACTTGGTTGATCAAGACTTCCTCCTTTGTCTCTTGAAAATCTGAAGCTAATTCTCACATAACCCTTTGCCTCTTACCAAGATTGTCACCTTAATATCCACATCATACTCCATTACCTTTGTAATCTACCCAACTCTCTTTTCATTGAGGTCTTTGCTTAGGAGAAACTCCTTGGTGCTAGGATGAGAAAACATGATATGTATGTTGTTGTTTGAAACCATGTGTCTAATTTTTTTTAATCCTCTTACCACTGTTAGAGCTTGCTTCTCAAAAAATATATACTTGACCTCATAATCTTCCAATCCTTGGCTGAAGAATGTAATTGGTTACTCTAACTCTTCATCATTCTTTTGCATAAGCATAGCTAAGATTGTATCAAGGTTAGCAAAGGTATAAAGTATGAAATATTTGGATAATTTTGGGTTCAAGAGAGTAGGATATTTTTTAATTGCTTGCTTGATTACCTCAAAACTACTTTTACCTTCCTTTGTCTAAGAAAAAGCTTGGTTCTTATTGAGCATAGATATGATAGGCTTTACCATAGTTGCAAAGCTTAGAATAAACCTTATTACAAAGTTTAATTTCCCCAAGATGTGTTGAATTCATTTCTTGTGTTGAGGCAAAGACAAGCTTATAACAGCCTCAATCCTCTCGGGGTCAATAGATAAACCTTATTTTGAAACAATATGACCCAATAAATTACCTTCATGGATAGAAAAGATGCACTTTTTTGGATAAAGGGATATTCCATACTCCTTAAATTTATCAGACACCTACCTTAGATATTCCATATGATCAATAGCATCCTTCAAAAAAAGAGTTATATCATCTAGGTACACAAGTAGAAACTTATTGATAAAACCTTTAAAAGCCATGTCTATTACCATTAGAAATATAAATCTAGTATTGGATAAACCAAAAGGCATCTTCTTATATGCAAAGGTCCCCCATTTTCTAGTGAAAGCTATCTTAAACTCATCTTCATTCACCAGTATTTGATTGTAACTTGAATAACCATCAAGAAGTGAGAAGCGTTGAGAACTTGAAACAACTTGCAAGATTTGTTCCATGGAAAGTAATGGATAATGATCTTTGAGAGACACCATATTAAGGTCTCAAAAATCCACACAAAGTCTGATCTCTCTATTCTTATTTTAGATAGGTATAATATTAGCCACCCAAGTTGAGTGTTTGATAGGAAAGATAATCCTAGACTTAATCAACTTGGTTAGCTCTTTCTTCATGAGTTCTTCTATTTTGGGATTGATAGGCCTTTGTTTTTGCCTAACTGGTTTAGTTCCAGGTTCTATCTCAATAGTGTGATGACCTAAACTTGGATCAAACCCTTTCAAATATTTATATTCCCAAGCAAAGATGTCATGGAACTCTTTGCATAATTTAATAAAGGACTGCCTGTCAGACATAGAACATATCTTACCAATTTTTAAAAGCTTGTCCTTGTAAATCATGACTCTCTCATAGTTCTCTTATTTTTTTAACATGCTCACTCTTTATTTATTATTTTGATCATCTTCATTGAAAACACTCTCTAAATTAATCATCCCCTTAGGTATTTTGTTTGTCCTCGGTTGAATAATTTATTTTTCATATTGATCATGCAGTCTCTTTTGGTTACTTGAAGTGAATTCTACCTCATTTTGTAAGAAGTGTGTAATGTATTCATCACTTTAATACACCTACCATGATACTTCATTATCTGGAATAGAAGGCCTCATAATGACCTTGATATGGGACTGATCTTTCTCCTTTCCTATGTCAACAACTGCATCAAACTGTGCTCATATGGTATCAAATCTATCAGTGTATTTATTTGAATCCTTTGGTATGGGATGTATGTTGAAGGCATAAAAGTCTTCAAGTAGGTCCCATACCCTATGCTTATAGGATTTAATCAAGGGATTATTGGCTGTATCTTAATTTATCACTTGGTGGATGACCAACTCACTATGCCCATAAACCTTCAAATTCTTGATCCCTCTCTTCTTTGCCCATTGGAGGCCGTGAACTAGGCCTTCATATTTTACCACATTGCAAGTGTAGTTGAAGTGGAATATATATGATTAGTATCGATTATTTTATAGATAAACTAACATAATGTCAACTACTACACCTAATTTGCTTCTTGAGCCATCAAAAAACATTTCCCATATTCCTTCAAGTTCATGGTCTTCATTAGTGAGCGAAGGGATTGAAACATCTTTTTTGTGTATACAATAAACTCCCAAATCAATTTATTCTATGAAATTATATGAATCAAGTCCATACATTTTAGTGTATTACTTATCAAGGAAAATATGACAAAATACCTTCAAGGGGGGAGGATGCTTCACCATTCATGACACCTTCTTCTTCTTTGCTAATTAGACAATTCTAATTTGAACTTGTCTCCATGTATGGCTCAGGCTCAATAAAAAACATTGCTAAGGGATGAGTCCTTATAGTCACCTTGGTTTCATATATTTTTTTAAAAGATAGAAAAGACCAGTCAGTAGAAAGGTACCATCCTATCTTAGTCATGAAGTCCCTTGACAAGTAGATAGCAAAATGGGTTAAAAGGTATACCACCATAATGTCTTGTATAATGGGGAAACTTGGACAACCATGTAGAAAGAATTTCAAATCTCTGACCAATCCCACTATCTTGGTTAGAGTCCCATGAAGCTACAACATACCTTTACTATATAGTTCATACTTCAATCCCAATTTATCAGCCACCACCTATGGTATGACAGTGGTACTAGCTCCACTATCTACAATATAATTGTGAACCAATTTGTCTCCCACAATGAGTGTGAGGTAAAAGGGACCTATCTTTATCACAATTAGTTGATGGATCAATGAAGTATGGTCACTCTTATTCTCATATCTAGTTACCAACAATTCTCCAAAGCCATCCTAACTTGTAATGCAACCACCTTCCAAGGTCCTATACCAGTCAAGTACCTTACCTCTTAGAGACATGACAAGAAATCTAATGGCTATGTTGGCTTGGGTGACATTATGGAAGTTAAAAAAATTTGAGATGTCCCTAATATGCTTAGATGGGGTGATAGGACCCTCTCCAGTGAAACTAGGGAGACTCTTGGTAGCATTGGGAAGAATAAGGTCATATACAAGAAGGTCAATTGGATTTTATGTGTTAAAGGTTGGGAAAAGTTTTTTCCTTTCTATTTCTCTTCTTTCCTCTTGATATCCTATCTCTTCAAATTATTCTTCTTCTTAAAAACCTCCTCATCTAGGAAATCTAAGCATTAAGAATGGTTCAGGGTGTTGTTATTCAATAAAAGATTCAGCTAAAGGGGCTTGGTCAAAAATCCTGGATGACCTAGTGAGGACCATGAAGTATAATGTGGGAAACAAGATCTACAACCAAATATTCCCACCTTTTAGAGTCACCAAATGATGGATTAAGAATATTTATACAACCTTAGGCTTGTCAAGATCAACATTCACCTTGACATGTAAATAATTCATCCCAACGGGCATGCCAAAATTGTTGTCTCCAAATCTTGCATCCTAGAAGAGAGTGGTCTATACTCTTATATATTTTGGAAATTTTGAAACATTTATAGGTATGTGGGTGTGATTATAGAGGAAATGAACCTCTAGATTTAAAGGTTTATCTCCCTAAATGTATCTCTATAAAATAACCTCTATCTAAACCAGTTTGATCTAAAGGAAAAGAGTTAGAAATTGTACAAAAATGAAACCTAATCTAATATTGGTGATACACCAAGATTATATTCTACATCAATATCATATTCTAATGCATAATACAACAAACTGCACAGACCATTTTCAAACTCTAAGGGGTTTTAACACTAGTGTTTCCATATAGAGGTGAGATGTATAAAATGACATAATGAAAATGAACTAAAAGACAAATTTCACATTTAAAGAATGGTTATACACTTACACACTTGAACACACTCTATATGACCTGGTAGACTAAGAAATTTTTCTTAGGCATGAAGGATAAAGGATAGAAGGATGTAAAATCATCACTTACTATCATTATACATCTTTTACACACTCAGACAATTATCCAAAAAATTGAAAGAAAATAGACTTGTAGTAATGCTTAAAGGTAGAATATAACATCAATCCAATAGTGCTTCACCATACACTATGTGATTATTTTTTACACTAGCCCAAGGGCTATATTTATAGTAGAAAGGAAGTGAGAGGAAGAGGCCTTTGGAACCTAAAAGAAGAATCAATCTATTAGGAGTCTCCATCTTTAACTATAACCATCTTTACAAATGATTCTCCTTTGGGCCATTCGATTGATCCATGTCACCTCAAGTGGTTACACAACTAGTTTGCTCTTTCCAAGATGCTTCCCCAATGGTTACACTAAAAAAAACAAGATATTTTGATCTACGTAATGACATCAATGTTATTATGATGACGAGTCTACTTGTTAGCTATTTGTCTTGATGCTAACAACTTCTCACTAGCTTGCTGAGGTGTGTAATAATGTAGGGAAGAGTCACTTTCATTCTATTGGCCATAGAGAGGAATATCTTAGAGTCTACGTGTATGCCTTCATGGCATTTATTACAATGCTAGCCCTAGATTGACCTTAGTCAAATGTTCAAATCCTAGAAATCCCCTCAATAGATTATTCCTTTTATTAGCCATTAAAAAATGAATTAGATCATGATTTGATCAATGGTGAAATGAACCCTCTAATTTGCTTTGGTAGATGAAGAACATGAGCCCTTATATATTTGAGAATTTGAATGAGAACCATTGATCTACTTGGGACCGACTATTTTAAATGTCAATGGCTAGCTCATCATCTTGAAGTTGACATCCATATAACCGTTATTCTACTGGGACCATTCTTTTGGGGTATTTTCTTTGGACCTTCGCTTTGAATTTTCTTGAACAATTTTTTTGTGACCCTTTTCTCTGAAAGAAATAGCTTTTTGGGCCCCATCTTAAACTTGAAAGTGGATTGTTCCTTTGATAGATGTCCCCTTTGGGACTTTGAAATGTGCCCTTTGGGAGGCTTGAACATGCCCTTCAAAAATCTTGAAATGTCCTTTTATAAATCTTAAACTAGACACTTTCCTAAGAAAAGACCCTTCAAACTTTTTGCAAGTGTCCCTTTAGGATTTTGCAAAGGAACTTTCAAACTTTTGAGAGAGCACAAATTCCTTCAAAAAACTTAAAGGACCAATTCTTTCAAAAATATTGTTTCAGACAATTTTTTTGAAATAATTCCTTCAAAAAAATGCGAAGGACCAATTCTTGAGAAAAAACCCTTAATAAATATTGAAAATGTCCCTTCGTAAGATAAAAAAGTGTCCCTTTGCTTGAAAAGTATCCCTTTAGAGTTTTTAAAAGTGTCCCTTCAGAAGATAAAATACCCTTTAACAAAATTTAAAATGTCCCTTCATAAATATTCCAAAGGACACTTCCATGAGAAAAACACCCTTTGAAAAGATTGTTTCAGACAAAATGTCTGAAACAATTCCTTGAAAAAAATGAAAGAGCCAATTCCTTTGAAAAAGTTGAACGACCAATTCTTGAGAAAAGACGCTTCAAAAATATTGAAAATGTACCCTTCAGACTTTTTACAAAGGACACTTCCATGAGAAAAAGACCCTTCAAAATTTTTGTGACCCTTCAAAAATCTTGAAATGGACCAGTTCTTTCAGATTTTTTGCTTCGAACAAAAAATCCAAAACAATTCCTCTGAGACTTTTTATTTTGAACAAAAAGTCTGAAACAAATTTTTTGAGACTTTGAAAAAAAAATCCAAAGCAAAACCTTACCGAAAGAAATAACACTTGAGCAAAAAGACCAAAATAACACTTGTAAAAGATTGAACAAAGACTTTCGAAGGAAATAACACTTGGTATTTTTGTTGTGGGGATAAACCAATTAAGAATGTTATATTTATCCAAAATAAAAGATGCAAAACTAGGTGTGAAAATTGGCTAACATTCTTAGAACTGTTGTCTTCAAATCTTTCACCCTAGAAGAGAGTGTTCAATCCTCTTCCATATTTGGGCAATGTTGGAACATTTCTAGGCATGTGGGTATGCTTATAAAGGAAATGAACCTCTAGATTTAAAGGGATAGCTCCATGAATGTATCTCTACAAAATAACCTCTATCTAAACCATTTTGATCTAAAGAAAAAAAGTTAGAAATTACATAAAAATGAAACCTACTCTAAGATTGGTGATGCATTGAGATTATCTTCCACATGAATAATATATTCTAATGCATAATACAACAAAACACATAGACCATTTTCAAGATCTAAAGGGTTATAACATAAGTATTTCAGTATAGATATGAGATGTATAAAATGACACAAGGTAAGTGAACTGAAAGGTAAATTACACATTCTAAGAATGGTTATACACTTATAGTAATTTAACACACTTGAACACACTCTATATGATCTATTAGACTAAGAAATTTTACTCAAGCATGATGGATAAAGGATAGAAGGGTATAAAATCATCACTTACTATCACTATATGTCTTACACACTCAGACAATTATCTATAAACTTCAAATAAAATAGACTTGTACTAATGCTTAAAGGCAAAATATAACATCAATCTAGTAGGGCTTCACCATACACTTTGTAGTTGTTTTCACACTAGCCCAAGGGTTGTATTTATACCAAAAAGGAAGTAAGAGGAGGATGCCTTTGGCACTAGAAAGAGGAATCAATCTATTATGAGTCTCCATCTTTAGATACAACCATCTTTGCAAATGATGCTCCTTTGGTCCATTCGATTCATCCATGTCACCTCAAGTGGTTACACAACTAGCTTGCTCTCTCCAAGATGCTTCCCTAGTGGTTGCACTAGTAGAAACAAGATATTTTTGAGCTGATTAAAGGCATCAATCTAGTTATGATAATTATTCTACTTATTAATGATTTGTCTTGATGCTAACAACTTCTCACCAGCTTTCTGAGGTGTGCAATAGTGTAGGAAAGAGTCACTTTCATTTTGTTGGCCTTGGAGAGGCATCACTTGGAGTCTACATGTATGCCTTCATGACATTTATTAGAATGCTAGCCCTAGCTTGACCTTAGTCAAATTTTCAAATCCTGTAAAGCCCCTTAACCATTTGTTCCTTTGATTAGCCATCAAAAAATGACTCAGATCATGATCTGATCAATGGTGAAATGAACCCTCTAATCTACTTTGGAAAATGAAGAACATGAGCCCTTAGATATTTGAGCATTTGAATGAGCACCATTCATTTTCCTATGACCCACTATTTTAAATGCCAATGGCTAGCTCAACATCTTGAAGTTAATGTCCATATAACCATCATTCTACTAGGACCATTCATTTGGGGTATTTTCCTCGAACCTTTGCTTCAACATTTTCCCAAACAATTTTTCCACAGACGCTTTTCTTCGAAAGAAATATATTTTTGAGCCCCTTCTTAAAATTTCAAGTGGACTATTCCTTTCATAGACATCCCCTTCAAGACTTTGAAAAGTGCCATTCAGGAGGCTCAAACATGTCCTTCAGCAATCTTGAAAGGTCCCTTTGGAAATCTTGAACTGAACACTTTCTCAAGAAAAGACCCTTCAAAAAAAATTCAAGATTTTGCAAAGGACCATTTAGACTTTTGAGAGAGCACCAATTCCTTTGGAAAAATGAAAAGACCAATTCTTTCAGAAAGATTGTTTTGGACAAAATGTCTAAAATAATTCCTTTGAAAAAATGTGAAGGACCAATTCTCAAGAAAAGACCCTTCAAAAATATTGAAAATGTCCCTTCAAAAGATAAAGAAGCATCCCTTTGCTTGAAAAGTGTCCATTCGAAAAAGAAAAGACCATTTGATAAAATAAAAAATGTTCATTCAAAAATATTACAAAGGACACTTCCATGAGAAAAAGACCCTTCAAAAAGATTGTTTTGGATAAAATGTTTGAAACAATTCTTTTGGAAAAATGAAAGAGCCAATTCCTTAAAGAAAGTTGAAAGGACCAATTCCCGAGAAAAAACTTTCAAAAATATTAAAATTATACCCTTCAAACTTTTTACAAAGGACACTTCCATGAGAAAAAGATCCTTCAAACTTTTTTTAAGTGACCCTTCAAAAATCTTGAAATGGACCAATTCATTCAGACTTTTTGTTTTGGACAAAAAGTCCAAAACAATTCCTTTGAGACTTTTTGTTTCAGACAAAAAGTCCAAAATAATTCTTTTGAGGCTTTGAAATAAAAAACCTGAAGTAAAACCTTGCCTAAAGAAATAAAACTTGAGCAAAAAGACTGAAATAACACTTGAAAAAGACCGAACAAAAGCTTCTAAAGCAAATAACACTTGGTCTTTTTGTTGTGGGAATAAACCAATTAAGAATGCTACATTTAGCCAAAATGAAAGATGCAAAAATGGGTGTGAAAATTAGCTAACATTCAAACTCTTGTCTCCAAATATTGCACCCTAGAAGAGAGTGTTCAATCTTCTTCCAGATTTGGGCAATATTGGAACATTTCCAGGCATGTGGGTATGATTATAGAGAAAATGAACCTCTAGATTTAAAGGGATAGCTCCTTGAATGTATCTTTGCAAAACAACCTCTATCTAAACTAGTTTAATCTAAAGGAAAAGAGTTAGAAATTGCATAAAAATGAAACCTACTCTAAGATTGGTGATGCATCAAGATTATCTTCCACATGAATATCATATTCTAATGCACAATACAAAAAAAATCATAGACCATTTTCAAGCTCTAATGGGTTATAACAGAAGTA
This sequence comes from Torreya grandis, assembly GCA_037957365.1. NCBI lineage: Eukaryota > Viridiplantae > Streptophyta > Pinopsida > Cupressales > Taxaceae > Torreya > Torreya grandis. The sequence goes on along the minus strand of JARHVA010001917.1, from coordinate 2,002,116 downwards.
TTTAAGTATAGAGATGAGATGTATAAAATAACACAAGGCAAATGAATTGAAAGGCAAATTGCACATTCAAAGAATGGTTATACACTTCCACCAATTCAACACATTTGAACACACTCTATATGACCTGTTAGACCAAAAAAATTTATTTGGGCATGAAGGATAAAGGATAAAAGGATGGAAAATTATCACTTACTATCACTATATGTCTCTTACACACTTAGACTATTGTCCTAAAAATTGAAATAAAATAGACTTGTACTAATGATTAAAGGTAGAATATAACATCAATCCAGTAAGACTTCACCATACAATGTATGGTTGTTTTTACACTAGCCCAAGGGCTATATTTATAGAAAAAAGGAAGTGAGAGGAGGAGGCCTTTGGCACTAGAAAGAGGAATCAATCTATTAAGAGCCTTCATTTTCAGTTGCAATCATCTTTGCAAATGATGCTCCTTTAGTCCATTCGATTGATTTGTCACCTCAAGTGGTTACATAGCTAGCTTACTCTCTCCAAGATGCTTCCCCAATAGTTGCACTAGGATAAACAAGATATTTTTAAGTTGAGTAATGGACTCAATGTGGTTATGCTAATGAGTCCACTTGTTATTTATTTGTCTTGATGTTAATAGCTTCTCACCAGTTTGCTAAGGTGTGCAATGGTGTAAGGAAGAGTTGATTTCATTATGTTGGTCATAGAGAGGCATTACTTAGAGTCTACATGTATGCCTTCATGGCATTTGTTAGAATGCTAGACCTAGCTCAACCTTAGTCAAATATTAAAATCCTACAAAGCCCCTCAATTGATTATTCCTTTAATTATCCATCAAAAAATGACTTAGACCATGATCTAATCAATCATGAAATGAACCCTCTGATCTGCTTTGGCAAATGAAGAATGTGAGCCCTTGGATCTTTGAGAATTTTAATGAGGACCATTGATCTGCTTGGGACCCATTTTTTTAAATGCTAATAGCTATCTCATCACCTTGAAGTTGACATCCATATAACCACAATTCTACTGGGACCATTTCTTTGGGGTATTTTTCTCAGACCTTTTCTTTAGCATTTTCCCAAACAATTTTCCCATGAACCCTTTTCTTTGAAAGAAAGAATTTTTTTGGCCCATTCTTAAACTTGCAAGTGGACTATTCCTTTGATAGACATCCCCTTCGATACTTTGAAAAATTCCCTTTGGGAGGCTCTAACATGCCCTTCGGCAATCTTGAAATGTCCGTTCAGAAATCTTGAACTAGACACTTTCTTGAGAAAAGACCCTTCAAAATTTTCGCAAGTATCCCTTTGGGATTTTGCAAAGGACCTTTCAGACTTTTGAGAGAGCACCAATTCCTTTAGAAAAATGAAAGGACCAAATATTTTATAAAGATTATTTTAGATAAAATGTTTGAAATAATTCATTTGGAAAAATGCAAAGGACCAATTCCCAAGAAAAGACCCTTTGGAAATATTGAAAATGTCCCTTTGCAAGATAAAGAAGCATCCCTTTACTTGAAAAGTGTCCATTTGGAATTTTTAAAAGTGTCCCTTTAGAAGAGAAAAGACCCTTCAACAAAATTGAAAACGTCCCTTCATAAATATTGCAAAGGACACTTGCATGAGAAAAAGACCCTTCAAAAATATTATTTCAAGTAAAATGTCTGAAATAATTCCTTCAAAAAAATGAAAGAGCTAATTCCTTCAAAAAAGTTGGAAGGATCAATTCCCAAGAAAAGACCCTTTGGAAATATAAAAAATGTACCCTTCAGACTTTTTATAAAGGACACTTCCATGAGAAAAAGACCCTTTGGACTTTTTGTAAGTGACCATTCAAAAATCTTGAAATGGACCAATTCCTGTAAACTTTTTGTTTAAAATAAAAAGTCTGAAATAATTCCTTTAAGATTTTTTGTTTTAGACAAAAAGACCAAAACAATTCTTTTGAGACTTTGAATAAAAAACCTGAAGCAAAACCTTTCTAAAAGAAATAAAACTTGAGAAAAAAGATCAAAATAACACTTGAAAAATACAAAACAAAGGCTTCTAAAAAAAATAACACTTGGTCTTTTGCTCTAGGGATAAACCGATTAAGAATACTGCATTTAGCCAAAATGAAAGATGCAAAACTGGGTGTGAAAATTGGTAATCATTTTTGGAACTATTGTCTCCAAATTTTGCACCCTAGAAGAGAGTATTTAATCCTCTTCTAGACTTGGGAAATGTTGGAACATTTCCAGGCATGTGGGTATGATTATAGAGGAAATGAACCTCTAGATTTAAAGGGCTAGCTCCTTGAATGTATCTCTATAAAACAACCTCTATCTAAACCAGTTTGATCTAAAGGAAAAGAGTTATAAATTGCACAAAATTGAAACCTACTCTAAGATTGGTGATGCATCAAGATTATCTTCCACATACATATCATATTATAATGCATAATACAATAAAATAGATAGACCATTTTCAAGCTCTAAGGGGTTATAACACAAGTATTTCAGTATAGAGGTGAGATGTATAAAATGACATAAGGCAAATGAATTGAAAGGAAAATTGCACATTCCAAGAATGGTTATATACTTACAACAATTCAACACACTTGAACACACTCTATATGACCTGTTAGACTAAGAACTTTTGCTCATGCATGAAGGATAAAGGATAGAAGGTTATAAAATCATCACTTACTATCACTATACATATCTTACACACTCAAAAAATTATCCAAAAAATTGAAATAAAATAGACTTGTACTAATGCTTAATGGCAGAATATAACATCAATCTAGCAAGGCTTCACCATACAATGTGTGGTTATTTTTACACTAGCCCAAGGGCTGTATTTATAGTAGAAAGGAAGTGAGAGGAGGCGGCCTTTGGTTCCAAAAAGAGGAATCAATCTATTAGGAGTATCTATCTTTAATTGTAATTGTCTTTGAAAATGATGCTCCTTTGGGCCATTCGACTGATCTATGTCACCTCAAGTGGTTACAAAGCTAGCTTGCTCTCTCCAAGATGCTTCCCCAATAGTTGCACTAGTAGAAAAAAGATATTTTCAAGCTGAGTAATGGAATTAATGTAGTTATGCTAATGAGTTCACTTTTTATCAATTTGTCTTGATGTTAACAGCTTCTCACCAGCTTGTTAAGGTGTGCAATGGTGTAGGGAAGAATCATTTTCATTTTGTTGGCCTTAAAGAGGCATCACTTAGAGTCTATGTGTATGCCTTCATGGCATTTTTTAGAATGCTAGCCCCAACTTGACCTTAGTCAAATGTTCAAATATTTTAAAGCCCCTCAGATAATTGTTCCTTTTATTGGCCATTAAAAAATGACTTAGATCATGATCTTATCAATGGTGAAATGAACCCTCTGATCTACTTTGGTAGATGAAGAACATGAGCCCTTGGATCTTTGAGCATTTGAATGAGGACTATTGATCTACTTGGGACCCAATGTTTTAAATTCCAAAATCTATCTCATCACCTTAAAGTTGACATCCATATAACCATCATTCTATTGGGACCATTCCTTCAAGGTATTTTCCTTGGACCTTTGATTCAATATTTTTCCAAATAATTTTCCCGTAGACCCTTTTGTCTAAAAGAAATAAATTTTTGGGCCCCTTATTAAAATTTAAAGTGGACGATTCCTTTGATAGACATCCCCTTGGGGATTTTGAAAAGTGCCCTTCAGGAGGCTCGAACAGAACCTTTGACAATCTTGAAATGTCCCTTCAGAAATCTTGAATTGGACACTTTCCTAAGAAAAGACCCTTCAGAATTTTTGTAAGTGTCCCTTCAAAATTTTGCAAAGGACCTTTTGAAATTTTGAGAGAGCACCAATTCCTTAAAAAAATGAAAGGACTACTTTTTTTGAAAAGATTATTTCAAACAAAATGTCTGAAACAATTCCTTTAAAAAAATGCAAATGACCAATTCTTGAGAAATGACCCTTCAAAAATATTGAAAATGTCCCTTCAAAAGATAAAGAAGCATCACTTTGCTTGAAAAGTGTCCTTTTGGAAGAGAAAAGACCCTTTGAAAAAATTGAAAATGTCCCTTCGGAAATATTGCAAAGTCCACTTCCATGAGAAAAAGACCCTTCAGAATGATTGTTTCAGACAAAATATCTGAAATAATTCCTTTAGAAAAATGAAAGAGCCAATTCCTTTATAAAATTTGAAAGGACCAATTCCTTAGAAAATACCCTTCAAAAATATTGAAAATGTACCCTTCAAACTTTTTACAAAGGACACTTTCATGAGAAAAAGACCCTTTGGAATTTTTGTAAGTGACCCTTTGGAAATCTTGAAATGGACCAATTCCTTTAGGATTTTTGTTTTAGACAAATTTTTTGAAGCAATTCCTTTGAGAATTTTTGTTTCAAACAAAAATTCCAAAACAATTCTTTTGAGACTTTGAGAAAAAACCCGAAGTAAAACTTTGTCGAAAAAAATAACACTTGAGAAAAAAGACCAAAATAACACTTTAAAAAGACCAAACAAAGGATTCTAAAGGAAATAACACTTGGTACTTTTACTATGGGATAAAATAATTAATAATGTTGCATTTATCCAAAATTATAGATGCAAAACTGGGTGTGAAAATTGGCTAATAGTATACTTCCCAAGGAGCCGTACAAGTGCAAAACTTCTTCTTTTCCTTAATAAAACTACCATTTTTCTAAGGAACCTACCAATTTTCAGTTGGTTTTAGTTACTAAATACCTCTTAGGACACATGGGATGTGACATCATCTTTTGGGACCTTCAAACTTTTTAAGAAATCTGTACAACTCATTAAATGCTCAATTTTGACCCCTAAAATGACTCAAAAAGACATGTTGGATAATAAAATAAGTGACCAAGGATAGTATAACATTGAATAACATTAAATGTCCTATGATATACCTTATGACCAAACATTAATCCCACTAAAACACTTAAAACTCAAGTTTTTACCTAGGGGTGCCATAATTTGACCTAAACGTCAAATTTGGTCAACAAATTAGTGACTCATAGGGGTAGTATGCCTGCTATACTAACTAGACTAATTAACTTATCAATCTATTAGGATTAGGGTTCATTTGAATTCTATGATAAACAATAAGACCTTTGACCATTGACTACAACCTTTGATGAAGACAAGACCAATGACTACCTCAAACACATAAAATAAAGACACACAAAGCAAAAAGAAACACCCATATGCTTCATGAACACTTATATAACACACACACACACACACACACACACACACACACACACACACACACACACACACACTAAACTAAACAAACTAACTCAAACACTAACTAACTTGAGATGAGAACTTACTCCTAGATCAAAGGGGAAGTTTGAAACTCTTCTTGCTTCATGACATGAAGGAATGAATGAGGCATATAGCCTTTTGTCCTTTAGCATTGATGTCTCCAACTTTTTCATGATGTTTTAAAACTTAATTTGCATGATGTTCATTAAAAAATTGGAATATTAAAATAGGTTGGCTATATAAATTAACTCTTCTTGTATCCAAACAACCTCAAACTTCTCATGTAGATCTTCAATTATAACCTCATTGTTGATTTCCATAGGGCTCTCAATAAGATTGGGTTTTTTCTCAACTACAAATTCTTCTATCTCATCAAGGAGCCTTGCATACTCTATCCAATCTTGATAATTATCCTCCATGGAAGATTATTTCTTTACCTTTTCATGTACTTAGCCCTCAACTTGGTAAAGCTCTATAAGCTCTTGAAAGAGCTTCATTTGTAGCTACCAATCATCTTTGTCCACTTCACCCTCTAGAACCACTACCTCTTCAATATTATATTATTGATGTATGATGTCATCAAGATGATTTTTTTAAATATCCAATGCATCTAATGGTTATTAAATATTAGGCTAAGGCATTAGGTCATCTTCAAGAATAACATCTTGCACATTGGTCTCAAGAAAGTTTTTTAAGGCTACAACCTTATTGAGAAATACTTGAAATTTTTCTCCACCCATGATAACACATTCATATTCATACTTGAGATTATTATAAAAAAAACTTTTGATTAGATTTAGAGTCCTCTTCAAGGTATGAAAGATATTCCATCTCTTTCTCCTTTATGGGGATGCTAAGACTAGGCATCTTGAAATCATGTGACCTAGTTCAATGAGGCTACCGAGGAGGTATGTTTTATTAAAGAAAGATTTATCTTTAATTATCAAACATATACTCCTCTTGAGGTTCCCATACCATATGTACATCAAGTAAAATGGTGATGGGATGAGGACAAGCTGAACTAGTTGGTGGAGGTGGCACATAGAACTCAAAATCAGATTAAGAATGAAATGTAAGGGGCTCTTTTGGAAGATCTTGAGGAAGGGGAGGTAGGCCTTGGACTGAAACAACTTGATTTTCTTCCTTAAAATTGATAATAAATTCATTTACATATAATTTATCTTAATTAATCTCTTGAAGAAAGGTAGATGGGGTTTGTTTAGGCATAGGATCTTCTTTTGGGTCTAAACCTTCCATCACACCTTGACTTAGTAGCTTCATCCTTGACTCTAACTCTTCAATTTACTTGGAAAGTTTCTCTTGGAAAAGTATCTCTTGAAGTTTATATGAATAATCATGAGGATGAGGAATATAAGGGAATTAATATGGAGGATAATGGGTTTCTTGAGGAAGTGGGGGAAGAACTTGCAAAGGATCAACTTCATTCACAACTTCACACTCCTTATCAACCAAAATTTTATCTTATTTCTTTCCCCATGATTCCACTATCCTAATCCAACTTAAGATGTTAGGATTATAAGTATTTTTTTTAGGAAGGGTGGAAGGGGTTTGTATAGGGTCAAGCTCCTTCTCAACTTCACACTCTTTGTCAAGACTTTTCTCCTATTTCTTTCCCCATGACTCCTTTACCTTATTCCAGCTTAGGATGTTAGGATTAGAAGTCTCTTTTTGAGGTGGTAGGGATTTAATGTGAGAGGGAAATGAGGGCTTAAATTCCACTTATTTTGATACTAATATGGACTAATTTATTTTATTATTGGCCAACTCAATATGTCTATCAAGGTTTGCTTCAAATACAAGGCTAGTCTTTTCAACTCTCTCTTCCAATTGATTTGGAAAAAGATGACTTTGGAAATTTTAATTAGGCTCATAAGTAGGGATAAAATATGGATGATAGAAAACTTGGGGAAGTGGATATGAAGGTTGATATACTTATTAAGGCTACCTCTCATGAATGCTTAGCTTATCCTCTAAGGATGCAATCAAACCACTCACATCTAGCATCTCATTTGTAAGCCTTTGCCAATTGGCTCTCTCAATATGTGCCCACTCTATTTTAAACAAATCTAATTCATATCTCACCTTGTGAATGAAATTTATAGGGACATATTGAACACATATTTTTAGAGCATCAAGCTCTAACATGTACCTCTCATAGCCCAAAAGTGTTTGCTTGAAGGTGGAAATGGATGGAGTTGAGGAGTGGCTAGGTTGACTAAAAGAAGCAAGATATTGAGGAGGCTAGTTATAAGACTGATATAACTCATGACAAGGTTGAACATGATCATATTAGGGCTAATAATAACCATATTGGGGATGGTACACTTCATGAAAGGGCTAATTAAGAACTTGCTCTTGTTGATCAGGAATGACACAAGCTTACAATGTCTCACCAAATTGTAATGAATAAAACTCACACCAAAGTCAGCCATGAAACCTCATAAAAGAAAGAACATAGAAAAAAATATAACCAACAATATTTAAAAGGAAACCTAGGCTACTTAAATCACTGATGTAGCTTCAGAGTCACCATTAATACTTGAATAGATTCCTCCAAAGGCTAATTATTGAAAGACAACACTAAAAACATTTCAAACTCTTAGACCAAGGGTCCCACTGGGCATACAAAAAAAAATTTCACTTAGAGTTTCACCCTTTGAGGAGATGTAAAATCTCTCCTCATCCAAGTGGCATAATGGAAACACCTCTAGGCTTGTGGGTAGCCTAAGGATGAGGTAAATTTCTAGATAAGGATAGCTCCCTTGATGTACCACTTTGGATCACAACTAAACTTAAATTTTGGGGGTGAAAATGGAGAGAGATAACTAAAATAAAACTAACCTAATGGAGGTGATACACCAAAATAGATGATGAATTCTAATTAACTATATGTTATACATGAAATCAAGGGACAAACTGAATATACACTTCTCCAATCTATGTCTTCTCACATAAATATTACATTATGAGGTTATAAATGAATTTATTAGGATATGAGGACTAGACAAGAGTCCTTAAATGACACTAGTGAATAGACTAACTCACTCAAACCTAGACATCTCCTAGAACACTTCATATGCTTTACAAAAAGAGGTTACAAATAGGTGAAAGAATGAAACAACATGCTAAGGAATTTATAGTTTTCACTAAGCAAGATTCATCATCTAATTGAACACACTATGAATAGTCATGGAAGAGTTAAAAATTATTATTATTACTGATTAAATGGTATGAAAATGAGTATGGCTTCACCATACTTAGGAGGAGCATAGATTACAATGCTAAAATGGCTAGTTCTTATAGAATTTGAGAGAGAGGGGAGAAGAGAGAAGTCCAAGGGTCACAAAGAAACTTGTAAAGATGAGAAAATTAGTTAATTATTCATGATAATAGGATATGGGATGAAACCTATAAGGTCAAAAATCCCACGTGTCCATCCAAGTCATCAAACTCTTATAAAGTGGCATAAAACTCCTCATTCTAGTTCAAAAAAATTACCTTCATGATTTATTCTACTTGAATGCCTCATAATTGACAAGGACTAGGTCTAATTATTAGAAATAATGGTAAGGGTCTCAATTATTCCTCTCCATGAATTGATTTTAGGAATGGTCATCTAGAATCAACTAGAAAGAATCAATCATCATTTGCAATCCAAAAAACTCCTCTTCCATGCACCCCGCACACTTGGCCTCAAAATTGGCATTAGTTGATCATGAAAATCCATGGGATAGAGTGGGTGACACCTATAAAGACCCTAAATGGCCTTATAAGCACTATGGTAACCTTAAAATCATATCACTTGAAGAGTTTCACCCTTCTCACTAGCTTGTCCACTAGGCCAGTTTTGACTGGCTGAGATGAAGGTTATTTTTTGCACACTTACAAGATTTTGTAAGGCATGAAATGAACATGGGGAGTTAGAAAAAGTATAAATATTCCTCCCAAACTTGGAATATTCCTTCTCTCATTTATGTTATATAATGTTTTATCATTAATCTACATCAAAGTCCCTTGAACCCTCATAACAAGATATCAACAAAATGTTATGGTGCTCTATTTTCCTATTTTAGGTATAATGTTCCTTAAAACTACATTCATCTCCCTTAGAAGTGAATAAAAGATTCTTTTGAAAATATTAACCCTTAAAAAGGGTAGTCATAGTTTCCCAAAATTTTAAGGCTCCAAAGAAGGATTACAACATGTTTCAATGCCTCAAAACAAACTTCTCAATTCCCTGTAGTGTCACCTTAGGTGGTTTTCCTATATAGGCAACATGTATGGAAGTCTAGGCAATGCATATTGCCTTTGAAATTTTTATGAGTTTTATTCATATCCCAATAATTGAAAATAATTCATTTACACTATCAAGGACCTCTTGAGGGCTTCAAACTTGAATTTCAATAAACCTGGGCTTGCAAGGGCACCTGTAGGTGCAGGTTTTCATGTATGTAGGTAGGCAATGAGCATGTTGTATGAATTCCATAACATTTTATCCACTATTTTAAAACTCACTTCACCATTCCATGTCTAAATTAGTTATTAAAATTCTTAAAACTTCATCACACTCCTATGGATGTCTTGAGAACCCTTACAAGCCATGACAAAGGTTGAAAGTTGGATTGGCACTGATTGAGTATGACTATGGACTAAAAGTTGTATTGGAGAATGATGTTATGAGGAAAATAATGAAGTAAATGTGATCAAAAAATCATGTATACATGATGATGTAATTATCACAACCCCCTGAAGACATTTTCAAAGAATGAAAATCTTGAAATGGTGAAAAATAGTCTTGTCATCCCACATAGGACCAATCTACAAACCCAAGATGATTTACCCATAAAAACACCTTGGAACATGAAAATAGGAATGTAAAACATTATATTGGAGATTCAAAATCCTCTATAACTAATATTATTATCTGAGTTAAATGAAAATGCTCAAACCAAGGAAAAACCCATAGGGTATACATATTTGTAAGCATAAAAACATAGTCAACTTCATGAGAATGGTTAATGAATCATAGAACACCATTATAAAAAATAATTATATTTAAATTAAGGTATATACATTTAATTTAACCTCCCTAATTTTTTTGAGCTGAAACCTCTTGAGCTGTCCATACTAAGCACAAACCTAAATGTTACTTTTGCTTGCCAAGAAGATTGAAAAAGGAGCAGAACAATTTTGGGCCAAAAATGGCACTTCTAGAGCAAACAAAATGTGTAAATGAGATTAAGAAATAGTAAGATACATACCATGATCCTTTCCCATGTGTCACACTTCTCAAAGAGCTGTACAAGTGCCAAACTTCTTTTTTTCCTCAAGGAAACTACCCTTTTTCTAAAGAACTTACCACTTTTCAATTGGTTTTAGTTACCTAAGACATATTAGAACACATGGGATGTGACATCATCTTTTTGGACCCTCATAATTCTCAATAAATCCATATAACTCATTAAATTCTCAATTTTAACCCCTAAAATGACTCAAAAGGACATGTTGGCTAATAAAATAAGTGACCAAGGCTAATATAACATTGATTAAAATCAAATGACCTATGATATACCTTATGAAAAAAAATTAAACCCCATAAAACACTTAAGACTTGATTTTTTACCTAGGGGTGCCCCAATTTGAACTAAAAGTCAAATTTGGTCAATAAATCCTCCATAAACACTGACATTCCAAAGGTCTAAAACTTTATTCTTTGCTCTTTAAGGGTTTTTATGCAAACTAAGTTTGTTGACCCTATAAGTCTATTACTTGAGTTTATCTCCTCATAATTGGATCAAAAATTGATGAAGGTATTCATAATTTCATTTACACTCTTTTTAACTATTATATATCTAGCTTATAGTGATAAACATGTTCTCTTTACTTTGATCTAGAATAGTCTTATAAATGTCTAATAGAATATGTTAGCTTAGGCTGAGCCTTGTCTTACTAAGTTTGATATTATTAAACACTTCCTTGAGACATGGATTCATTAAACACTTTCTCTTAGATATAATTTAACCTCAAATCTATAACACTTATTACCATCATAAGTGTGACCTCTATCCATATTCTCACTCTAAGAACAGTCTGCTTGTAGGTTAGTTGTACTGACTATTGGGGATGTAGTTGTTTCCTTAGCCTATTTCGAGAAACTAAATATAATAAGACCTTGAATAGGTATGTGATTCTTGTTAAAAACCTCTTATCACCTTGTGAAATTATATAAACCCTTTCTTCTCCCTCTCACACAAGTTGTCTTCATGTGCTACATATAGGTCTGACTGTAACTCACTAGCCTTGTGAGTGTTCCTTTGAGAGTTCTCTTATTGTATATTATTATTTGCGAGATTGTGTATAACTTTACAAGATCATATTCAATTTGATTTTTCATCCAAACTAAGACTCCACCATTCTCATAACTATTATAATCTTTAGTAATAACTTACATAATTTCCTTCTTAATTCAAGTGCTTCTATGAACATCATGTCATATGCTGTTTTCCAATAGTTGGGTCTTAAACTAACCAAATAAAACCAAAAGGTTGTATAATTAGATAAAATAGAGGTGAAATTAGTAGGGGAGATAAATAACATACATGTGTAATTGGCCTCAGACCCAAGGATTCAATAATTCATTGATATCTAAGTGGTGGACATCTCTAATGCTTATGGCATGTTATTGATCTGAGGTTAGTCAAGGATGTTTAATGGCCACATGGAAACTAAATTTATCCACATGTGGCTACCATGGTATATCTAACCAAATAAAAATTGATCAAGAACTAAAGATGACATATATGATTACTAAGTACAACTAAACAAATGATATCCTCTATGAAGAATCCAAAATGGGAATTTACATGCAAGATAAAGAATAAAAGAAAACATATGGTATTTTCTATATTAACATGTTCAATGTGTAAAAAAATGCAAAATTAGCATAATTAGACCCGTTATATGATGAGGACTTCTACTATGCCTTAGAGATCATATTATTTCAAGATGTAGCTCTGGCATGTGAGAATTTTAAATTTTATGACTTGTGTGGGAATGAAGAGTTTTTAAGCTCTTCCTAGAAGGAAATAATTGTTTTAGATAAATCCAATATTTCCCCTCCCATAAAATAGTTATCCACCTCATCTTTTTCAATTAGAAAACCCTCACTAATAAAGAAACAAAGCTAGTGCACAAACAAGGGTGAGAAAATACACCAAGAGGTCAACATTACAGCTATACTCCCCTTAAAAACACCCCCAACACATTTTGGTGATAGAACATGTTCTGTCTTAGTTCAATCTGACTTATGGACACTAAAATTTGATGGTTCTATGTCTAAAGATGGATGTGGCATTGGATTTGAATTGATCAATCCCAAGGGGAAGTTTTATCTAGATACATTCCACCTACAATTTACTTGTACAAACAATCTAGCTTGATATGAGGTATTAGTCCATGTACTTTAGTTCACCCTAGGAAAGAAAGTGAGAAACATCAAGGCATTGGGTGAAGTGGTTAAGCAAGTAAGAATCATCTATTTATGCAATGATAAGTGATTATCAAAGAACTACAGTTGATTCTAAAACCTAATTAAATATTTTAATGCATTTGGCATTCAAAATTTACTTAGATAAAAGAATTATATATAAAAAATACTAGCTACTACTGTAAGTACCCTAAAGCCCATTGATAACTTGAGAATGAGAAGATTCTCATTAGATCTTGTCTCTACCTCCTCAGTCCCTGATAATGTCTTAAATTTTCAAATTTTTAATGATGACCAAAATAATTTAGACTTCATCACCAATATGAAGGTATTTTTCAATAATATTATTGATGAAGATGGTTGAGAAGACTTTGAGCTAGATGAGGATGTAACCCTAAATCTAAATACAAATAGCATACCAGAGGGGATGTTCTCACTAGAGAGATCATTCGATATAAATTATAAAAAGGAAAAGGATAATTTAACCCCCACTAAAGTCATGTTACATGAACATTACAACTTAGGTGATGTAAATGACCCTAACAATTTGATTCTAGAAACAAAAAATACCTTAGGAAAGAGGAAAGAAATGACATAAGCCCTCAAATATTTAATAGATGTGATTGCATGTATCTATGAGGACCTAAAATTATTTAACACCTACATCTTAATGCACATAATCCCCTTGAATCTGAGAGTTAGGCCATTTAGGTAGAGAAAAACCATTTAATCCACTACTTGAGCCATTAATATTTAAACAAGTGTAGAAATTGATTGTAACAAGAATCATATTTCCAGTAAGACACTCTACATGGGTTGTGAACTTGGTACCAGTGAGGAAAAAGAATAGGTAGATTAGAATTTGTGTTGATTTAAAAAATATGAACAAGGCATCTAAAAATTATAATTACCCCTTGTCCTCATTACATTAAGTTTTACAAATTGTGAATTGAGCTCAAAAAATGTTCTTTTTGGATGGATAGTCTAGTTATCATTAGGAAGTAATTAGCTATGAGTACCAGATCAAGATAGTGTTCACAAATAAGTGAGACACCTTTGATTATAAATTAATGCATTTTTGTCTCATCAAGGTTGGTGCTACATTTTAAAAGGCCATGGAAATATCTTTCAAATACCTCATGGTCAAGTGCATTATAGTGTACATGGATGACTTGACAATCTTTTCCAAGCATAGAGGTGACCATGTCAAATATTTGAGGAGAGTACTGTAAAGATGTAGGAACCATGGGATCTCATTAAACCCAAAGAAGTGTATATTTGGGGTCACTAAGAGGAAGTTATTAGGCAATATCATTTATGAGTGGGGTATATTGGTAGACCCTAAAATAATAAAAGCTATTCTAAAAATCCCATTGCTTAGTAGTAAGAAGGAGCTGAATTCATTCTTAGGAAAGATTAACTTCATGAGGAATTTTATCTCAAGATTTGCAAAGATGGTCATAACATTGAATAACATGCTCAAGAAGGATGTTGTAGTTGATTAGATAAGTGAAGCATAAGAAACTTTCACCTAGATCAAAGAGGTAATTTTCACACACTAGTGTTGATCAACCCTGATTACATGTAGCCTTTTAATATTTTCTCCTTCTCTTCAAAACATTCAACAGTCATTATTTTGACACAAAGAAAAGTTATCAAAGATGAATGACATATTTCATTTATGAGGTCTAATTTTATTAATGTATAATTAAGATACACTTTGATGGATAAGCAAGATTTTATCCTAATCAAGGCTATTAAAAAATATACCATTACATATTATGTGATGAAGTTTTAGCAATTGTGCCTAGCCCAACAGTAAAAGACATGTTAGTTTAGAATGAATTGGGTGAGCGAAGAGTCAAGTGGATGACCATATTCCAATATTTTGACTTGTAACTTTAGTTAATAACTATTATAAGAGGACAAGGACTAAGTATAACTATGGTAGAATCAGATCCACAAATCACTTGCTAGTAATATGTGATTGAATACATCACCAATGATGATTGGTACAATGACATAGTCCATTATTTTCTTAACCATGAATGCTTCTTAACCATGAATGCCCCAATCATTTGAATTCTATATAGAGAAGGTCACTATGCTTGTAGAGAAGCCACTTTATGATAAAATTTAGAGACTTTATAGAATAAATCACCAATACATTTATCTTATGTGCCTTAATAAAGAAGAAGTGATTGACATGCTTAATGATTTTCATAGAAAATATGGGTCCGAACATGATTCAGGTGATACCACCACCCACTATATATTAAGAGTGGGGTATTACTAGTTGTACCTCTTTAAGGAAGCACATTTACATGTTTAAAATTTCAATTCATTCCAAATAGTTGCACATATAAAATGAACCCTAGTAATGACTCTATTTCCTATGGTTGAAGCTCGACTATTTACAAAGTAGGGATTAGAATTTGTGTGAAAAATCAATGAAAATTAATTTATAGGTCACAAATTCATCCTCATAGCCATGGACTACTACACCCATTAGGTTGAGGAATAACTATTCAAAAATTGCACTACCAATAAAGTCATCTAATTTTTGAAGGAATACATTATCACAAGGTTTAGTATACCTTATGCACTAGTATGTGATAATGGCCCCACTTTCTCCTCTTTGAAATTTTTATAATGGGCATTTGATCACCAAGTAATCATAAAATTATCTTATAGTAATTATCTATAAGGAAATGGACTAGTTAAATCCACTAATAAGAATTTGAGAAACACAATTACGAAGAAATTAGAAAAGAATCCTAGGAATTGGCATAATATCTTAAAATTTTCATTATGGGCTGATAGGAATAGAAATAAAGTAGTTTTAGGCACTTCTCCCTACCACTTAGTTTATGGCCAAGACCTTATTTTTCCAATCAACTTAAGGATTCCTACCTTTCATTTTATGACTGATTATTTTGGAGCACATGAACAAGTAGAGGATCACCTCTTGAACCTTATAAACTTGGATAAAAAAATAATGTGGCTTTGAGGTACTTCAATAAACATCAAGGGATTTTAAAACATTGATTTGATAAATAATATAAATCAAATTCATTTTGGGTCTTGAACCTCATCCTTATGTGTGACAAGGCTCATGAATAAAAGGGATAGCATAAAATTTTTGATGCCTTATGGTTGGGTCTCTATCTGATTTTTGAAATCCTAGACAAGAATGATTTTTAACTAAGATGTCTAATTGGTGAGGATGTTCCATTTCCTATCAATAGATGATTCCTCAAATACTACCAGGCCTTAATTGGTTTGGAATATCCTATTAATACTTTCTGGTTTCTTCTTGCTTTGTTGTTTTCTTTTCTTCATGTCTTTAGTTTTGGTTTTGGTTTGTTTTCATTGTTTTTGTTTTTCGGTGCTTGGTTCAGTAGTGTAGTTTTAATTTTTGAGTTGTAACTATTGTTTTTCCCTAAGGGTTCCCCTAATTTGTCAAAATTTGGTAAATGGATGGCTTGTATGTAAGTAGCACCTATGGTAGTCTTATGAGTAAATATGAAAATTCTTTTCTAAATTCTTCCATACACTACTATATTTTCCTTATATTTTAGAAGGTTTAAGGTAAATAATTTGAAATAGAATATATGGATTTAAAAAGTCCTATTTTCTTATTTAAATACCATCAACTGCACTAAATGAAATATCTAAAGAAATAATGTAGCATTACTTTAATTTTGATTTATCTTATTTGTCATGAGCTCTTTGATTTTCCCTTAAACCTATGGCTTGGTCCCAAACCCCCTATAGATAGAAAATAAAAATATCTTTCAAAATAATTTAAACTAAAATATAAAAATTTGAAGATTCTCCTCAAAAGGGTAATCTTGGCAACCTCCACCATAGGATTTCTAGCCTTGTTAGTAGTGGAGAAAGGCCTTTGAAAGGTACTAGAGGTATCTCTGTTAGGGATATGAATTCTTGATTGGTAGTATATAAATTCCCATACCATTTTTACCTTAAGACAAATTATAAATTCCATCCCATTTCAAAAGTTCTTATCATTTGGGGCAAATTTAATTTATTGTGTGTATGGGAAAAGTAATCTAAGTAATCACATAACACACACATTGATGAGCTTAAGGTATAATTTCAAATTAGTATGTCATATGTTCAAGCAAATTTTCATGCCTTTATATTTTGATTTTGCCTTAGAAGAATGCTTGTAGCTAATGTTTGTGTTTGAATGAGAACTTAAAATTCTGAATTCTTGAGATACTTAATAGTATATCCCAGTAAGAATAACTATCTATTGTTACTTGACACACACCCCATTTTTAATCTCAAAATGAGGACCCTATTTTTGCTTTGGAATATGGTGTATTTCATTGTTTTAACTAGGTCTATACGGAAGAGTATTAGTTAAACTCTTGATTTGGATAATAATCATGACTAATGGTTTAATGCTTGAATTTGCCTAAGTCTTACTAATTTAACCATGCTAATTCATGTTTAATATTGCTTAACATATCCCCTTTTAAGTGTTTGAACCAGACTTATATAGGTTAATTCATCTATTATGGAGTGATTACATGCTTCCTTTTAGCTAATTTGGTCCATAGTTGTTTATTTCAAGATAAAATGGCTAAGATGTTTATAATGTTTTAATCTCGAACTTAGTCAAATTTTAATCAAATGGGTGAATCTAGCTTCAAATTGGAAAAATGGGAATCTTATTCTACTGAGTTTCCATGCTTTTAGGCTTTCATTTGACTTTTATCTTGGCCATTAATTTTTAAGAAAATTAGCCATTTTTCATTTGAAATTTCCTAATCATTTCTTTTTGAAAATTTAAATGTTATTGACTATGTTCCTTTATTTTATTACCCATAAGTTCCTGGGGAAATTTTGATGCCACATGGAAGTCATTCATATCTCCCAACAACCCCAACCTATTTGAAAAGTCCTTTAGAACTTATTCAATTTCTTAAAATGATTATTAAAGACACATGGCATGATCTAGGCAACCCACTACCTTGGGTGATTCCATACATCATCAGTCCTCCAATAAATTAGGTTAGTGGGATTATTCCATGTGGCATGATATTGGTAACCTACTACCTTGGGTGATATTTTATGTCAGTAGTCCTTTGGGTGAGTGGGTTAGTGAGATTGTACCATGTGGGATGATCCTAATGACCAACTACCCTAGGTGATTCCATATGTTATCAATCCTCTAGGTGAGTGGGTTAGTGGGATTGCACCATGTGGCATGATCTAATTGACTTGCTACCCTACATGATTTCATATGTTAGTATCCCTTCGAGTGAGTGGCTTAGCAGGATTGTACCACATGGCATAATACCAATGACTTGTGGCCCCAAAGCCATTTGTATAATCTTAAATAACATCAAAGTGTTGGGTGAGAGAGATAGTGCCATATGGCATGATCTTACTTTACTATGGCCAAAGAATAGTCAACTAGGGGAATGTAAAAAAAATACAAAGAATAATGAAGTGGACATGGCCGAATAAGTTGGCCTAGTCATCGAAAGAGGACCAAGAACTAAAGTTGATGCATGTCTAGCCTATCATGGACATCAAGCCTAAGGTTTGATTATGTGCAATGATTGGTTTCTCAATAATAAAGAGATACATAAGATAAATATGGACCAGTGAAGAAGTTACAAATGGCATATTATGGCAAATTATAAAATCCCAAGATAATTGGTGGGTGGTCAAGAGGGTGCTCTATGTGTAATTCATGGCATGATTAAGGAATATCTATAATTTACAAGGTGAAGAGTAATTATAGAACTCAAAGTGGGATCACACATGTTGAAAAACATGATGAGTCAATAACATCATTAAAAATGGTTAGTGGAAGGAGTGGCTGTCCTAATGTGAGTGGTGATTGGTTTCCTCAATCCAGACTGGGCATTAACATGCACGGTCTAGCATGATCTAGTAGTCATGGGGTGGAATTCATTAGGGGGAGAATTTTAAATTTTATGACTAGATGACTTGTGTATAAATTGGTCTTTGGAATCCTTGATAGATGCTGGCATTTTTTTATATTAGAATATGTTTCACCTGGCTGGTAGTTTTATGACTTGTGATAGAGAGACACATTATGCCCAGAAATTTTATTTAAAGCCTTTTATAGTTGTTTTAGTGTAATTTTCCCATATTTTAGTCTTTTTTGTTATGTTAATTGAGTTTGTAGTTGAGTGGTTGATTTTGAATCCTTCCATTGATTAATCAAAAGGATTTATCTTTATATCTTGAGTGTTGTTGAGCTTCTTGTTCATTCCATAAAAATTTTATATGGTGGTTATGTATTTTTATACTCTCAATTAATTTATTCCCTAAACTCTTGCATCATCCTATTAATTTTAGTTGTGATAGGTTTGGCTCAGTTGAGGATTAGTTCCAAAGGATTAGATTAATGAAGCATTTTGCATATTCAACTTCATGGCAATAAGACACCTTCCCTTCTCTTTTCCCTCTATAATTTTCCTTTTTATTTTATGAGTTTGGTTAATTTAGGACTTGGGTACTAAAAATGCAATATAAAATTAAATTTTTATCCTAATTATTGTTTTATTGTTATGTTTATCATTATTATAGTATTATTGTATCTTTGGGTATCATAAACTAATAGAGGGGTTAGTTTATTCCATTCTAGATAGACTTTAAGAGGGTTTGATTTCTATTTAAGTTTAGATGCCATTATCATAACCAAAGTATCTCATAGTCTCCTTCTAAATATATAAGCTAGAGCCATCATGGAGATTCATTTTGTCCAAAAGGCCCCTTATATAGAATGGTCACACATCAACCCACTAAGTAAAGGTCAATATTACAAAGATCTGGTACATTTAAACCTTGGGGAAGTATGTTTTTCATGGGATCTTCTTCCTTTCAGGATAGGTAGAGCCTATCAAGATTTTCCTAATTTTTATAGTTTCAAAAAACACCGTCAATAGGAACAAAACTAGTTTCTTCCTTAGAAACCAACAAAGGATAATGTTTTCAAACCTTTTAAAGATGATTTTGGTATTTTTTTTTCAAGTATTACAAAATTATATTAGTATATATCAATCAATACTAATTTATTGAAATTATTTTGAGATCAATGCCATAATGGATGAGTTAATCCCCCCATAGAGTCTATGGTGTTGTATAAAATCTTCCACCAAAACTAAAAGGTGTTTTATAATAATTTCCCAAAAATCTTGATAGAAGTTTGTATTAGAACCATGTAGACCCAAGGCTTTGTCAATGTTGACATTGAATACCACTATTTTTATCTCCTACATCATCACTTCCTTGAAACAATCCTAATTATGATATGGGAAATGATGTGTGGGATGTTCTCAAAGAGTTTATTCAAAACCTGAACTTGGTTCACATTTTCCTCTTAGTAATTCTAAATAAAATGATTGAAGACCTGATCTTTGATATCTTTCACTAACTTAAGATATTTCATATTTTTAGACTAGATTTTTGTTATGGTGTTGACATTTTTTCTTTGTTGAGTTCTCCTGTAGAATTATTATGTTACAGTCACCTTAAAAAAGCTAGAGAATTTGATATTTTAGTTGCCAAAAATTATCTTACTTATATAAAAGGTTGAGTAATTAATTGGATTAATTTTTCTACTATGATAAAAAGTTTTAATTTGGGCCTTTATCTTCTATTTTATTTTGGGCTTCCTCAAGTTTGGGCTTGAGAGAAGTAGTGCTTTGAATATTTATTTGAGATTGAATCAAATTCCAGATGCAAGCCCTCATATGTTGATTTTTTTAACCCATTATTAACTAGGGAATGGATGAATATGTTCCTACTAGACTTGATTAAAAATTTGTTTAAACCCTTTCTCCCTAAACCAAATGGAGGAATATTTGAAGGGGATGGGTCCCTAGTTTGTCTTTTGAATTATAACTAAGTTGATGAGCTTATTGTTTGAGGTGAGGTTTGGGATAATTTATTAATGGGATAGTAGAAACAATTCCAACAACCCCCTAGAGATTAAAAGCATATATAAATTGGATAATATAAAATTAGATCTCATCCTCTTATTTGATTAGGTATATTTACCTCTTTTTGACTCAAATTCTTCTAGATCATGGATGTTAATGATATCTTCAAAAACCACCATATCACTATCTCAAACTATAAGACCCTTGTATTCTCTTATTGTGTTAGGAACATACCTAAGTCCCCTCTGAGAATCTAGTTTTTAGGGGATTTTGGCTATCATTAGCATAAATGGAGGCCTAACAATATATTTTGTCTTGATAATGTTTTAGAGAGTACACATTAGTTATAGTGAGCACTGGAGTTGAATGTTTTCTATGAGAGTGATTCAGATCCAATTAAAATCCAAAAAATTGATCTTCAATGGTGAATTTTGAATACAAAGTAGTGATGATCCCACCTGAAGCACCACAAGGCAAAGTAATGATACACTCACAACTAGGCCAAAGTTTTTTAAAAAAATTATGGCATCTAAACTTGATAATTTGGTTTTTTTTATGAGGAGAATATTTGGTTTTCTATCTTACAAGAAGTATTTAAGGAATAGTATTTTGTTGGTATCTCTTAAACCTCTTATATTCCAAGAAATAACTAACATTTGTTACCCAATTTGGTTTTGGATTTGATAGTTGATCCCATGGTAGTCTAGGTGCCAACTGTATACACATAAATTTTCAAAGTTTATCAATTACAAATGCTTTCTCTCTTTCAAGAACCCATCGAGTCTCAATCTCTATAAGTTTACACCTTAAAGGGTGCACTAGGAAAGGGCTGATTAGACCATTGGTGGGTCAAAAGATTATTGTCCCCTATACCACCACTTGAAACCAACACAAACCTCTCTTATACACTTCCACAAGATTTAACACCTCCCTTACACATTTTTCCAATAAATTCACCACCTTAAACAAACCCTAACTAAGCTAAAAACTCTTTTTGAAATTTATCAAATAAAATAGGCTTGGTTTGATCTTGTGATTAAAATATATTAGCATGTTATGGAACTTTATCAACCTTGATCGACCCAGACCAAGACCTAACCAAAATTACTTTAATTAATGATAAAATTTTGACTAGGTTGACTCTATCAACTAAAATTTTGGATGGATTTAGGGTTATATCCATCTATATACACATCTTCTCCACAAATTATTGAAGAGAGATGAATAATTATGTTATTATTTACACATCTGCTTATCCACCATTCTATTTAAGGAGCATTGCTTAAGGTTTCAATACTATACTTGGAGATACAAATCTTGTATTATGGAGAGGTATTTTGGATGCATACAAGAAGTCATGTATCATGAATCTAAGCTATATTTGTTATCCTTACATACCACAACAACCTCTTATGAATCACCTCGGCCAAGGGAGAAATTAAATCTCAATAGGTTTGTATTCAAAGGTAAGTATTCCTAACTCTTGCTTATCTTTGTTAAAGTAGATAGATTTTCATTTGTTAGCTTATATGATTCTCTCTACATGCATTAGGATTTACTCTACATTGTCTTAAGTAGATATATTCTATGTATGTTTATTTTTATGTTTACTACCCACATTTTGTGCCACAAGCTTTAATGAGCACTAAGTTAGATTTTACTTTCCTTTGTCATTTAATTTGTGAATAAGAAAACATAGGACCTAGTTAGGGATATTGCATGGTGTTACTTGATTAGAGTCTTTACAACCTTCTCTAGTGATATTATAGTGGAATCTTTGGTTAGGTCTAACAGATCCATCTTAGTCATAACCTCGAATGTATAAATGTACCAATAAATGAAAGGGTAAGTGTGATTTATCTTCTTTGAGATAGGATTTAGTTTTAGATCAGTGTCACTTTCCTTTTTATACACCAGACATAATATTTTCCACTATCTCTTTTCTTTGCACCTTAATGTTCTATTTCTTTCCATTAGTGGATTTTCAATAGGAAAGATTTAAGGAGGCTCAATTTATTAAAAGGTGTGCTCACTAATTTGGATGGGAATACTTTGAATCTCATATTGTGCTTAGGTAGCATGCTCTTCATGTTCCATTTTTATGTTTTATTCTATTAATACCTCTTCTCAATATTCATTATTAACATCTTCATCCTAAACTACTTCATCTAAATTCATGAGGGGATTGGAGGTGAGGGTCTCCTTACTAGATTGTTCTATATTTAGGGTGATTTTATTCTTCCTTTGATCTATTTGTTGAAATCATTTATTCGAGCCTTCTTGAGTATTAAATTCATTTTTATTCTTTAGGTAGTCCCTCTAAAACTAGACATGATCATGGCATAGATTACATTTAAATGGGATTTTCTCATAATAAATATTTTTCAATAATATTAGGTCTCCCATTTTTAGGTTGATAGCTTATAGAAGCCATTTGATAAGGTACATTTCTACACTTATTTGAGAAACACTATTGATGGGGTTCCTTTGATAGGGTCAATGTTAAGGTTCTAGTTATTTAGATAAAGACCACACAGTCCTTTGAACCAGGGGTCACTTTTGACAATCATATCCTTATATTTTTTGTTGTAAAAAATGAAATGAAAAAACTATATGACATACATAAATTTTAATATTACCTAAGATTTTTTAACTCTATTCTCTATCCACCCACTACTCTAGGGTTTTTGATGATGGCCATGCACCTGAAAACTTTCCCACTAGTACATGCTCTGAAAGGTTCACCATTTTTTATTCAATGTTTCCACATAGTAAATCCATTATGGGAAATGTATCCCAAATTTTTTTATGTGAATATAAGTTCATTATTTGATTGTTTTTTTTTGAAACTTCCTCTGAGATAAATTTATTTATTAGTACACTCAGGTCTTTAGGAGAATGAGACCCAATGGTTTTATCATGGTATGAAGGAGGAACCATAGAAGGCTCTGGTGATTAGTTGTAAGGATAAGGATCTAGTTCACTACTCACTCTGCTCGTATCCCTAAATCACCTCAAACTTAAAATTCTTACATTCAATATTAAATAACAATTTGGATCTAAAATAGTCTAGAACTCGACCACTCTGGAACCAAAATTACCTC
Source organism: Torreya grandis (assembly GCA_037957365.1). Taxonomy (NCBI): domain Eukaryota; kingdom Viridiplantae; phylum Streptophyta; class Pinopsida; order Cupressales; family Taxaceae; genus Torreya; species Torreya grandis. The sequence goes on along the minus strand of JARHVA010001917.1, from coordinate 1,978,290 downwards.
CTGAAGGAACTTGATTTTGGGACTCAAGTAATTATTATATTAAATATTAAATTATAGTATGGATTCAAAATAGTTTTGAGTAAAAAAGTTCCAAGCCAAAATTGGCACTTGAAGGAACTCAATTATGGGACTCAAGACCAACTTTCTAGACTAAGTGCTTATAATGTAAAATCATCATTTTAACTTGGACTACATAAAAGACAAGTAATATTTTTATTACTCTATTCCAATGACTCGGCATAACATTTAAATATTTTTAAATATAGTGTAAATAGGATTAGTAATTCTCACTTTAAACTAGAGTGGGTGTCCACCCACTCTAAAAGGTTTCTCAAGATGGACTTAGTGCAAAAAGGTTGAGTAAAATTTCCCATGATGAACTAGTAAACTAATATTAGTTATGTAAATTTTAGTCTTACAATATTGATGAATAAGTAATTCTTACCTTTAATATTAAAAATAGTCTAGAATCAAAATAATTCAGAGCCAAAATAGTCCAAAGCCCACCCAGTCTAGATTCAAAACAACTAAAGACAAAATTAGCACTTGAAGAAACTTAAATATGGGACTCAAGTACTTCTTACATTCAATATTGAATAATAGTTCAGAGTCAAAATAGTCTAGAGCCAAAATATTCTAGAGATAAAATTGGCACTTGAAGGAGCTTAATTCTATGACTCAATATAAACTTTTCAAACTAAGTGATTACAATAGAAATTCATCATTTCAACTTGCTCTACACAAAGGATGAGTAAACTTTTTGTTACTTTGTGTAATGGTTCAACATAACATGTAAATTTTCTCAAATATTTTGAAAATAATATTAGTAGCTTCCCACTTAGAGTGGGTGACCACCCCCTCTAAGAGGTTTCTCATGATAGAATTAGTGTAAAAAGGATGAGTAATCTTGTTTTTACTCTGTGCAATGGTTCAACATAATATCTACATATTTTAAAATATAGTTTAAACAAAATTACTAGCTTCTCAATTGGAGTGGACAACCACCCACTCTAAGAGGTTTCTTGAGATGAATTTATTTTGAATATAAATGTTTGGTGTTAGCTCTAATAGCATTAAAATACAACATAAGTTAACTAGTTTAAAGTCATTTCAAATTCCATACAAATAGGATGAATATGATTGTCTACTTCAAATCTCATGTGGAAAGAAAATGATAACCAATGTATTTATATATTTATGTTGAAATATTAATCCTTGAATAGAGATATTTTAGAGTGGGTAAATAGGATGAATATAATTGTCTACTTCAAATCTCATGTGGCAAGAAAATGATAACCAATGTATTTATATATTTATGTTGAAATATTAATCCTTGAATAGAGATATTTTAGAGTGGGTGGTCACCCACTCTAAAATATCTCTATTCAAGGATTAATATTTCAACATAAATTTCAAATGAGAATCATTACAGGGATATTAAAAACAATCATATTCTTCCTATTTGCATAATGTGAATAATATTTATTAAGAGTGGGTGGTCACCCACTCTAAAATATTATGCTATAAAATTTATTGGCCTTATACAAAATGTGAGATATAATATTAAGAGTTGGTGGCCACTATAAGATATCTCCAAAGTCAAGTTTAGATTCTATAATTACAAATATTCTCATGTAATGCTACTATTAATAATAACATTGTCAAAAATCAACCTTTCACATGAAATGTATTTAAATACCCTTATTAAAGCATATTTTTCATGCCCATGTTACCTCTATTTGATGGTGAAGATACCATTCCAATTATTTGACATTATATTTACATTCATTTAGTCATTAGGCTAAAGATGGATGTTTATTGCTAAAAGCCTTTGATAAAAATTTAAAATGAAAAGCTAGTGATTGGTTATATAGTCTTCCCAATGGTTCCTTACCCACTTTCATAAATATATAAGACATATTTTTATCATATTTTAATAAGCATGATGTGCCCATATTTTAATTAGAATATTTATAATAATTTAAAAAACATACTAATTAGTCTATTCGATATTATGCTATCTAATTTAAAAATGCATCATAATATTTAACATGTTGACCCTTAGACTTAGAAGTGAAATTCATATTTAGTAGGGGTGTCCTTTCTCCACTTAAATAAAATGCATTGCATAATCATTGTCTATATTTTGATAAATTATATTTGGAAGTGCACAAATATGCATGTGAGATAATCCAAAATAATAAAAAGATAAATAATCTACTCTACATAGAAAAAGTTTATATAGTGAAAGCAAATTTCCAAAAGAATATTATCCTTTTATGAAGCCATCAAATAAACATATTGTACAAATAATCCTAATTAAAAAACATTAAGATGCACCTACAATACAACTGTAGATGTTATTAGAAAATAAGCACATTACATTACCTGCTACTAGACATTAAGAAACATGTAGTCTACATAAATAAGATAAATCATTTTATGCCTATTATAGAACTAGAATATATGATAGCTAAAATTTCACTACATTACAAGATAAAATTCAATAGTACAAGTGTAAAGGCATAATTTTTATGATACAAAATTGACCAACTCTTGTTACTATGACAATTCAACAAATATTACCTACATTTTTAACAAGAAAGAAGTGCTGCCACCTATGGGACTAGGTTTTTCACCCTAATATGTAAAAAATAAAAAAATAATCAATAAAATATAAAAAACATTCAAATAGATCTAGATTACAAAAAAATGAATATTTACACATTTACTAGCTTTTGAATATGTGTTATTTACTTTATGTTAGTAGATAGTATATCATTTCCTTTATATACACACATATGTTTCATGGGTACTTGAGTGTGATACATGCATACACTATATACATGATACATGAACATATAGATTTTGGACCTTTCCCCCACCCATGTGACACACTACATTGGATCATCTACCATATTTATCATTATTGACACATGTTACATTATTGTATGATCACCTTAAATTATCATTTTGAACTTATATAATAATAATTACACATGTCTATGCTCATTCTTAAATATTACACATTGTGCTAGATATGTTATGCTACAAGACATTTTGCTAGCAGATGTATACAGGAACTAGGATTATACGCTTATGTTGGTTTCTTATATTTTACTTTTTCATATTTTCACATGGCTTACTTGAGTGTACTTATTTTTTTATACCTTGTTTTGACTATGGAAAATTTGAACATGTTCCTTGTTTATTGGCCACAGTGCCATTGAGTGTTGTTTATTTGGTATACAAATATATGAACATGTCCTCACCTTGAGTGTGCAACATTTGAACATGTTCCTTATTTTCAGTCTCCTTAGAGCCCTTTTGTGCGACATTGAGTGATCTTGTGTGTATGATTGACTATTTTTTGAGCTTGTGATTCTTACTTATGATCCACATCATGCATCTTTGGGATTTTTATGATTGGATATTTTGAGATTCATTGATATATCTAATTTGACTTGATACCATTATATGATTTATTACTACATGATTGATAAATATATAACATGTTTATCTTATCCTTTTGAGATAATGTGATTACTATGTTGCAGTCCTATCACCTCAAAAAGAGGGAATATTAGTTGGGATATGTCATATATACATGACTCCACACATACACAGTTGGTAAAATTGGTAGAATTTAAAATAGTTTACATTATTCAGATATGTACTTGGAATAAAATATTATTTACTTGACACTAATTTTTACCAATTTGAGATAATGTTTTTCAAATTTATGACATATATTATATATAGTTTACAAGTTAGAGGTTACAGTTTGACTGATACTTTAGATTAAAACATATTAGGGGTGCATATTCCATGAAAATACACCAAATTAGATATACATATTATATATTATTTACACTATATTTGATGAGGGGGCATGAAAATGGTTCATTTCATTATCACCACACATTGATGCATTGAATTTTTCAAGATGTACCAATCAAGCCTTTTATCTATCCATAATAGTTGGATACCTTGAGTAGTGTGGTCAAGACTCAGTTCCTTCATTGGCATTTGCACTATTCCTCTTTTCAAGTTGAGATGGTTGCTCTATTTGACTTTGGTTAGATTTGATAGATTGGATAAATTATGTTTATATTTGAGTTGTGTGATTGAGATTCAATGTTATTAATAGCCTTAGCATAACTCATCCTTGCACCAAATTTGGGGCATGATCACCCTCAAATTTTCCTCTTCATATCTCTAAGGTTCAATTGTGGACCTCTATATCCAATGATTCAACAAAGAAGCATCATCACTAAATCAAATTACTAATGGGAAAAGTGGTTGCATCAACACATAGGTGTATTACTTCCTAGCTCACTTTACTTTCAAACATTTCAACTATTCATATTAAAATTATATGAACCAATTACACTGTAACATGTTCTTAGTTATAGGTAATACATAAACAAAAAATTAAAATGGAGCTCAAGCAAAGACAAGGTGTGTTTTACACACCATGTTACACATTGATTTATTTTAATCTAGAAATTTCATCCTTATACATTACTAGATTAAAGGGGGAATTTAGATACTAAAATATAAGTTTTATGATATATTAGACTTGTAAACTTGACAAATACCAATTAGGGTTAAACCTTTTTTATTTCATGGCCCTCCCATGGATGAAAGGCTCATGTTCACCATCTCATTATGCATAAATTTTAATGGAGGTGCTACATTTAAAAGGACCATGGACATAGATTTCAAATATCTCATGGGCAAGTGCATTGTGGTGTATATGGATGTCTTGAAAATCTTCTCCAATCGTAGAGGTGACCATGTCAAATATTTGAGGAGAGTATTGCAAATATGTAGGGACCATGAGATCTCATTAAACCCAAATAAGTGTATATTTGAGGTCATGAGGTGAAGCTATTAGACCATATAATTTATGAGTGGGCTGTATTAGTAGACCCTAATATAATATAAGTTATTATAAAAATCTCATTGACTAGTATTAAGGTCTTGAATTCATTTTTTGGCAAGATTAACTTCATGAGGAATTTTATCTTAGGATTCATAGAGATAGTCAAACCATTTAATAGCATGCTCAAGAAATATGTTATAGTTGAGTTAACAAGTGAAGCATACACACATTTTACCCAAATAAAAGAGGTAATTGTGCACACACTAGTGTTGATCAATCCTGATTATACACAACATTTTAGTATTTTCTCCTTCGCTTCAGAACATTTAATTGTAATTATTTTGACATAAATAAAATGAGTTGGAGATGAATGACATGTTTCATTTATGAAATCTCATTTAAGTAATGTGGAATTAAGATACACTCTAATAGATAAGTATGACGTTGTCCTTATCAAGGTTGTTAAAAAATTATACCATTACATATTTCGTTGTAAAGCTTTAGTAGTGGTGCCTAGCCCATCATTTAAACACCTGTTAACGCAAAATGAATTGAGTAAACAAAGAGTCAAGTGGATGACTATCCAAATATTTTAATCTATAACTTTATTCAATGAATATTTTAAGAAAATAAGTATTGAGCATAACCATTGTATAATTAGATCCGTAAATCACTTACCAATGATGATTTGTATAAGCACGTAGTCCATTATTTACTTAACCATGAATGCCTAGATCATTTTAATTCTACATAGAGAAGGTCATTATACTTTAGGAGAAGCCACTTTATGACAAAATTTGGCATGCTCTATAGAATAAATCACCAATGCATTTATTTGAGGTGCTTTAATAGAGAAGTGGTTGACATGCTTAGTGAGTTTCATAGAAAATATGGAAATACGCATGATTCAAGTGATATCACCACCCACCAAATATTAAGAGTAGGGTATTACTAGCCGTACCTCTTCAAGGAAGCATATTTAGATGTTTGAAATTATCAGTCATGCCAAATAGTTGCACATAGACAATGTACCCTAGTAATACCTCTATTACCTATGGTTAAAGCTTAACTATTTACAAAGTAGAGATTATATTTTGTCTAAATAATCAATGAAAATTATTTTTTAGGCCAAACATTTATTCTTATAGCCATGGACTACTGCAACCATTGGATTAAGACTTAACCATTCAAAAATTACACTACTGATAAAGTCATCCAATTTCTAGAGGAACACATTGTCACAAGATTTGGTATGCCTTATGCACTGGTATGTGATAATGATCCCACTTTATCCTCCTTGAATTTTTTATAATGGGCATATGATCACTAGGTAATCTTCAAATTATCTTCTAATTATTATCTATAAGGAAATGGACTAGTTGAATCCACTAATAATAATATGATAAACATAATTAAGAGGACACTAGAAAAGAGTCCTAGGAATTGGCATAACATCTTAAAATTTAAATTATGGACTGATAGTAATTAAACTAACACAACTTTAGGCACTTCTCCCTACCACCTATTTTATGGATAAGACCTTGTTTTTCCAATCAACTTAAGGATTCATACCTTGCAGTTTATGACTAATTATTTTGGAGTAGTTGACCAAGTAGAGGATCGCTTCTTGAACCTTATAAACTTAGATAAAAAATGTAATATGGCCTTGATGCACTTTAGTAAACACCAATGTATTTTAAAATGTTGGTTTGATAAATGATCCAAATCAAAGGTATTTTGGGTCTTAGACCTTGTCCTTATGTGACACAAGGTTCAAGAACAAAAAAGACAACAAAAAAAGTTTGATGCCTTATGGTTAAGTCTCTATCTAATTTTTGAAATCCTAGATGAGAATGCTTTCCACCTAAGGTGTCTAACTAGTGAGGATGTTCCATTGTTTGTCAATGGATAATTCCTCAAACATTAATTATAGGCCTTAATTCGATTTCAATACCATATAAATACTTTCTTGTTTCTTACTACTTTCTTGTTTATTTTTATTCATATCCTCAATTTTGGGTTGGGTTTATTTTCATTATTTTTATTTTTTGATGCTTGGTTCAGTAGTATGTTTTTGGTTTTTGAGTTGAACCTATTTTTTCCCCTGAGGGTTCCCTTGCTTTGTCAAAATTTGTTAAATGGATGGTTGTATGTAAACAACACCTATGGCAGTCTTATGAGTAAATACAAAAATTCTTATCTAAATGCTTCCATATACTACTATATTCTCCTTGTATTTTTATAAGGCTGAAGATAAATGATTTCAAACAGAATATATGGATTTAAAAAGTCCTATTTTCTTATTTTAATACCATCAACTGCACTAAATGAAATATCTGAAGAAATAATGTAGCACTAATTTAATTCTAATTTGTCTTATTTATCATGAGCTCTATGATTTTCCCTGAAACCCATGGCTTGATCCCCAACCCTCTATGGATGGAAAAATAAAATCTCTTTCGAAAGAAGAACTAAAATATAAAAAATTGAAGATTCTCCTTAAAAGGGTAATCTTGGCAACCTCCACCATATGCTTTTTGGCCTTATTGACAATGTATCAAGGCCTTCAGAAAGGACTAGAGGTATCTTTTTTAGGGCTTTGAATTCTTTATTGGTATTCGAGAAATGTCCATACCATTTACACTTAAGCCAAATTATAAAATATGTCCCCTTTTATAAATTCTTATCATTTGGGGAAATTCTAATTTATTGTGTGTGTGAGAAAAGTAATCTAAGTAATCATATAACACATACCAATGGTCTTTGGATAAAATTGTAGCTTAGTATGTCATATGTTGAAGCAAAATTTTGTGCCTTTATATTTTGATTTTCCCTTAGATGAATGCTTGCAGTTAATATTAGTGTTTGAATGAGAACTTGAGATTATTAATTCTTGAGATACTCAAGTGTATATCCTAACAAGAGTCACTATCTATTATTTCTTACACAACACACTCCATTTTTAGTCTCAAAATGGGGACCCTATTTTTGCTTTGGAATCTGGTGTATTTCATTGTTTTAACCTTGTCTACATGGTAGTGTTTTAGTTAAACACTTGGTTTGGAGAAGAATCATAACTAATGGCTTAATGCTTGAATTTGCATAAGTATTTTCAATATTAACCATGCTAATTCATGTTTAATATTGCTTCAAATTTGTCCTTTTGAGTGTTTGAATTAGACCTATATATGTTAATCCAACTATTATGGAGTGATGACATGATTCTTTTTAGCTAGTTAGGTCCATAATTATTTATTTTGGGATAAAATGGCTAAGATGTTTATAATGTTTTACTACCTAACTTAGTCAATTTTTAATCAAATGGGTGAATCTAGCTTCAAATTGGCAAAATGGGCATCTTGTTCTGCTAATTTTCCATGCTTTCAAGCTTTCATTTAAATTTTGTCTTAGCCTTTGTTTTTAATAAACTTAGCCATTTTTCACTTAAATTTTTATGATCTTTTCCTTTTGAAATTTCAAATGTTGTTGATTGTGTTCTTTTGTTTTGTTACCCATAAGTGCCTAGGGAATTTTTGATGCCACATGGTAGTCTTTAATAGATCTTAATAGCGTTGACCTATTTAAAGGATTTTTGAAGACATGTGGGATGATCCAAGTGACTCGTTGCCCTAGGTGGTTTCATACATCATCAGTCCTCTAAAAAAGTAGGTTAGTAATATTATGCAATGTGGCATGATCCAATTAACATTCTACCCAGGTAATTATGTACATCATTAGTCCTTTGGGTGAGTGGGTTTGTGAGATCTCACCATGTGGCACATTTTTGATGACCTACTACCCTAGGTGATTATGTATGCTAATAATCCTCATGTGACATGATCTAGGTAACCTACTATCCTAAGCAATTACATATGTCAATAACCCTTTAGGTGAGTGGGTTATTAGGATTGAACCACATGCCATAATATTAGTAATTTATGGCCCAAGAGCCATCTATACAATCTCAGAGTACATCAAAGTGATAGGTGAGTGAGATAACATCACATGGCATGATCTTGATTTATTGTAGCCAAAGAAAATTCAACTAGGGAATGCAAAGAAAAACCAAATAACAACGATGTGGACTTAGTGGCTAAACAGGTTGGCTTAGTCATCATAAGGGGCCCAAGAACTAAATTTGATGCATGTCTATCCCATCATGGCCATCAATACCAAGGTCTGATTATGTGAATTGATTGGTTTATCAATAATAAATAAATACATAAGACAAATTTAAACCAATGAAGTAGTGATAAATGGTAGATTTTGATGAATTGGAAAATACCAAGGTAATGGTAGGTGGTCAAGAGGGTACTCTATGTGGCATTAATGGCATGAATAAGGAATATATAAACCTAGTAAGGTAAGGAGGATTAGTTTTAGAACTCAAAGAGAGATCACATGTGCTAATGGCCATGTTGAGTTAATGGCATGGTTAAACAAGGTTAGTGGAAGGAATGATAAGGAGTAGTTGTAGAACTCAAAGTGAGAGCACATGTACTAACATCCATGTTGAGTTAGTATCATGGTTAAATAAGATTATTGGAAGGAATAGTTATCTTAATCTGAGTAGTGATTAGTTTTCCCAATCTAGTCTTGGCATTGGCATTCATAGTTTGGCATGATTTGGCAGTCATGGGGTGGATTTCATTGAAGGGTAACATCATTAAATTATGAATTTTAAGACTGGGCCACTCGTGTATACATTGGTCTTCGAAAGCCTTTATAGAGGCTAGAATTTTTTTATATTAGATTATGCTTCACCTGGATGGTAGTTTTATGACTTGTGAGAAAGAGAAATTATTCCTAGACATTTTATAGTTATTTTATTGCAATTTCTCCCTATTTTAGTCTTTTTTATTATGTGAGTTGAGTGGTTAATTTTGAATCCTTATTTTGATTAATCAAAAGGATTTATCTCAATATTTTTTAATCTTATTGTTCATTTCCTACACATTTTATATGGTGGTTATATCTTTTGTTACTCTCAATAAATTTATTCCCTAAACTTTACATCATCCTCTTAGCTACAATTGTGCTAGGTTTGGCTCAGTTGAGGACTAGTTCCAAAGGATTGAATTAATTAAGAATTTTGTATATTTAACTTCATGGCAAAAAGACACCTTCCCTTTTATTTTACCTCTTTACTTTTCCTTTTTATTTTATGAGTTTGGTTAATTTAGGACTTAGGTACTAAAAAATGCAATATGAAATTAAATGTTTATCCTAATTGTTGTTTTATTGTTATGTTTATCATTATGGTAAACCCATAGAGAGGTTAGTTTATACCATGATAGATAGATTTTTAGAGGTTGTTATTTCTATTTGAGGCTACACCCTATGATTGTATCTAAAGTATCTAACACTCTCCTTTTAAATGTCTGAGTTAGAGCTATCATTGAGATTAAATTTATCCAAAAGGCCCCTTATATGGAATGGTTATACATAAACCCACTTAGTGAAGGTTAGTATTACCTAGATATGGTACATTTAGACCTTGGGGAAGCATTTTTTCATAGGATATTCTTTCTTTTAGGAGAGGTAGAGCCTAGCAAGCTCTGCCTAATTGTTGTTGTGTCAAAAACACCATAAACAAGAATAAAACTAGTTTCTTCTTTATAAAATAACAAAGGGATAATGTTTTCAAACCATTTGGAGATGATTTTGGTAAAAAAAATTATAAGAAATATTATAAAGGTACATTGGTATATACCAATCAATACTATTACTTGAAATTATTTTGAGATCGGTGCCATAAAAGATTAATTAATCCCCACATGGAGTCTATGGTGTTGTCTAAAATCTTCCACCAAAGCTAAAAGGTTTTTTATAATATTTTCCCAAAAAATTTAATAGAAGTTTGTATTAAAACCATTTAGACTTGGGGTTTTATATCTACTCATGTTGACTACCACTATTTTTAGCTCCTCCATCATCACTTCCTTGAAACAATCCTCATTATGATTGTGGGAAATGATGTGGGAGATGTTCAATAAGAGTTTATTCAAATCCTAAAGTTGGTCCACATTTTACTCTTGATAAAGATAAATAAAATGATTGAAAACCTACTCTTTGATATCTTTCACTAACTCAAGATATTTACCATTTACAGACTAAAGTTTTGTTATGCTGTTGACATTTCTTCTTTGTTGAATTTTCTTATAGTATTACTGTGTTATGATCACCTTCAAAAATCTAGAGCATTCAATATTTTAGGTTCCAAGAATTATCTTCCTTGCATACAAGGTTAAGTAATTGATTGGATTAATTTTTCTACTATGATAAAAGGTTTTAATTTGGGCCTTCATCTTTTATTTTATTTTGGGATTCCTCAAGTTTGAGCTTGAGAGAAGTAGTGTTTTGAATATTTATTTGAGATTGAATCCAACTCTAGATGCAAGCCCTCATATGTTGAATTTCTTTAACCCACTATTGACTAGGGAATGGATGAATATGTTCCTACCAAATCTAATTAACAATTTATTCAAACCCTTTTTCCCTGGACCAAATAGAGGAATTTTTAAAGGGGATAGGTCCCTTATTTGTATTTTTCATTATAATTAAGTTTATGAGCTTATGGTCTAAGGTGAGGTTTAGGATAATTTATAAATGGGATAGTGGAAACAATTATGATAATCCCCTAGAGATTAAAACCTATCCAACTAGGCTACTATATAATCAGATCTCATCCTCTTATTTGACTAGGTATATTTACTTATTTTTAACTCAAGGTCTTCCAATTTTGGATTTAATGATATATTATACCACCTCCCTATCACTATATCAATCTAGAATAACTTTGTATTCTTGTATTATGTTAGGACCATATCTATATCCCCTCTAAGAACCTAGTCTATAGGGGATTTTGGCTAGAATTAGCTTGAATAGAGGCCTAACAATATATTTTATCTTGATAATGGTTTAGAGAGTACACATTAGTTATAGTGAGCATTGGATTTGAATCTTTTTATATGAGAGTGTTTTTGATCCAATTAACATTCAAAAATTGATCTTCAATAGTGAATTTTGAAGACAAAGTAGTGATGATCCCACCTGAAGCACCACAAGAGAAAGTAATGATGCACTCATAACTGGGTGAAACTTTTTTAACAAAATTTATGCCATCTAAACTTGACAATTTAGTTTATTGTATGAGGAGAATATCTAGTTTTCTATCTTATAAGAGGTCTTTGAGGTAGAATATTTTATGGGCATCTCCTAATCCTCTTATATTCTAAAAAATAATTAGCAATTATTACCTTATTTTTTTTGGATTTGATAGTTGATTCCATGGTATTTTAGGTGTCAGTCATGATATTTTCCACTGTCTCTTTTACCTACACCTCAATGTTATTTTTCTTTCCTCTAGTGGATTTTCAATAGGTTGGATTGAAAGAGGTAAAATTTATTCCAAGGTGTGCTCACTAATTTAGATGGGAATGCTCTAAATCTTAGACCGTGCTTAGGGAACATGATCTTCATGATCTATTTTTATGTTTTCTTCTAGTAAGACCTGTTATTCATATTCATTATTAACATCTTCATCCCCAACTACTTCATATCTTTTCATGAAGGTATTGGAGGTAAGGGTCTCCTTGCTAGTTTGTTCTGAATAATAGGTGATTTTATTCTTCCTTTGATGTATTTTTAAAAATCATTCATTCAAGCCTTATTGAGTATTAAATTCCTTTGTATTCTTTGGGTATTCCCTCTAAAAATGGCCCTTATCATGGCATATATTACATTTAAATTGGATCTATTCATAATAAATATTTTGCAATAATATTAGGTCTCCCATTTTTAGGTTGATAGCTTCTAGAAGCCCTTTGATAAGGTCCATTTATACACATATTCGAGCAATAAAGATTGTTTATTTAGGTGCAACCCAAATTTTATAGACCCCAATCATATTTCTAATGGCAAAAAATGCATCTTCATGCCACAACTATAAAGGAAGAAAAGGGATTTGAACCCAAATTGACACTTTAGATGGGGTTTATTCAAGAGGGTCAATGTTAGGGTTCTAATTATTCATATAAAGACCACACTATCTGAGGAACCAAGGATCACTTCTTAAAATTAGAACCTTATCCTTTTTATTTTAAAAATTATAATGAAAAAACTATGTCACATAAGGAGATTCTAATATTACTTGATATTTTTGACCTTTATTCTCTTTCTACCCACTACTCTAGGGTTTTGGATGATGACCATGCTCTTGAAAACTTTCCCACTAGTGCATGCTCTAAAAGGTTCATTTTTTCTTCAATGTTTCCACGTAGTAAATCCAATATGGAGAATGTATCCTTCATTTTTATTATGTGAAGATTAGTTTGTTCTCTGATTGATTTTTTTAAACTACCTCTGAGATAATTTTCTTTAGTAATGTACTCAAGTCTTTAGGAGAATGAGATCCAATGGTTTTATCTCGATAGGAAGGAGGATCCATGGGAGAATCTGGCGAGTAATGTTAAGGATAAATATTTGGTTCACCACTCTCTTAGCTTGTATCCCTAAGTCACCTCAAAGCTCTAATTCTTACATTCAATATTATAAAAATTTGGAGCCAAAATAGTCCAGAGCCTGACCAGTTTGAAGCCAAAATTGGCTCTCAAAGGAGCTCAATTTTGGGACTCAAGTGATTATTACATTCAATATTAAATTATAGTATGGATTCAAAATAATTTAGAGAGAAATAGTTCCAAGTCAAAATTGGAACTTTAAAGAACTCAATTATAGGACTCAATACTAACTTTACAGACTAAGTGCTTACAATGGAAATTCATCATTTTAACTTGGTCTAAACAAAGGATGAGTAATATTGTTATTTCTCTATGCCAATGGCTCAACATAACATTTAATGTTTTTCAAATATAGTGTAAATATGATTAGTAATTATAAATTTAAACTAGACTGGGTGGCCACCCACTCTAAAAGGTTTCTCAAGATGGACTTAGTGAAAAAAGGATGAGTAAGCTTTCTCATGATGGACTAGTAAACTAATATTAGTTATGTAATTTTAAATTTTATAATATTAATGAACAAGTAATTCTTTCCTTCAATATTAAAAATAGTCCAGGATCAAACTAATTCAAAGCTAAATAGTTTGAAGCCTGAGCAGTCTAGATTCAAAACAACTAGAGCCAAAATTGGCAATAAAACAAACTCAATTATGGGACTCAAGTATTTATATTCAATATTAAATAATAGTTTAAGGTTAAAATAGTCTAGATTCAAAATAGTTTGGAGCCAAAATTAGCACTTGAAGGAACTTAATTCTAGGACTCAATATTAACTTTTCAAAATAAGTTCTTACAAAATAAAATTGTCACTTCAACTTGGTGTACACAAAGGATGAACAAGCTTTTTGTTACTCTGTGTAATGGTTCAACATAACATGTAAAGTTTTTCAAATATATTTAAAATAGGATTATTATCTTCTCACTTAGAGTGGTAAAAACCCCCATCTAAGAGGTTTTTCATGATGGACTTAGTGTAAAAAGGATGAGTAAGCTTGTTTTTACTCTGTGAAATGGTTCAACATAATATCTACGGCTTTTGAAATATAGTTAAAATAGGATTAGTAGATTCTCATTTGAATTTGATGTCCACCCACTCTAATAAGTTTCTTAAGATGAATTTATTTTAAATATAAAGTTTGGGTGATAGATCTAACAACATTGAAATACAATGTAAGTTAACTAGTTTAAAGTCATTTCAAATTCCATAAAAATAGGATGAATATGATTGTGTAATTCAAATCTCATCTAGAAATAAAATGAGAACCAATGTATTTTATATTTTTGTGATACAATATTAATCTTAGAATAGGTAAATTTTAGAGTGGGTAGCTACCTACTTTAAATGAGAATCACTATAGGAATATTAAAAAACAATCCTATTCTTCTTAATTTCATAATGTGAATAAGATATATTAAGAGTGGGTAGTCACCCACTCTAAGGTCTTACACTATAAAATTTATTAGCCTCATAAAAAATGAAAGATATAATATTAAAAGCTGGTGGCCACCCACTCTAAGAGCTTTTTTAGGATGAATTAAATTATATTGAATATAAAGATTAGTAAAGATAGGACAAGAAACATTTGTTTACACTATATCTCCACTCTAAATATGAATCCCTGCAATGGTTCTCATTTGAATTGGGTGGCCACTCACTCTAAGAGCTTTTCTAGGATGAATTCATTTATAATATAAATTTTAGGTCTTAGTAAATATAGGACAAGTGGCACTAGTTTGCAAGGATTCACATTTATAATGGATGCATAGTGAAATAAATGAAACTTTTCCTATCTCTACTATGAAGCTATATATTCCAAATGATTCATCCTAGGAAAGATCTTAGAGTCGATGACCGACCACTCTAAATATAATTATCTCTTAATGAATTTATATAGAATATAAATGATGGTTTTTAGGTCTATAATTAATGAAATTCAACATATCTTATAATCCATTTGAGGCATTGTTGGGACCAACATACTCCCATTTTTTTAAAAATTGGGACCCTAAAGAAATCCTAGAAATTGAACATGATAATTTAGCATGTTAAGGTCATTTGTAGAATTTGAAGATCATCCAATTTGTTAAAAGTAGGATTACTTAGTTTTTTTTCTCTTTAATTTAGACTAACATCACTAATAAATGTTCTTTATGGCTTTTAGTTTTAGGTTCCATGACATTGTCCCTAATAATTTCATGTTTCAAAACCCTCACCAAATTCCTCAGTTTAAATTTGAATGTTGGCAGGAACCAAAATGGAGGGAACCTTTTTTAAATCCATTTTTTTGGACCTAAGGATAAAGTTCATGTTTTAAGCTTAGTTGTGTTTTTCAAACAACTAAAATTTAACTTAAAATGCTTGGCCCCCTTTGTATGCCTAACTAATATTCATTCTAAAAGGTCCATTTAGTATTTCCTAACTTAGCCTAAGATTTTAACCCTAAGGCCCCAATGTATTTATGAATACAATCGAGACCTTAGTCTTAACACCTTAGCCTAAGTCTTGGCTCCCCAAGTTCAATTTTATACCACCTCAATCCTTTGATTTACAAATTAGCCTAAGGTTTTAATCCTAAAGTTCCAATGTATTTATTAATATGAGTGAGACCTTAGTCTTAACACCTTAAGCCTAAGTATTTTATACCCTATGGTCCTAGCTTAACTTCCTTGCATCCTGTAGGATCTAATGGGCCACACTTTATTGTGGAATTTGATCCAACAAAGTGAGTAAATCCTAAGATTTAACTTAAACAACATGTATCTTTGCTGATCTAATGGTTCATGCTTTCTATGGCCTTTCAATCAAATGGTGTAAAGAAAGCTGACAAGATCCTACACATAACTCTTTGGACCAACCATATTAAACCCCTCAAATCACTATCAATAGTCCTCACTTCATCATGAAGACTCGATTAGACAGAGTGAGGCACAATTGATTATTCAAAGGACTATAGAAGCCCCAAATGATCAACATGCAATACCCTTACATTCAAGGATTAAAAGCAATGGGGCCCACTTGATAGAGATAATCAGTCATAAGCAATCTCTTGGATCATGATTGATGACTGATACTTCATCATACATTTTGATCCAATGGAGAAAATTAAATCCAAGACCTTAAGAAGCCTCATGGATGTGCCAAGTGGCATTCTCACATTAGGTCATAATAATTTGACAAGCTTAAAATTCAATTCATGTAATCATCATTTGATGTTTGCAAGAATGTATTTGACATTTGTGCAACTGTCAACTTCAAGCCCATAAAATTAAAAAATTTACTAGCTTAAAATCAAAGTTCGCACAACCATCATTTGACATATGTAAGGATGTATTTGACACCTGTCTAACTGTCAAATTTAAGCTAATAAATTATTATGCTCAAGATCAAAATACACTCAAAAATATTTCTAGAAGGCTCAAAAATGGCTTTACAGGCTAAGGGAAGTGCTCAAGAAATTCTCAAATAATAGAAATCCTCAATTTTCAAAATGTGGAAATGGTGTTATAATCTAAATATATGCAAAATAGACTTAGTATAAATATATACTTTAAGGTCCCCATGGCATTTTGTTTAAATATCATCAACCTTAAACTATAGACTTATATTAAGTCTCATTTAAAAAAAGGAGAGTTCTTATAGCATAAAATTTAGACTAAATGCTTCTAGCTAAAGGTTTTAACATGTTTTGTCAATGCAATAAAATCCTATTTGTTATTGGGCCATTATGTCATGTTGATCCTTTTGAGTATATTTTATAAAGCCTTGGCATAAATATTTTAGACTAATGCATACATTATGTTTATTAAACACATCATAAACATTGGCCTAGAATATTTAGGCCATGACCCCTTGCATATAAATCAGAAAACTTAGGCATAAACCCCTTCACATAAGGTTTATTTGATGATTAATAAGTGAAACAAACCTTATCCTAAGGGACTTAAGCCTAAGTCATGATATTAATAATGTGCTAACTTAATTTTTGGACATCTCTACAGATAAATGGTTTGCACTTCATCACTAGATTTTGATCCAATGACATGAAGGCTCTCATAGACTTTTCAATGAAGCCCCAAAAACCCATGAGTTTGATACATTGTGAAGGCTCATTCAAGCCAAATCTAATAGGAGGATATGATGGTTTGTGCTTAATAATTAGAGGAAAATATAACAACATGAAGGCACTCATGACTTTTCAAAGGTCCATGACCTCACCGCATGGTAAATGCCCATTTGATGAGGCACTGACATAGGATTCAAAGCATGGGGAAGGCACATAAAGATGCTAAGTGTCTCAACTACAATGCTTGGAACAAAAGGAACCAATCATAGGAAAAAGACCAAATTAAAATCAATGGCTCATTATAATCTTGTATTTTAATCCAATGGAGTGAAATAAAAGAGGCATTTTTAAATACCAATGGCTAGTGCTCAAAAAGCATTTATGAAAAATGCCATGAAAGGCCCAAACCAATGCCATATAGGCACCACACAAGTAAAAAATGAAAAAACAAAAGATCTTGTGGGCTCAAAAATGCAAAGGTATAAAGGTAAATGTCCAAAGCATGTATAAGCTAAAACCTAGATAAATTCTACCATTAAAGCTCTAAAACCCTAAACCCTATATAAAAGCAACCCAAATGGACTCAATTGGTTTCAATTTTATCCAAGGAGAACTTAATTATGTTTTTGAGCATGGGAGAGCTTTCACAGAGATCATTTATAATATGGTGTAAACAATTTGTAAGAATAGAGACAATGGAAACTTGTAGATAAAAATTAAAGGAATAAACTGAGCTATATTTGTCAATAGATAATGAAGGTCAGATCTTCAAAGACACCAAATTAGACCTTACAACCTTAAATATCCTAGGAATTAATAATTTTTTTGAGCTATTCTTCATGGTAGAGGAGTTACTACCCATTTCCAAGGAGGAACAAAGAATAACCACCACAATTAGGAGGCACTATGACCTAGTTGCAGTCTAGATGGCTGGCTTTCACCATGCCACAACAAAACTAGAGGTATTGTACTATATATACATCCTTGTTCTCATCTTTGTTGACTATATAATTAACAATGAATGGATCATCAGGGAGGGAAACTCCAAGGAAATAGCATATATTTCTCCTATAGCATTTGAGAAGTATTATAAGCTCCTCCTTCCCCACTTATAATTGTCTAAGATCAAAGAGTGGACAAGCAACCATGACCTAAAATCTATCCTTAGACCCTGGTTGCACCAAGGCACTTATATCTTTAGGGACATTGAGGGAAAAATCCTAGTAGTCTAATTCAAGGAGGGTATTAGGGTTATAATGACCCTATTGAACTAAACCTTTGGAGCCCCTTCAACCACCTATGTCAACAAAATTTGGGTTCCCTTTGTACATTTCATGGTGGAAGAAAATCTTACCCCATTAATTAGAGATTTAATCAGTGTCTTCCTCACCAAAAAATTCAATGCCATTAATAATAAGACCTCCAAGTAATTTTACATAATGGCATACTTTCTAGATTCCCTTCTTGCCTCAATCAACTTCCCTAGTATTGTGAATTGGTCCCCATATGGCAAAACTACTATTTCACACCACTACTCCAAATCACATATCTTCAAGTACATGAATCACATGTAGTTTATGTGTGACTAAATTTATCCAACCATAGTGGAGGCCATCATAGGTGTTCCCATGCCTAGGGTCCACCCCCTCATAAGAAGCATGTTGAAATGATGGGGGGCATATGTTATTACCCTAATTATATAGTCATCAAGATTGAGGGAATCTTGTCCCAGCCTTACCAATTGCTAGCATATATTCTCAACAAGATAGTTGAGTAAGAAATTACTTTCCATTTCTTGCATGGCATTGATGAAACTTGTAAATAAAAGAAGAAAGGTATTCTCTACCCCTTCCCTCTAATCCTTGGAAGGACCATAATTCAAGATTAGAAATAGGTTGAGACCATGGCTAGCATCAGGATTCATTTGGTTTTCAACTTGATGAATGTAAAATGTGGGATCCTAAGGGTATAATGGTAATCTAGTTAAAGGATAAGAATATCCCAAATCTTGGATATGTACATCAAACTGGTTTTCATGACACCATATACATTAAGGCTAAGAATTATGAAGAGGTGTTCACCAAGATTCAAGGACATAACATCAAGCTTGAACACAGGTTAGTCAAGGATGATAAGCCATTAGTGGAAGCATGGAAAATACATCCTTTGAAATATCACTTACTACTTGGACCATTTAGAACAACCCAAGAGCATCCCCAAGTAGAATAGCCACAACCTTAAGGGCAAATTGTGCAAAATTAGGATGAACAAGGCAAGGGCAAGGAGACATTGGGAGAAGTGATATTGGAAGAGAGACTTGGGGAGGCCCCCCACCTTCAAAACTTACCCAAAGGCCATATTTTCCAATATAATATTTGGATATGATATCCTTAGAGCTAGAAGAGACACTTGAGGGTGTCGTCAAGGAACTTGTAGAGGCCTATGACTTAGACAGGAAAGAGGAGCCTGAGGAAGATAAAGGAAAAGAGCTTGCTTGTGTGGCATCCCAATAGAAGAGAAAGGTAGATTTAGAATTGGTCCTCATTGGACCAAATAAGATGCCAAGATTGAATTTCACTCACCTCACCAGTGAAATCAATCTCTTCAGTGATGAATTCCTAATTCATGGACCAGTCATTCCTGACTAGTTCATATATGGAAAGTTACAAAAGATTCCTTCTCTTTCTCATTCATGGGCCATGATAAGAGTTATTGGTGTTAAGATACAAGATGACATAAATCCATGGATAAGGGTTATGGTGAATGATTAAGAACAAAGGAGGATTGTGGTCACTCAAGGGCTAGAAAGCAAAAAGATGGATGCCCCAAGAGTATCTAGTAACTCAGGTGTGGAGGTCCTAGAACCTCCAAAGTTTAAGAATTTAGTCACTACCATCTAATTCAACCCTAAAATAAATAGATTGGAAAAGGTTACAACAAAGATAACTATGGTTGGAATAAAGGAATTCACCTTTCAAAATGTGGAACCCTTTGTGGGATTAACCTTTATGGGAGGCTTGTAGCTTGATGAGGGATCCATTCATGAAGAGGATGTAGAAATATTGATTGAGGCCCAATAATCACAAGCCAAAGCTAGAGTGTAGGGGATGAAGCATAGGATCTTAAATTTATAAAGAGAAAAGGAAAACTTGTAGACATAGGAAATTCTATCAGTGCCTGAGGTAATGACCAAAATGCTTGATGAGTCATTTTATGACATGTTTGAGGCACTCAAAATAATGTAACTGAGGTAGAATGCATTAGAGGGGTAGTGTGCATTGACCAAGATCCTGGTCATCTAATGGCAAGCCTTAGAGGAGAAAATATTCCAAATTCTTAGCATTCAATCAAGGAAATAGA
The DNA here is from genome assembly GCA_037957365.1 of Torreya grandis. NCBI lineage: Eukaryota > Viridiplantae > Streptophyta > Pinopsida > Cupressales > Taxaceae > Torreya > Torreya grandis. The sequence goes on along the minus strand of JARHVA010001917.1, from coordinate 1,957,456 downwards.
TCTTAGGATTTAAAACCGTCAATTTGGGACACTTGAGCAAAATTTAAGGAATTGTGGTTGACAAGGTTCAAAGTTTGAGTGTTTGGCACAATGATGTGGAAAGACTCTTAGAAGATGATAAGGAGCTAATTGCAATAATTGAGCAAATTGTTGGGACTATGCTCATATATCTTACACATCCCACTATCCTATAATCATAAGTGATGAAAAATTTAAACATAGGGCTACTTTGGTAACCCAAAAAATCAAAGGAAAAAGCCAAGGCAAATTTGGGGCTGATAACAGTAAGATCCTAGATATGATATTCACTACAATAGAAAGGATAAATGTAGCTAGGATCATTAAAGAAGCCTGGCCAGGAATGACAGAGAACTTGATGACTTGGTAGATCAGGAGTGTATCATGAAGCCTACTGTGAATCTAGAGCTAGTTGGTAAGCAATGCTAAAGCCATGAACATCCTCTAGCAATAACAATCAAAGGCCCCACTAGTAATTAAGTAGTATTCTATTCTGTAGAATTTTATAACTAATAAAACATTCCATTGTAAAGGTATATGCTAGTTTGTTAGCATATTTGCCTCTAGGTCAATATGATTATGAAAAGAATATGTATTTTAGAACTTGTAAGGATAGTTGTCCTTATCTTTGTACACCTATATTTTTCAACTGATTGGTATATTACCTAATATTTATATAAAGGCATGTATCACCATTTGTAAAAAAGATAGTTTTTTGATCAAATTTTGTACACTTCATGTAATTAATATAATAAAATAATTTTAAAAGGATTTTCCATATTTGATTTGTCAATTGCTAATATAACTTTTCTCTTAATTGCTAGTAATGTCTTAAATTTGAATGGTGTCTTTGAATTTTGAGTTGCATTTTATAATCATAGGGTTTCTAATTTGTGCATATGTTAGATTAGTTGTAAGATCTTAGGTTTTGCTTCATTTCATGTTGATTTGTATTAATATGTGCAAATGTGATTTGATTATAGTAGTAGATCCTCAAAGTAGACTTGGTTCTTACTTGTGACTCTTTACATTGTCCTTTGAAGTTTGCCTGATATATAATGGAATTTGAGCTTAGGATATGTTGCATTATATATCAATTGAATTCATACTCAATTGAAATTGATGCTTTGTCATAATGTTTGTGACTAAAATTGGTAATCACTCATTTCTTTTCTACCTTACCCTTCTCTTTGCTCTTTTTTTTCACACTAGATCACTTTAGTTTTAGATTCATTATAATTATCCATTTAGATTAGCCTGTAGCTTAAATATGAGACATAATTCACTAAGTATTAACATAGACTCTCTACAATTCATAATGAATGGACCAAGGTGGCTCCCAACAACCAAATCATATAAATATTATGGAACAATTTAACTTGTTCTGTTGCTATTTCACCACAGGTAACTAGATTGTTAAAACCTATAACTCATGCTCTAAATTTTCTAAATTATAAAATGAGAAGTGTTCTTTAAACACTAAGAGCGTATGTGGTTCACTTACGAGCATCAAAAGGAGAATCTCTCACTGACACTAGAAGGAGGGCCTGAATTCTTTGAATCTTTGTTGGTCTTAGTTTATTTTATCTAAAGATCGATATATCTTTGTGTTTTTGAGTGAATTATTTATTAGAAGTATAAAGTTCATTGTCATTTTCTATTTATAGCACATCTTTGTGTTTCCTTTGAAGTTCTTTGGGCATTGATACTTGTTTTTGGTAATTTAGCTTTAAGATTTGAGAATCCATAGTATCTGAGGTTAGTACGGCTTGTTTTGATCAAAAGTGGGCATATATTTCATAGATTTGAGTTATTTTAGGCTCATAATTATAAATATATACCATATTTATGTAATTTAATGCATCTTTGGGCTAATTCAATCAAATATCAACATCCTTTGCAATTTTTCATACCATCTTTGTAAAATAAGCTCAATGTGCAGGTCTAACTCTTATTCTTTATAAAATTTAACTTGATACATCATATTTTAGGTAGGATATTCAAATTTTAAATCTAGAATTGCCTAAGATTAGAATAAGATCACACTTAGAGACCAAGGAGCCTTTGCTCAAGCTTGAGGTCCACAAAAAAGCTAGATGTGACAAAGGTAGACATAAGAGATTTAAATATTTACCAACTTCACCTCTTCAAGGTACCTATGCCTTCAATATTCATCCAAATATGGCTTGGTTGGAAGAATCCTCAATCAATGTACTAGGTGTGGTACATGACCTCCCATGTAACCCTCAGAAGTACTTGCCTACATTTAATCCAACAAGTATAGTAACTACTAAGGAACATATAAAGTCTTTCAAAGATACCTTAAGATTGTTGAATGTTATGCATGAGGATTTAGCTTTCAGGTTATTCCCCTTCACATTTAAGGATGTTGCGTATGAATGGTTTTTAAACTTGCCTAATAGTCACATTACTAGTTGGGATGATTTCAACAATGTATTTATAAATCAATTTGGTAAGATTGTTAGTCCTTGTGTTATCTACCATCAGTTCACCACCATTAGAAGAAGTTCAAGTGATCCTATTAGGTCCTTAAATGATATATTTCATAAAATGTTTAGCAAGACCATAAACCCTTATAAACCTAATGATGTCTTAGATCTAGAAATTTACAAATATGTAGTAGATCCCATGACCTTTGTGTTTTTGAAGAGATCCATGCCAACCATAACTTCATTATCTAGAGCCTATGTTGAGGTAGTAACCATCAATGATCAAATGTAGCCCCAAGGGAAAATGGCATATTCTATGTTGAATATCAACCCATAAATGCCTATGATAAACTTATTCCCAAAAAATAACCAAAATCTCCCAGCCTTAAATCAACTCCCAAACCTAACTCACTTTCCATTGAGTCATGCAGCTCCCAATCAAAATTTAGGATTATTAAATCATCCTAATAATGGTTTCAATCCAAATGATCAAAGGGCTATGTTACCATCTACTAACAAAAACTAGGTGCATAATTTTTAAACTCCTAAAAATGAGAATGAGTCTATCTTAAAAATGGTCCAAAAGTTGAGCACTAATTTTCTTCAGTTGAAAAAACAAGTTGGAAATATTGATGAAAGTTCAGGTAGGAACTTCTCATTTCAAAGGTATAATAGGATAAATAATAGATTTTAGAATGATAATTTTTATAATAAAAAGAATAATGGCCCACCTTTTGAAAATAATACCATGGAAATTAACCTCATTGATATTGTATTAATTGATTATTGTAAGGTACATTACACAACCAAGCATGGGGAAATTAGTTGTATAGAATTTTGTAAGGCCTTTGAGGTTTTCCAAGAGGATTTGGATACATTTGAAGTGTTCCCTAATAAGGATAGTGGTGTAGGTACCTCTAGATCTAAGTCATTTAATCAAGCCTCTATGGTGGACACCTTTTATTTCCCCTTTCAAGAGGAAATTGAACCTGATGAGATCCTAAAGGAGATCCAAGCCTTTTAACAGTTCTTAAAAAAGACCTATCCCTTAAGGAATAGGGAGCAAATGTATCCTTTAACCACTTTAACACCTCTGAATAACTTTATAACTCCTCCAAATACTTCTTCAATTAACAATATTGAGCCACTTAAAGGGAGTACTTCTAAACCCAACATTGAAATTCTTAGTTCTTCTAAAATTAGATATAACATAGTTAAGGACATGAAGAAGTTAAAGGATAATATTAAATTACATGAAATTATGTAGATTATAGAGCAAAGAGACCTTCTACTAGAATCTTTGTTAAAGAAGCCCAATAATCCACCATAGACTGATCATGCCAATGTGACCATGCACAAGGCCAAGGATGAATCTCCTTTCTTGCTCATTATCAAGATGTTTGGTAAAAACTTACATAATTTCTTATTAGATTTAGGATAATCTACCAATATCATGCCTACAGGTATATGCAAAGAACTTTGCATGACTCCCATTAAGTTTTATAGGGTTGTTACCTAATTAGACAAATCTAGAGTTAGGGTAATAGGAGAGCTTTTAAATGTTCACATGTAACTAGATTCTAAACCTGGGTGAAACAATTCATTGATATTTAAGTTATTAATGTACCTGATGCTTATGGAATCTTATTAAGTAGGGAATAGACCAAGGCTTTGAATGATTACATGTCTACAGATTGCTCACATCTATGGTAACCTTGGAAGGGAGTTCTTAATCAAATTAGGGTTGAGAGAGAATCAAGTATGAAACATATGATAACTGAGTACAATGTTGTGAATGAGAGGGTTAACATAATTGACTTAAACTTAGGGGTTTTCAACTTAGAGACTAATAAGGTATGTGATCCCAAGAGTGCTCATGGTGTTCCTAGACTATGGAAGTTGCATTTTGATGGTGTTAGGTGTAATGTTCGATCAGGTGTTGGTGTTCTCCTAACTAACCCTACTAATAGAAAGTACCATGCTTCTTATAGGCTCAAATTCCATTGTACTAAAAATCTTGTAGATTATGAATCTCTTATCCTGTATTTACAATTTTCTATAATGAATAAAGTCAAAGAACTACTAGTTTATGGGGATTTAGAACTAGTGGTCAACCAGGTAAGAAATCAATACCAATGTAAGCTTTCATACCTGAAAAGGTATAAGTTTAGGGTTTGGGATTTGATTGAATCCTTTTATGAATTTGGCATCATTTTCATCCCAAGAAGAGAAAACCAAGCTACTAATGAGATGGCATCTGTTGTAGCCAACCTAATGCCCAACTAAGATTTCCTAATTTTAGTATTGAGCTGATCTCTTATCCTTCAGTGCCTAATAATGTTAACCATTTCCAAGTTTTCAATGATGATCAACAAATATTGCATTACATGACCAATTATATAGAATTTTATACTCATATTATTGATGAGACTAATGAGAATACATATAAGGAGGATGAATTTAATGGTAAAGTCATTTAATTAAATGATAACAAGATCCCCAAAGGGATGATTATTTTGGAGAGACTAATTCATAAAAATAAACTAGCTGAGGTTTCTAAGATTCCTAAGGTAAGTTTGAAAGATTATAATGTTGTTGATCTTGGCCTCCAAGATCAACCCAAGCTAGTAAATTTTGGAAATGCTTGCATAAATATTGAGAACAAGAAGGCCAAAGAGCTCTTTACCTAATACAAAGACGTCATAGTATGGTCCTATGATGATTTAAAGATCTTTAATCCAAGGGTCATTACCCATACTATACCCCTTAAGGAGAGTTCAAAACCATTTAGGTAGAAGTAGAGATCCATAAACCCTATCGTAGAACCCATGATCTTCAAGGAGGTCAAAATATTATTAGATGCTAGGATAGTCTTCCCTATTAGACATTCTACTTAGGTGGCTAACTTAGTGCCAGTTAGGAATAAGAATGGTAAGATTAGACTTTGTATTGACTTCAAAAACTTAAACAAAGCATCAAAAAATGGTAAATATCCCCTTCCTTCCCTAGACCAAGTAATTCAAGTTGTTTTAGGTTTAGCTATGATGTATTTTCTTGATGGTGTTTTAGGTTACAATCAAGTGTTGTTTTATAAAGAGGATAGGATGAAGATAAATTTCACCACAAAGTGGGGAAACTTTGCTTACAAGAGGATTACCTTTGGGATAATCAATATAGGAGCTTTGTTTTAAAGATATATGGACCATGCCTAGGTTTAGCTATGATGTATTTTCTTGATGGTGTTTTAGGTTACAATCAAGTGTTGGTTTATAAAGAGGATATGATCAAGATAAATTTCACCATAAAGTGGGGAAACTTTGCTTACAAGAGAAGTCCCTTTGGGCTAATCAATGTAAGATCTATGTTTTAAAGACATATGGACCATGCCTTTTAAGGCTTGATAGGTAAGTGCATCATTATTTATATGGATGATCTAACAGTTTTTTCTAAAAATAGGGAAGATCACTTCATGCATTTGCAGCAAGTTTTTGAAAGATGTAGAAGGTATGGAATTTCCTTAAGCCCTAAGAAAAGTATTTTTTATGTGACTAAAGGTAAATTATTAGACCATTTTATAACAAATATGGGATCTCAATTGATCTTGAAAGAGTGGAGGCCATGTCTAGAATAGAACCTCTGAACAGTAAGAAAAAGCTAAAGTTATTCTTTGGTAAGATAAATTTTGTAAGAAAGTTTATTTATGGCTTTACAAAGATTGTCAAGCCACTGAATGAGATGTTGAAGAAGGATGCCAAGGTCACATGGAATGAAGAGTCTAGAAATGAATTCAATGATATCAAGGAAGATATTAGCCAAGATCTAGTCCTTATAAGTCCTAACTTCTCAAGGGACATCTATCTCTATTCTTTTGTATCTAACCACACTATGGCTATAGTATTGACTCAAAAAATTGAAGGGTGTGACCACCCCATTGTTTTTATGAGCATTAATTTTAATAATGTTGAGTTAAATTATTTATTGATTGATAAACATGCATATACATTAGCTAAGGTAGTTAAGAAATTCAGGCATTACATCCTTAGAAATAAGGTGCATGCTATCTTACCTGACCCTTCCACCAAACTTATGTTAAGTCAGAATTAATTGGGAGAAAGTAGAGCTAAGTGGCTACCAATTTTGCAAGAGTATGACTTAGAAATGAAAACAACAAAATTGGTTAGATGCCAAGGTTTGATTCAGATGATTTCTAATACTAACCATAGGCTAAGTATTATGTAAGTGGATCAACAAAACTTTCAAGCTAGTGAGTGGTGTGATTCAATCATACATTTTATAATTAATGGTATTTATCTTATAGAATTATCTAGGAAGAAAAAAAGGGCCCTAAGGTTGAATTCTACCCACTACTTGATCAAGGATGGGGTCTTGTATAAGAGAAATTTTGAAGGGGTTTATTTGAGATATGTCTCACAAGAAATAACCACCCAAATTATGAGCACCTTTCATGAAAATCCGGGTAGTGGAAATCCATCTGGTAGGACCAAAACCCATAAAATTCTTAGAGATAGATATTATTGACCAACTATTTTTAAGGATGCTCTCAAACATTTGAGAGAATGCCACTCATGTCAAATTTTTAGCACCAAGGAGCCAAAGATAGCAATGCCTCTACAACTAGTCATGGTTAATAAACCCTTTGATAAATGATGGTTAGACTTTGTTGGGATGATTAACCCCAATTCATCTGAAGGTAAAAAATATGTCTTGATAGCCACAAACTATTGTATAAGGTGGATTGAAGTTGTATCCACTAAGCAATGTAGGACCGGAGAGGTGATCAACTTCTTGGAAGAAAACATCTGTACTAGGTTTGGAACTCTAGTCTCTTTAGTGTGTGACAATGGGTCTACATTCATATCAATAGAGATGACTAAATGGGATTATGATAATGTCATTACTCTCAAGTTTGCATCCAACCATTATCCCCAAGGGAATGGAGTCTCTGAATCTATAAATAAGAACCTAATGAAGGCAATCAAAAAGTATATTATAAACAAGCCCAAGACTTGGCATAAGCTCCTTACGTTTACACTATGGGTTGATAGGATAAGAATAAAACAAGCCTTAAGAGCTTCACTATTTATATTGGTGTATGGACAAGAACCTATCTTTCTTATCACTCTTAAGTTGCCTACATACATATTTATGTAGGAATACATGGAAGAGAGTCAAGAACTTGTCAATTCAAGATTGTTGGACATAATTCAGATGGAAGATGCAAGAGAGAAAAAATTTACCAACTTCATAAAGCATTAAACCATAGTTAAGATATGGTTCAATAAAAGGTCCAAGATTAAGGTGTTTAGATAAGGAGAAATAGTTCTCCTTTGGGACAAAGCATTTGAGCATAAGAGCAAGTATGGAAAATTCACACCATTATGGATTGGCCCATACCAGATTTTAGAAACATTAGGGAATAACACCTTCAAGCTCAAAGATCTATAAGGAGAAAAGTTTACATTGCCCACCAATGGGAAATACCTCAAGCATTACTTCTTTGCTACTCCTCCAGAGGTCTACATGGAGTAAACTGTAAGATGGTTAGATTTAGAGTAAGTAGGCTAGATAGTTTCCTTTTAGTTCATTCCTTCCTATCCCTTGTTTGTGCATAAGCATGTACATATTTTTTTGTTTTCCCTTATAATTTTTTTTCTTGATTTATGTTATGTGTTTCTTTCATGTTGCTTTGTTCCTTGATTCCAATAAGTCCTCTTGGATAATATTGAGCTTAAAGTTATGAATTTTGCTTGAAAGTTCCCAAAACTCAGAAATGAAAGTATGTACCCCATGCATATGATGACCATGATTTTAAAATATGAGAATAATTTTCTAATTTATAGACATAGGTAAAGATCAATAGAGGAAGTTAACTATTTCATGGGAACTTAAGCATTGGCCTAGCCTTAAATTAGTTTTAAGAAGATTTTCACTTGTAGGGTGAAAATTTAAACTATCATGGTATAGTCATACTAATACTTAGTCAAAATCCTTACCTAGGATAAAGGTTATATCCATAGATGATTTTTTAAAGATCAAACACTTGACCAAATCCTAAAACCTAGTTATTATAGTTCCCAACCTTGGTAAAAGCACAAAAGTCTCAATAAAATACAAAAAGAACTCAATTCAAAATCACAAGCTTTATAAGCATAGGTGATTCTGGTAATCTCCATCAAAGCTATAGACACATAGATGGTAGTGGAGCAATGCCTTTAGTGGAGCTAAAAGAATTTATATCAAGGCTATGGATGTCTAGTTGGTAACAAAGAAATGCCTAAGCCTTCCCTAAGCTAAAAGCATGGTTTTAATGAACATTTTAACATGCTATAAGTCAGTGTTAGTGACTAAGGACATGAAACTTGGAAGTTGTTTCTTAAACCCCATGGAAAATACTAAGTGGAATCAAAACACACACACACAATATGGCTATGTCTTGGTGTTTATCCCTAACTTTACAAATGCAAGATTTATTTCAACCATAATCTAATTTGAATGATGATATTGATCAAATGGAATGAAAGACCTAATTATTTGTCTAAACTAGAGTCTCTAAGTTATAACATATTGTTATTTACCCCTTGAGTCACCATTTATTAGGACCAACATACCCCCCTTTTTTTGAAAATTGAAACCCTGGAGAAATATTTGAAATTGAACATGATAATTTAGCATTTAAGGTCATTTATAGAATTTAAAGATCAATTACTTTGTTAAAATTAGGATTAATAGGTTTTGTTTCACTTTAATTTGGATGAACATTGATAATAAATGTTCTTTATGGATTTTATTTGTAAGTTTTATGGTGTTGTCCCTAAGAATTTCATGTTTCAAAATGCTGGCCAAAGTCCTCAGTTTAAATTTGAATGTTGGTAGGAACTAAAATGATGGGAACCTTTTTTAAATCCATTTTTTTAGACCTAAGGATAAAGTCATGTTTTAAGCTTAGTCATATTTTTCAAACACAACTAAAACTTAACTTAAAATGCTTGGGCCCCTTTGTTATTTTCTCCCTTTAAAAGTTACTTTGTATGCCTAACTAATATTCATTTTGCCAGGTCTTTTTAGTATTTCCTAACTTAGCCTAAGATTTTAACCCTAAGGCCCTGATGTATTTATTAATATAATTGGGACCTTAGTCTTAAAACCTTAGCCTAAGTCTTGGCTCCACAAGTTAAATTTTATGCTAGCTCAGTCCTTTGATTTACAAATTAACCTAAGATCCTTAGGCCCCAACATATTTATTGATATGAGTGAGACCTTAGTCTTAAAACCTTAAGCCTAAGTATCTTATACCTTTATGGTCCTAGATTAACTTATTTTCATCTTGTATGATCTAATAGCTTATGATTTATCATGGCATTTAATCCAATAGAGTGAGTAAAGCTCAAGATTTTACTTAAACAACATGCATCTTTGATAATCTGATGGTTCATGCTTTCTCATCACCTTTCAATTGAAAGGAATAAGGAAAGCTGATAAGATCCTACACATAAATCTCTAGACTAACCATATTCAAGCCCTCAGATTGTTATCAATGGTCGTCACTTTAGTATGAAGACTCAATTAGATAGAGTGAGGTATAATTGAAAAATCAAAGGACTACATAAGGCCTGATTGATCAACATGCAACACCCTTACATTCAAGGATTAAAAGAAATGGGGCCAACTATATGGAGACAACCAATCATGAGCAAGCTCTCAGATCATGATCGATGGCTGACACTTCATCATAGATTTTGATTCGATGGAGCGAATTAAATCTAAGACCCTAAGAATCTTTATGGATATGCCAAGTGGCATTCTCACATTAGGTCATAGTAATTTGATGATATTAAAATTGATGTTTATGTAACCATCATTTGACATTCACAAGAATGTATTTTATGTTCACATGATCTTCAACTTCAAGCCCATAAAATTAAAAGCTTCACTAGCTTAAAATCAACATTCACGTGACTATCATTTGATGTCTACAAGGATGTATTTGATGACTGCATGACCATCAAATTTAAGCTAATGAATTATTATGATATGGATAAAAATACACTCTAAAATATTTTTGGAAGGCTCTAAAATGGCCTTACAGTCTAAGGGAAGTGCTGAAGAAATGATCAAACACTAGAAATCCTCAATTTGCAAAATGTGGAAATGGCCTTATAATCTAAATATATGTAAAATAGACTTAGTCTAAATTTATACTTTAAGGTCCCCATGGCATTTTGTTTAAATAGCATTAACCTTAAAATATAGACTCATACTAAGTCTCATTTTAAAAAATGAGAGTTCTTATAATGTAAAATTTAGACCAAATGCTTCTAGTTAAAGGTTTTAACATGTTTTGTCAATGCAATAAAATCTTATTTGTTATTGAGCCATTATGCCATGTTGATCCTTTTGAGAAAATTTTATAAAGATTTGGCATAAATATTTTAGACCAATGTGTATATTATGTTTATTAAACATAGTGTAAACATTGGCCTATAATATTTAGGCCATGGCCCCCTTGCATATAAATCAAAAAACTTAGGCATAAACCCCTTAGCCTAAGGTTTATTTCATGCTTAATAAGTGAAAAAAACCTTAGCCTAAGGGACTTAAGCCTAATTTATAGTCTTAATAATTTTCCAAATTAATGTTTAGACATATTTATAGATCAATGGTTTGCACTTCATCATTGGATTTTGATCCAATGACATGAAGGCTCCTGTAGACTTTTCAACAAATCCCCAAAAACCTATGAGTTCAATGTGTGGCAAAGGCTCATTTAAGGTAGATCTGATAAGAGAATCTAATGGTTCACACTTTATCACTAGAGGATAATCTAATGGCATGAAGGTGCTCATGACTTTTCAAAGGCTCATGAGCTCACTAGGTGGCTAATGCCTATTTGATGAGGCACTGACATAGGATTTGAAGCATGGGGAAGGCACGTAAAGATGACAAGTGTCTCAACTACAATTTTTAGAATAAAAGGATCCAATCATAGGAAAAGGCCTATATTATAATAAAAAACTCATGCTAATCCTAGAATTTAATTTAAGAAAGTGAAATAAAAGAGGCATTTTTAAAAGCCAATGACTAGTGCTCAAAAGGAATTTATAAAAATTCCATGAAAGGCCTAGACCAATGCCATATAGGCACCATGCAAGAAAAAAAGGACAAAACACAATATCTTGTGGGATTGAAAACATAATGGTATAAAGGCAACGGTCCAAATCAAATCCAAGGCATGTATAAGCCAAAACCTAGATATATTCCACCATTAAAGCTCCAAAACCCTAAAACTTGCATAAAGTAACCTAGATAGACTCAATTGGTTAAAATTTGATCTAAGGAGAACTTAATTATGTTTATGAGTGTGAGAGAGCTTTCAAAAAAATCATTTACAATCTGGTGTAAAAAATATGTAGGAAAAAAGAAAATGGTAGCTTGTAGACAATAATTGAAGGAAAAAACCAAGCTATATTTATCAACAGATAATGAAGGTCAGATCTTCAAAGACATTGAATTAGACCTTGAAACCCTAAATATCCAAAGAATTAGGAACTAGTATTAGCTCTTCTTCATGGTATAGGAGTTACCACCCATTTCCAAAGAGGAACAAAGAATCACCACCACAAGTAGGAGGTACTATGACCTAATTGTGGTCCAGATGGCTGCCCTTCACCATAGCACAACAAAACTTGAGGTAGTACACTATATATACATCCTTGTTCCCATCTTTGGTGACTATATAAATAATAATGAATGGATCATCAAGGAGGGAAAATCTAAGGAAATAGCATATATTTATCTTATAGCATTTTAGAAGTATTATAAGCTCCCCCTTCACCATGTAGAACTATACACGATCAAAGAGTGGATAAGTAACCATGACCTAGACTCTATCCTTATACCTTGGCTGCACCAAGGCCCTCGTATCTTTAGGGACTTTGAGGGTAAAATACTAGTATTCTAATTTAGGGAGGGCATTAGGGTTATAATGACCCTATTGAACTGAGCCTTTAAATCCCCTTCAACCACCTATGTGAATAAAATCTACGTTCCCTTTGTACATTTCATGGTGGAAGAAAAGCTTACCCCTCTAATTAGATATTTAATCAATGTCTTCCTCACCAAACAATTCAATACCATTAAAAAGAAGACCTCCAAGAAATTTTACCTAATGTCATACTTGCTAGATGCCCTTCTTGCCTCAATCAACTTCCCTAGTATTAAGAATCGGTCCCCAAATGGAAAAACTAATATTTCACACCACTAGTCCAAATTACATATCTTCAAGTACAGGAATCACATGTAATTTATTTGTGACTACATTTATCTATCCATATTGGAGGCCATCATAGGTGTTCCCATGCCTAGGGTTCACCCCCTCATTAAGAAGTATGTTGAAATGATGGGGGAAATATGGTATTAACCTAATTGTATAATCATCAGGATTGATGACATCTTATCCTAGCCTTACTGATTGCTAGTATATATTCCCAACAAGCTAGCTAAGGAAGAAATTACTTTTTAGTTCCTACATGGCATTAATGGTATTTATAAAGAAAATAAGAAAGGTCTTTTCCACCCCTTCCCTTTGATTATTGGAAGGACCATACTTTAGGATTGGAAATAGGTTAAGATCGTGGCTAGACACTGAGATTCCTATGGTTTTCAACTTGTTGAACTTAAGATGTGCGATCCTAAAGGTATAATGGCTAGCCACTTAAAGGACAAGAATCTCCCAAAGCATGAATATGTACATCAACTTGGTGTTCATGACACCATATACATTAAGGCTAAGAATTATGAAGAGGTGTTGGCTAGGATTCAAGGACACAACATCAAGATTGAACATAGGTTAGTTAATGATGACAAACCATTAGAGGAAGCATGGAAAATGTATCCTTTTCAATATCACTTACTACTTAGACCATCTGAGACAACCCAGGAGTATCCCTAGGCATAATAGCCATAGCCTCAAGGATAAATTATGTAAAATCAAGATGAACAAGGCAAGGGCAAGGAGAAATTAGGAGAAATGAGATTGGAAGAGAGACTTGGGGAGGGTCCCCCCACCTTCAACACTTCCCTAAATGTGACTTTCTCTAGTATAATATTTGGATATGATAGCCTTGGATCTAGAAGAGACACTTGAGGTTGTCCTCAAGGAACTTGAAGAGGCCTATGACTTAGACAGGAAAGAGGAGCTTGAGGAAGATAAAGGAAAAGAGCTTGTCCTTATGGCATCCTAAGAGAAGAGGAAGGTAGAGCTACCATTGGTACCCATTAGACCAAGGAAGATACCAAGATTGACTTTCACTCACCCCACCAGTGAAATCAATCTCTTTAGTGATGGATTCCCAATTTATGGACTAGTCATTCCTAACTAGTTAATCTATGGAAAGTTACAAAAGATTCCTTCTCTTTCTCATTCATAGGCCATGATAAGAGTTTTTGATGTTGAGATACAAGATAAAATAAAGCCATGGATAAGGGATATGGTGAAATATCAAGAAGAAAGGAGGATTATGGTCACTCAAGGGCCAAAAAGCAAGAAGATGGATGCCCTGAGAGCATCTAGTAGCTCAGGTGTGGAGGTCCTAAAACCTCCCAAGTTTAAGAAGCCAATCACTACCATCTAATTCAATCCTGAAATAACTAGATTGGAAAAGGTTACAACAAGGATAACTATGGTTGGATTAGATAAATTCACCTTTAAAAAGGTGGAGCCCTTTGTGGGATTAACCCCTATGGGAGGCTAGAAACTTGGTGAGGTAACCATTCATGAAGAGGATGTGGAAAGATTGATTAAGGCCCAATCAACACAAGCCAAATTTGGAGTCTAGGGATGAATAAGAGGATCTTAAATTTGGAAAGAGAAAAGGAAAACTTGTAGACATAGGTAATTCTATCAGTGCTTGAGGTAATTACCAAATTTTTGATGAGTCATTTTATGACATGTTTGAGGCACTCAAAATAATAAAATTGAGGTAGAATGCATTAGAGTGGTAGTGTGCATTGGCCAAGAGCATGGTCACCCAATGGCAAGCCTTAGAGGATAAAGTAGCCTAACTTCTCAACATTCAAGTAAGGAAATAGATCTTAGGATTTAAAACCATCAGTTTGGGACACTTGAGCACAATTTTGGGAAATGCAGTTGACAAGGTTTAAAGTTTGAGTGCTTGGCACAATGATGTGCAAAGACTCTTGGAAGATGATAAGGAGATAATTATTAGAATTGAGAAACATTTTGAGACTATGCTCATAGATTATGCATAGCCCACTATCCTTGGAATCATAAGTGATGAAGAATTTAAACATAGGGCTACTTTGGTAACCCAAGAAATTAAAGGAAAAATCCAAGGTAAATCTGGGGCTGATAACAATAAGATCCTAGATATGATATTTAGTGCAAGATAAAGGATAAATGTAGCTAGGATCATTAAAGAAGCCATGGCTACGAACAATAGAGAACTTGATGACTTGGCAAATCACGAGGAGGAGTGTATCATGAAGCTTGTTGTGAATCTAGATCTAATTAGAGAGCAAAATCTTAAAGCCATGAGTATCCTCCAATAATGACAATCAGAGGCCCCACTAGCAAATTAAGTAGTATTTTATTTTGTAGAATTTTATAACTTTTTGAAATAAAATATTCCATTATAAAGGCATATGCTAGTTTGTTAGCATATTTGCCTCTAGGTCAGTATGATTGGGAAAAACATGTGTATATTAAAACTTGTAAGGATAGTTTTCCTTATCTTTATACACTTGTATTTTGTAACTAATCGGTATACTACCTGATCTTTCTATAAAGGCATGTATCACCATTTTTAAAAAGGATAAATTTTTGTAGCAACTTTTGTATACTTGATAAAATTAATATAATCATGGAATTCTATAGGGATCACCCATATTTCATATGTCAATTGCTAATATAGCTTTTATCTCAATTTCTAGTAGATGTCTTGAATTTGAATGGTTTCTTTGAATTTTGAGTTGCATTTTCTAATCATAGGGTTTCTAATTGGTGCATATGCTAAATTAGTTAGAATATCTTAAGTTTTTATTCATTTCATGTTGCTCTATATTCAGATGTGCAAATATTATTTGATTATAGTAGTAAATCCTTAAAGTAGGCCTAGTTCTTACTTGTAACTCTTTACATTGTCCTTTGAAATTTACCTGATATATAGTGGAATTTAAGCTCAGGCTATGTTGCATTATATATCGATTGAATGCATACTTAGTTTGCAATTGATGCTTTGTCATAATGTTTGAGACTAAAGTTTTCAATCACTTATTTATTTTCTACCTTACCCTTCTTTTTGCTGTTTTTTTCACACCATATCACTTTAGTTTTAGATTCATTATAAATATCCATTTAGACTAGCCTGTCGCTTAAATCTGGGACACAATTCACTAAGTATTAACATACACTCTCTATAATTTAGAAGGAATGAACCAAGGTGGCTCCCAACCACCAAATCATATAAATATTGTGGAATAGTTTATCTTGCTCTGCTACTATTTCATCATAGGAAACTATATTGTCAAAACCTAAAACTCATGCTCTAAATTTTTTAAATTCTAAAATGAGAAGTGTTTTTTAAACACTAAGATCACATGTGGTTCATTTAGGAGCATCAACAAACATATTGCAAATAGAATGATTAAAATTATTTTTAGTATCCTTGTAATGGATACTAAAAATAACCATATTCATCATATTTGCATGATGTGAATAAGATATATTAGGAATGGATAGTCACCCACTCTAATATCTTTCAAAAGAGATTTCATACAAAATTTATCGACCTCATAAAAATGCAAGTTTTATTAGAGTAGGTGGATTCACATACTAAGATATTTCATAGGATGAACTAATATATAATATAAATCAAGTTAGGTCATAGAAAAGATATGACATGTGGAACATGTTTACAATGACTTAGGTCTTAGAGTGGAGGCATAGTGAAAACAAATGCCACTTGTCCTATCTCCACCAGATTAGACCTAATATTCATATTCTAAATGAATTCATCTTAGAGAATCCTTTAGATTAAGAAGTCACCCACTTCAAACGAAAACCATTGTAGGGATACTGAAAAGGATCCTGTTAATCTTATTTTCAAGATGCCTAAGACAAAAATATTTAATAGGTATTAATAGGAGAGATAGAATAAGTGTCACTTGTTTTCAAGGATTCAAATTTAAAAAAAATAAGTGGCACTATGCCTCCACTCTATATGTGATTTATTATAAACGAAGTCCACTATTTTAGTTGTGTTAACTTGATTAATCAAATTTTATATTTTGAATGAATGGACCATTTTGAGAAATATTTTAGAGTTATAGGATTGATTCATTCATAATATAAATCCCACTCTAAATATATTTTTTAATAATGAATTCATTTTGAATATAAGTTAGCTTGGGTGCAATGTCTCATCAACGATGATCATGTAAATAAGACAAAACAACTAAGCTTTATATTCAAAATAAAGTCATTTTGAGAAATCTATTTGAGTGTCCTAAAAAAAAAATGAATTAAATATTTCAATTCATATAAAGGTTATGATATTCAAAAAACAAAATCTTTAAATATTTTCAAATCATATCCTAACAAGGTAAAAAAATATTTTCATTATTTTAAGAACTTTTTTGAATTTTGTATATTGGGTAAATTGAGATTAAAAAATGCATAAATATAAATAAAAAAGAGATATTAACCATCCTTGTTTTCAACATAAAAAATTCAATACTTTCAAATAAAATTGGTATTTCATAAAATTGAGATAATAAAGTGATAAAATATTCTAAAATTTGTCATTTTATTTAATACATGTACTCATCTATGCATTAAAATCTTTAAATATTATAAATGAATACATAGAATAAAGTTAATATTTATTTTTATTAATGTGTAGATATAAAAATATGATCTTATTTGATATATTAAACTTGAACACTTGAAAAATACCAATCATGGGTTAATAATTTTAAATTCATGAACTTAACACTACTAAAAGGCTCATGTTTACCATATCACCATGCCTAAATTAATTATTATTGAGGTTTAGGATTGATGTTGTCATTGATGTCAAAGGTTCTTAAGAAAGGTGTTCATGAGTTTATTGAATAAGGTTATTTTTTGATAGAATAATTGAGAGTTATGAAATTGTTTGAAGATAATATGAGTCATTGTATCACTGAAGATGTTTTCAAGGTGATCCTACAAGGATAAGACCTTAAGTCTAAGTCTGTAACTAGACTAGTTCTACACCCTGCTTGACTTAATGAGGTGTTATGAGGTGTTTCCAAGGTATATTAAGGATGTATGCTAGTTTTTTATCATGATAATAGATTATATGACATGTATATGAGGTGTTTAGTGCTTGGAAATTGGTTATAAATTTATTTTCAAGGCCTAATGTAGTTTATAGGTTAAGGTCTAAGCAAGCAATAAGAGAGAGTATGGCCAATGGGACATGAGGTTATATTTCCAAGGAATTTTGGATAGGTGAGTATTTTCAAAGATATGTTATATTTTTTAAAGAATTTTCACAAAGTTTGAGTTCATGGTTTACAAAAAAAGGTGTTAAAAGTGGTTTTGAGGTCTCTCAAGTGCACAGAATGAAGGGGTCTTAACCTGAAAAGGACTTTCAAGTGTTCATTGGTACATGTAACCTATAAATTAGAACCTAATATATTCATGGTATATGGGGAATGGTCTTATATCAAAATTATATACATTAGTTTTTGGATTAAGAGGCTAGGTTTTATGAATGATCGTTAAGACTAGAAGATGGTTTAAACCCTCAAAGAACCCTAATAGTGACCCAATATGAAATAAGTTATAAAGTGATAATAATGGATTATTATGGATATTTTAATGATTTTATGTTGTATTAAACTCTCTCAATCATCTCTAGGTGTGATTGAGTTTTCAGGTGAGTGAGTGGACCCTATAGGAAAGGCCTTGTTTCATAGAGATTTATTATAGCAGTTAGAGTTGATGAAGTCAAAGTATGAAAATCATTAGATGGAAAAGGTTGAGAATTTTAGTTTATTTAAATGATGGTTTTTTATCAGGTTATATCCCTCATTTTTGATAAATTTATCATCTAAGATAACCTATTACTAATAGGCCTAATGGTGCAAACAGTGAGAAACCTAGACAAAAGCGAGAAGATGATTAGGGATGTATTATCATGGAATAGGGATGAATAAAAGTGCATGGAGAAAATTTTAAATGCTATTAATACATTTTAATGTTATATATAAGTTTTGGAGATTATTCTATATATAAAAATGTTTCTCACAAGTTGACTTGTCGAACTCAATGAGGTCTGTGTACAATGAAGTCATGAGATTATTCTGAAAGACCAATATTTCTATTTGATCATATTATATTTTTATATAATAATGGTATAATGATAAAATAATATCATCCAAATAAATTATTATTCTTTTAAATTTTTTATATAAGTGTTGAAGGTCAAAATCACCATGACTGGTCTTTAAAGAAAAATGGCAGTTTTGAGTCTTTTTTCTCTTTTAGGTATTTAAGGATTAAAAAATGACCAATACTAGATGAAGTATGATGAAGTATAATAAATTTGAGTCCTTTTTATCATTTAGGTATTTAAAGTTATGTTTATATGTTTTATTTCCATGGTTATTTATCTAATTTATTTTTTATCTTTAGTAGTTCAATATAGACTTTTTGGGTATGCACAAACCTAATTGTGAACATTACTAATGGTGTGCTTCAAGTGGTGGTTGGAGATAAAAGATGTCATAGAAATAATATGATTTTATTATGGGTATATTTTATTTTAATATTAATTTTTCATACCATGTATTAATTTTAAAAGTGTTCCAAGCATATCGAAGGGTAACGTGTGCTAATGAAGGCCTGATTAAATTAGGTCTTCTTAAGGCCTAAAAGAGGTTTTGGTCATATTATATGATAAACCTATTTTAATGTGTGATTAATGTTTTTTGAATATAATAATACATATTTTATTAAAAATATAATTGTAAAAGTGTGTATGTTTGACTAAGAGGTGTTTGAGCAAGAGCCTAGTATAAAAACAAGGCCTAATAGGCCTAATTAACTAGTTAGAATATAAGTGAGTTGAAGTGAAAGATATAGTAATTTGAAGAGATTAAGAATATATTTTAGACTACAATAAGGGTGAAAAAAAACTATCATGAAGATATAATAGGGTTACTATGTATGAAAATCAATGTCAGATGACCTAATCAAGTCAAGAAGAGGGCTAGTTGAGCAAAGAAGCCTAGATGGCAGTTTGAGAGGGATAGGAGTGTGAAGAGATGAATAGGTGGTCATCATCAGTTGTTTGATAAATAATTTTATTTTAATGTGATAAAATCAATTAAATGGTTGAATTGGTGTTAAGTCATCTAGGGGGTTGGTGCCTCCTTGTAAGTGGGTGCTTACTAAAGCCTAGCTAGGTTGGTGCTTAACTAGTTGGGGTTGGTGTTCCATGTGAAGTTGGTGATTCACTAAATTTGATATTTTAACTTATAATACTATATTATATTTGCATATATCATTGGTTTTTATTCTCCTTGATGGTTTCCCACTCATATGTGTGTTTCTTATGCTATGCTCACATGAATGAATATTTATGCATTGATATATCTGTGTATTGCTTTGATGGCTCAAGGAATGTTAAAGTACATGTGAATAAATTTTTAAGAGAATAATTCACCCACCCTCTTAGTTATTTTTTTCCCAATAATTGGTATTATATCCTTTTATTTTGAAACAAGTCTGATAGCTTGAAGGTGATCATAATAAGCACAAGATGTATTATGATAAAAAGGAAGAAGCCAACATGTATCATGAAGAAGTCTCCTATGAAATTAAAGAAGGAGAAGATATAATAGACCTTGAATATGATCTCATAAGTTCCCTTGATGATTTGAAACATCAAAATAATACTATTAAGGATCTCAAGAGTCAGTTAGAAGGTGTCAATATAAGGTTTAGGTCAAAGGAAGTTGAGTATGACCAATTGAAGATAGAGATGGCTTATTTAAAGGTTGATCATGATAAAATAATAAAAAATATGAGAATGTTTGAGAGAGATCATGATAATTCATAACAATTCAAGAGTACCAACATGAAAATACCAATCAAATAACTCAATACAATAAATGATAAGTCATCATGGGACAATGGGAAAAGGAGTAATAAGTCAAGAGGTAAGTACATAAATGTTGTTTGTTACATCTATCATAATATATGACACATTTCAATATTCTACTCTAATAGATTTATAAGGACATCAAGATTTAACAAGATATATGAAGCTCTTAAAACATGAAAAGAATCAAACATTGGTATGGAAGCCAAATCAATTTAGGCCTGATCATATTTAGCTTAAGAGTTAATATGGATTATTTTCCAAGGAGGAACAAAAGACCAAAGAGGATTCTATGCTAGCTCAAACTTCCTTTCACATTCAAGATGAAGGCATGGAATGGTACATAGATAGTGGTTACTCAAGCCACATGAAAAGAGATATAAATAGTTTCATATCATTGAAAAAGGATGATGCAAGAATAGTAAGGTTTGGAGATAACACAACTGACAATATAGTTGGCAAGGGTATCTTTAATTTAGACAATGGGAAGACCAAAAAACAAAATGTGTTATATGTGTAAGGTTTGAAACATAACCTGATTAGTGTAAGTCAAATGTGTAATCAAGGACACACACTAACCTTTCATGATAGAGGGTGTGAGATAAGGAGAGCTAAATTAGGAAGGCTAATTACCAATGCTAAGAGGACTGAGAATAATCTATATGTCTTGAATGAGATCAAGAAGGAAAGATATTTCATAAGAAAGATAGATGAAAGTTGGCTATGACACAGATGGTTAGGTCACCTAAAATTTGATAATCTGGTCAAGATTAACACTAATAAGTCTATGAAGAACATACCTAAGATCACCAATCCTATAAATATACTTTACAAGGCTTGTTAACATGGTAAGCAAACTAGAAGAAGGTTCACATCCAAGGAGTACTCTACTACAAGACCATTGGAGTTAATACACACTCGTCTATGTGGGATTATAAGAATTCAAAGAATTCAAGGAGATGGCTACTTAATGTTACTCATATATGATTACACAAGAATGACTTGGGTTGCATTCTTGAAAAAAAAATTAGAAGTTCTTGACAAGTTCAAGGAATTCAAGGCTCTTGTTGAGAATGAGAAGAATGAGAAGATCAACTACCTAAGATCTAATAGAGGAGGATAGTTTTGGTCTAATGAGTTTGATTAATTTTATGAGGTTTATGGAAAGGAAGAATAAGACAGTTCAAGAGATAGTTAGAACTATGCTAAATGAGTCTATATTATCTGATGGATATTGGAAAGAGGTAGTAAGCATTGTTGTCTATATTTAGAATAGAGAACAAATAAGGACTAATGACAACAAGACTCCTTATGAACTATGGAAAGATAAACCTACCAATGTGGAACACTTTAGAGTGTTTGGGAGCAAATGTTTCATCAAAAAAATGATGAAGACTTGGTAAAGTTTGATTCAAAATTTGATGAAGGCATATTCTTAGGATACTCATTAATGAGCTTAGCCTATAGATGTTATAACAAGAGGTTAGAAAAGATAGTGGAAATCACCAATGTGAATATCAATGAGATAAAGTAATTACACTCATAGTGAAAGAAAATTTTAAAGAATCCAGACTTTAAGAATGGAGATGAGACCATATAGGTTGATGAGGAAGAAGTTGAAGAGATATAGGACTCAAAAGGACCCTTAAGATAGATTCAAAGAGATCACCCTGAATATCAAATCATTGTCAACAAGAATGTAGGTATGTAAACAAGGATAAGAATGATAAGTAATCTAAATTGAGTTAATGTTGATATATTATCCAAGATTTAATGCAAGAGTTTTATAGAAGCAAGAAAAGACAAATTTTGGATAGGTGATATGAATGAGGAGTTAGACCAAATAAAGAAGAATGAGACTTAATAACTAATTCCTAGGCCTAGAGACAAGAATGTCATTTTTAGAAATAATTTAAAAGAAGATGGAGAAGTTACTAGGAACAAGGATAGATTGGTATGCAAAGGATATGCACATGTTGAAGGGGTAGACTTTAAGGAAACCTTTGCACCAATATCAAGATTGGATGACATTATATTATTTCTAGCATATTTTTGATTTAAAGGATTCAAGGTATACTAGATAGATGTCAAATACCCCTTTTTGAATGGGAATTTGGAAGAGGAAGTGTACATTGAGCAACCCAAGGGGTTCTCACTATCAGATGATAAAGACTATGTTTGCATATTTAAAAAGGCTCTTTATGGTTTAAATCAAGCTCATAGAGCTTGGTATGCTAAGTTGGATAGGTATATATTATATCAAGGATTCAAAAGAGTAGTTTTAAATAGTAATCTATATATCAAAATAGAAGATGACTATCCGTTGATAGTGGTTGTCTATATGGATGACATCATCTTTGGTGAAAACAATGAGAACATGACCAAGGCCTTTACAGAGGTGATGAATAAATAGTTTGAGATGTCCATGCTAGGATAACTATAATTATTTCTTGGGTTACAAATCACTCAATTTAAAAAACGTATATTCATCTCACAAGCCAAGTACATAAGAGAGATGTTGAATAATTTTGAAATAGAATATTGCAAGGTAGTTAGTACACCCATAATCACAAGGTGTAAGTTAAGCAAGGAAGGATAGTCTTCAAAGTTCAATAAAATGTCATATAGGTCAATGATTATAAGTTTTATATACACCATAGCCTCTAGACCTTACATCATGCAAGTAGTAGTCTTATGCAAAGGTTTTAAGTAGATCCAAAGGAAAATCATCTACAATCAGTCAAAATGATACTAAGGTATCTCAAGGGGATCATGGAGTATGGATTTTGGTATCTAATAAGAAAGGATTTTAATTTGATAGCCTACATAAATGAAGACTAGGCAGGAAGTATAGATAACAGGAAGAGTACCAATGGATGAGATTTCTTCTTAAGTGGATACCTAGTTTCTTGGATAAGCAAGAAGCAACCTTTTTTAGCATTATCGACTTGTGAGGCTAAGTACATTATAGTAGGTTCATGTTTCACTCAATTCCTATGGATGAGATAGACCCTAAAAGACTACAAGGTGGAGTATGATGGTCTTAGCCCTTTCTATTGTGACAATACAAGTGTTATAAGAATTTAAAAAAACCATGTCATGCACTCAAGGACCAAGCACATTCCCATCAGGTATCATTTTATAAGAGAGTAGGTAAATGAATAAAGTGTCAGACTTGAGTATGTTTCTACATAGGATTAGATTTTATAAATCTTTACCATATCACTTCTAAAGGTAACTTTTGAATACCTAAGATAGAAACTAGGTGTAATTTCTACCCCTAGTAATCATTAAAGAATCTAAAGTACATAAGGGGAGATAATTAGGTTCATTAGCTCCAAGAATAGGGAATGTATTCCAAGAAGGTATGCATGAAGATAGGGGGAGCATGTTTATATTATATCTCATAAACTCATAGTTATGTATGTTGAGTATTTTGATTACGAATGTGATCTAAAAAGTTGTAGACATCAATTTATCATTTATGTCAAAGGGAGAGAAATACTAGAATGGAGAGATAAAAAATATTAGTTTATAGTATATTTTGACATCAATGACAAAGGGGGAGATTGTTGAGCATTGTTCTTATTTTTGAGGTTTATCATTGATGTCAAAGGTTCTTAAGAGATGTGTTCATGAGTTCATTGAATAATACTATTCTTTGATAGCATAATTTATAGGTATCATATTGTTTTAGGATCATATGAGGCATTGGATCACTCAAGAGAGTTTCAAGGTGAGCCTACATGAGTAAGACCTTAAGTCTAAGTCTACAACTAGACTAGTTCTAGACCCTATCTGACCTAATGAGGTGTCATGAGGTGTTGACAAGGAATATTAAGGATGTATGTTAGTGTTTGAGCATGATAATAGGTTATATTACATATATATGAGATATTGAGAGCTTGGACAATGGTTAGAAGGTCAGTTTCAAGGCCTAATGTGGTTTGCAAGTCAAGATCTAAGCAAGCAATAAGAGATTATGGCCTAATGGAGAATGATGTTATTTTCCAAGGAAATTATGGATAGGTGAGTGTTTTAAAAGGTATGGTATATTTTTTCAAGCATGTTCACAAAGTTCGAGGTCATGGTTTGCAAGAATAGGCATGAAAAGTGGTTTTGAGGTCTCTCATGTGCAAAAAATGAAGAGTTATCAACCCGAAAAGGATTTTACCCTCTGAATTATAACTTAATATATTAATGGTATATGGTTAAGGGTCCTATCTCAAAATTTCAATTATTAGCTTTTTGATTAAGGGGTTATGTTTTATGAATGATTGTTAAGACTAAAAGATGGTTTAAACCCTCAAAAAACCCTAATAGTGACCCGATATGAAAGAATTTGTTATAAAGTGATAAAAATGGATTGGTATGGATATTTTAGTGATTTTAGATTATATTAAACTCTCTTAGGAATTTCTAAGTGTGATTGATCTTTAGGTGAGTGAGTGGACCCTATAAGAAAGGCCTTGTTTCTTAGAGATTTATTATAGTAGTCAAAGTTGACCAAGTCAAAGTATGAAAATAATTTGAAGATAAGGTTGAAACTTTTATTTTATGTCCATTATGGTTTATATTCAAGTTTTATCTCTTATGTGTGCTAAACCAGTCATCCAAGATAACCTATTGCTAATAGGCCTAATGGTGCAAATAACGAGAAACCCAAGCAAAAGTGAGAAGATGATCAGGCATGTTTTATCATGGAATAAAGATTAATCCAAGTGAATGGATAAAATTTTAAATAATTTTAATACATGTTTATGCTAGATATAATTTTTGGAGATCATTGTATATAAAAAAAATCTGATCACAAGTTGACTTGTCTAACTTAGTGATGTCTGTGTACAGTGAAGTCATGAGATTGGTCTACAAGAACAATATTGGAGTTTGAAAATATTATATTTATATATAATAAGCTATAATGATCAAATAATATCATCCAAATGTATTATGAATATTTTAAAGTGGTCATACAGGTGTTTAAGGTCAAAATCATCATGACTGGTCTTTAAGGAAAAATGACAGTTTTGAGTGACCAAGGTGTAGGAGTGTTTTTGAGTCCTTTTGATCTATGTAATTAATTATAATGCACTTGGTTAAGTTTTTAATTTATTAAATTTTATGTTTATATGTTTTATTTCCATGGGTTTTTTAATGTAATTGATGTTTTATCTTCAGTAGTTCAAGATATATGCACATGCCTAATTGTGAACATTACTAATTGTGTGATTCAAGTGGTGTTTGGAGATAAAATATGTCATGAATATAATATGAGATTATTAGGGGTATATTTTAGTTAAATATTAAGTGTTTATACCATGTATTAAGTTTTAAAGTTATCTAATAAGATCAAAGGGTAATGTGTGCTAATGAAGGCCTAATTAAATTAGGTCTCCTTAAGGCCTAAAAGAGGTTTTAATACTATATGATATAAATAACCTAAGTTAATATTTGATTCATGTTTTTGTCATATATTAATACCTATTTTATAAAAATATAAGTGTACAAGTGTATATGTCTGACCAAGAGGTGTATGAGCAAGAGCCTAGTATAAGAACAAGACCTAATAGGCCTAATTGTCTAGTTAGAGTATGAGTGAGTTGAAAAAAAAGGATATAACACTTTTAAAAGATTAAAGAGGAATTATATACTATCATAAGTATGCATATAAACTATCATGAAGATATAACAAGGTTATTGTGTATGAAAATCAAGGCTAGATTACCTAATCAAGTCAAGAAGAGGGCTAGTTGAGTGAAGAGGCCTAGAAGGTAGTTTTAAAGGGATAAGAGTGTGAAGAGATGAAGAGGTGGTCATCATTATTTTTTTGATAAATAAGCTGATCAAATAGATTATGTGGGTAATTTGGTGTTGAGTCATCTATTGGGTTAGTGTCTCTTTGCAAGTGGGTGCTTGCTAAAGTCTAGTTGGGTTGGTGCTCAGCTAATTAGGGTTAGTGTTCCATGTGAAGTTGGTTCTTTAATAAATTTTATCTTTTGACTCATAATAATATATTCCATTTACATAAATTAGTGGATTTTATTCCCCTTGAGGTTTTCTTACTCATATGTGTGTTTATTATGTAATGTTCACGTGAATGACTATTTATGCATTATTATATCTTTGTATTAATTTGATGGTTCAAAGAATGTTATAGTACATGTGAAAGAAAGTTTTAAGAGACTGATTCATCCCCCTTCTTAGTCATTGTGTTTTCTAGAGTATGATATTAAAATTATGATTGCTCAAATCCTTATAAATTTCACTTTATATAAAACTTTATTTCTATTATGCACAAATAGTTAAAAATATTCAACAATTTTTTACCATCTTAGGCACTAGGATCTATATTAGGACATTAACATCAACACTAGTATCCAAAATCTGACGCTAGTGTCCCTACCTTCCAAATGGTCAAATTAAAAATCTCTCAACATTCACGAGTTAACCTATTTATATTATTTGACCCTTTTGTGATATTATTTTAAAAAGTGTGGTATAAATACAAATCAAAATACATTCATTATACATATATGAAAAAACACCAAGCAAACATCTCTCAAACTCATACTACACTACTAAAAATCACTAGCACAACTAAACTATTTTACCATATTTTTCTCTATTTATAAATTAGTCATAGGATTAATTTTCTTACAAGTCTAAATCATTCAAAGAAAAAATCATCATCATTATTTATCAAGTTATAATATGGATCACTACATGCACTTGAATATAACATATTACATAATTTTTCACACACAAATCCACATAAGGGAAAGAACTACATCAGTTTGAGACCCTCTTTCCAGATTATATGACTATATAGGTATCACTCATTCATAGATGGGAATTTGATTTCAGCTTGACTTCACTTGAGCCCACTAACCCTTATTTTTTAAGGTGACATGCCAAGTTGGAGGTCCAAGGGTTTTGAGTAAAATATTGATTTTGGGAACATGTGCACATGATCTGAATTGAAAACTTAAAAGGCATAATATATCCTAATATTCATAGGTTTTTTGTATAGAAAAGAGTGTGTATCTTGAGCTGAATATAAGTTTTAAAACCAAGACATAAGTGTCGATGGTAATGTCTAGATCTCAATGGTAGTGTTAGGGATGACAAAGGGAAAATTTAAATAATCTCAATAATTGAGACATATCATCAGTTTACCTTATTATACACTTTTACCTATTAGATATGCCTATGAATCAGTGAATAATCTAATTATTATTCCTCCTTTGTATTAAAAGTTTTAGAATATTATTTTTATATTTAGAATATTCTCTCATATTTAACATATTTATCATAATATTATAAATATTAATTCATTTAATTAACCTACT
This sequence comes from Torreya grandis, assembly GCA_037957365.1. Classification (NCBI taxonomy): domain Eukaryota; kingdom Viridiplantae; phylum Streptophyta; class Pinopsida; order Cupressales; family Taxaceae; genus Torreya; species Torreya grandis. Next base: position 1,929,448 of record JARHVA010001917.1, on the reverse strand, counting down.
CTTATAATATCTTGCTCCATATTTGATTAGGCTATTTCCCCCACTCTTAATTTCAAAAAGGGTTATATATTTGGTAAATTCTACGTCTAATTATTCTTGCATAACCATACCTTACCTTAAGTTTTTCATTCATTCTAGGATTTCTAATTTTATGTTTGATCTCTTTCATGTTTTCTTATGCTCTTGCCCAAAATCATATTGCTATTAAAGATAAAATTCAAAATTATTTCATGGAATTTTTTTGTCAAGTCAAGCATAACCTATGAACAAGAAGATTATATGCTTACAATGCTATAGATATTGATAAAAAGTAATACAAAATGTTAACAAATTATCATTACTACAATATTGAATCAGAAATCTTTTTGATAACAAGTACATAAAAAATGCATGTTTGACACCTTTTATTGTTCCACCTATAATTCAAGGTTATAATAGCCACCATCTTAATTCCACTTTGGATATCATTGTCTATCTTATTAATAACCAACAAGGTAGGTCATCACATAATATACATAGTCAACATTTTCCATCTTAACCCCCTCCATCTCCCATAACAATATTAAATACGCATGTGCCAAACATTCCTTTATTTTGTCATATAAATTTTGTAACATTAATAATGATATCATGGATACCTTAAAAAAATCAAATGATAAAAATGTTCCTTCATGCAATGACTTAAAATTAAGTAATATTCCTACACTTTCAAATGATTTGAATCAAATCCACTAATAATAGTGATTAATACATTATCCCTATATTTCAAAAATATGATCAATTACAATCGATAAGTACATATTTTCAATGTTTACCAATTACTACTAGTATTCCTATATCCAAGATGGATTCTATAGGAGAGCTCCAAAGGCAAGTTTAGATTATAAAATTACAAATAATTTCATGTAAGGCAACTATTAATAATAACATTGTCAAAAATCCACCTCTCACATGAAATGTATTTAAATACCCTTATTCAACCAGAATTTTCATTCCCATGTTACCACTATTTGATGGTGAGGATACCCTTCCAATCATTTGACACAATATTTTCATAACTTTGGTCATTGGTCTAAATATGGATGTTTATTTCTAAAAGCCTTTGATATAAATTTAAAAAAAGAAGCTAGTGATTGGTTATATAGTCTTCCCAATGGTTCTTTACCCACTTTCAAAAATATAGAGGACATATTTTTATCATATTTTTCATAAGCATGATGTGCCCAAATTTACATTGGAACATTTACAAGAATTTAAAAACATGCTAATGAATCTATTTGAGATTATGTTATATGATTTAAAACTACATCATAATCTTTAACATGTTGACCCTTAGACTTAGAAGTGCAATTCATATTTAGTAAGGGTCTCCTTTCTACACTTAAATAAAATGAATTGCATAATCATTGTCTATATTTTGATAGTTTATATTTGGAAGTGCACAAGTATGCATGTGAGATAATCCACAATAATAAAAAGATAAATAATTTACTCTACATAGAAAAATTTTATATAGTGAAAGCAAATTTCCAAGATAATTTTATCCTTTTATGAAGCCATCAGATAAACATATTATACAATCAATAAACCTTAAAAAACATCGAGATGCACCTACAATACATTTGTTGATGTTATTAGAAAATAAACACATTACATTACTTGCTACTAGACATCAAACAACATGTCTTCTACATAAATAAGATAAATCATTGTGTGCCTATCATAAAACCACAAGACATGATACATAACATTGCACTACATTATAAGAGAAAATTTAATAGTAAAAATGTAAAAGTATCATTGTTATGACAAAAAATCGACCAACTCTTTCTACTATGACAATTCAACAAATATTACCTATAATTTTAACAATTAATAAGTGTCCTCACCTATGGGACTAGGTATTTCACCCTAATATGTAAAAGTAAAAAATAAAAAAAAATAATCAAGAAAATATAAGAACATTCAAATAGAGAAAGAATACAAAAAAATCAATATTTACCCATTTATTGGATTTTAAATATGTGTTTATAACTAGTATATCATTTCATTTCTATACACACATATGTTTCATGGGTACTTGAGTGTAATACATGCATACACTATATACATGATACATGAACATATAAATTTTGGACCTTTCCCCCACCTATGAGACACATTACGTTGGGAGCATATGCCACATTAATCATGATTGATACATGTTACACTGTTTTATGATCACCTTAAATTATCATATTGAACTTATATACGGATGCTTACACATGTCTATTCTCATTCTTATATCTTACATAGTGTGCTAGATATGTTATGCTACAAGACATGTTGCTAACAGACGTATGCAAGAACTAGTATGATATGCTTATGTTGGTGTAATTATTATTTGATACCTTGATTTGACTAAAAATTGAACATATTTCTTATTTGTTGGCCATAATACCATTGAGTGTTGTTTATTTGGTGTGTAGACATATGAACATGTGCTTGCCTTGAGTGTGCAGCATTTGAACATGTTCTTTGTTTATAGTCTTTTGTGTGGCATTAAGTGCTCTTGTGTGTGTGCTTGAATATTTTTTGAGCTTGTGATTTTTACTTATAAACATTGCCATGATCCACATCATGCATCTTAGCATTTTTTGTGATTGGATATTTTGAGCTTCATTGATATATCTAATTAGATGTGATACCACTATATAATTTATTACTACATGATTGATACCATTTATGACATGTTTATCTTATCCTTTTGAGATAATCTAATTACTAGGTTCCAGTCCCCTCCCCTCAAAAAGAGGGAATATAAGTTGGGGTATGTCATAGATACACGACTCCACACATACACTATTGGTAAAATTAGTAGAATTTGATATAATTTACATTATTTAGATATATATTTGGAACAAAATATTATGAATTTGAAAATAATTTTTACTAATTTGAGATAAAGTTTTTCAAATTTGTGATAGATATTATATACACTGTATAGGTCAGAGTTACATTTTGACTGATACTTCAGCTTGAAATAGGTTAGAGGTGAATATGCCATGAAAATACACCAAATTAGATATACATTCATATTATACATTATTTAAAGTATATTGATGAGGGGGCATGAACATGGTTCATTACATTCTCACCACACATTGATACATCAACTTTTACAAGATGTAATGAATGAACCTTTTATTTATCCATAGTAGTTGGATACCTTGAGTAGTGTGGTCAAAACTCAGTACCCTGAATGGTCTTGGCACTATTCCCATTTTAAAATTGAGATGGTTACACCATTTGACCTTGGTTAGATATGCTAGATTAAGTTTGTATTTGAGTTATGTGATTGAGATTTAGTGTTCTTAATAGCCTTTGCACAACTCATCCTTACACCAAATTGGGGGAATGATCACCCTCAAATTCTCCTCCTCACATCTCCAAGGTTCAATTTTGGACCTCTATATCCAATGATTCAACAAGGAAGCATCATCACTAAATCAAATTACTAATGGGAAAAATGGTTGCATTAACACAAAGGTGTATTGATTTCTTGCTCTCTTTATTTCCAAACATTTCAACTATTCATTTTAAGATTATATGAACCAATTACACTGTAACATGTTCTTGATCATAGGTAAACCATGATGTAGAAAAAGAGGTTAAACTTCTAGAGGCCATAACTTTTGATTCATAGCTCTGACTGAGCCCATCTTCATGCCAAAATAATTGGATTAAAAATTTAAATGCAGCCATATCCTACCCTTCCAATTATGGGATGTTTTTGATATTTTTTAGAGGCCATATGTGACCATCTAAGGGTCTAAAATTGTAATTTTATTTTATTTTTAGATTTGTTCTAAATTTATAAATTGTCTATTTTTATAATTGGATTTGAACTTTAGTTGAAATTCAATTGATGGGTTAATTTTAGAGTTTAGTTTATTTTTGGAGCTTTTTAGAGATGCTCGCTTGCATGTAAAACTTACTAAAAATAGTAGGTCAAGTTTTATTTAGTTTTAGAGTTCCAATTTTTGCTTGTCAACTCCAATTCTAAGTCGAGGCTTATTTATGAATGGTTTATTATTATTTGAATAATGCAATACAAATCAATACTGGTTATTATTTATAATTTTAGACTACTGAATTTTTATTTGTCTTGATAACAGTCTAGTTCAATTTTTGGTATCAGAGCAAGTTCAAATATTAGACATGTAAGATATGGTGAGAGCATGAGGAGGAATCATTCGAATTAACCATGTTATGTAGGAGCTACATAGGTAAGTAGTATAATTAACTAATATCATTATGAATCAAAGACAAATGAGAGAAAAATATGATGTAGAAGATGACACATATCATGAAGAAGAAATTATACAAGAAGAACAACAAGAATAACTACCATAAATGGAAGAGAGGATGGTTAAAGATTTAGAAAGAAGGAATGAAGGAATCAAAGTTGACATTCCAGATTATGGTGGAGGTTTAAAACTAGAAGAGTTGATAGATTAAATAAACATCTTGGATAATTTGTTTGAATGGAGAACTATGAGAGAAGACAAGAGGCTAAAGTTTACATGCATGAAATTTAAGGGTCATGCAATGATTTGGTGGGATCACCAGTAAAAAGAAAGACATAGAAAGGTAAAGAGAAGATCAACTCATAAAAAAAGATGGAGAAGAAGCTAAGGGAGAAATTTATTGCTATAGATTATGCATAAACCCTATATAGAAGATTTTATAATTTGAGGCAGGAGGATCACATTATATAAGAGTATACATATGAGTTTTACAAGCTTTCTATTGACCAAATTTGACCTTTAGGTCAAATTGGGGCACCCCTAGGTAAAAACATGACTATTAAGCATTTTAGGGGTCTAATATAGATGTAACAAGGTGTTTTATAAATTAATTAATGTCACTTAATGTTTTACTAGCCTTGGTCATTAGTTATTTTAGTCTTTATATCATTTTTGGGTTCTTTTGAGGTCAAAAAAAGTGAATTTAATGACTTGTACAGATTTATTGAGAAGTGTGAAGATTATAAAATGTGATGTCAAATCCCATGTGTCCTTATAGGTCTTAAATAACTAATATAATTGAAAAGTGGCAAGTTCATCAAAAGAAAAGTTAATTTTCTTGGGAAAGGAAGAGATTTTGGCACTTGTATGACCCATTAGGAAGTGTGACACATGGGAGAAGGGTGTAATATGAATTTTAAGCTTCTTTAAATCCATATCAATTATTTACATTCTATATAAATTTTATTTTTGTCTCAAAACCATTCTACTCCCTTTTCACTTTTTTTGGCAAACAAAAGTGACATTTAGGTTTTTGCTCAGTATAAATATCTCAAGAGGTTTCAACTTAAAATACTTGGAGAGGTTAAATTACACTCAGATAAATTAATTTACATATAATTATTTTGAATAATGGTTGATTTTTCTTCATGAACCATCCTCATGAAGTTGACTATATGTTTTTGCTTGCTTATCTATGCATCCTACAGGTTTTACTCTTGTTTGGAAAGGTACATACAATTCACTTGATAAGATTAGTTATATAGGATTTTTACTCCATTTTATCATTTTATCTATTATTTTTTTCATGTTTCAATTTGGTTTTATGAGCCAATCACTTTAAATTTTCAAACTATTCTCATTTGGGATGATAGACCAATTTTCCACCATTTTTAGATCCTAATGATTTGTCAATGATTCAAATGGGTTATGATAAGTTTATTATAATATTAAAATGTGATTTTTATCTAATTTAATTTTAGGTTATTTCTCCAAGTAATTTTTATGAGAAGGTAGTTATAAAATACCATATAACTAATCTGCGATATGACTGTCATACCAGTTAACTAAGTGCTTGCAAAGAGTTAAATATTTAAAGTGAGGTTTTAAGACTTGTTCAAAATTTTTACAGTTATATCATCCTTTTGAATAAATATTCAAGGGATCAATATCTTTCATGATAAAATTCAATACACACATGTTTCCAGTTCTACTTTTCTACCTGCCTGCAATCCTCATGCACCTACAGGTGCCCTCACAAGAAAAGTTTATTGAAAATAAAGTTTGAAGCCCTAAAGAGTTCCTCAAAAATTAAAATAATCAATTTTTAATCCTTGATATAGGAATATAATATAAATATAGGTATAAATCATGCATACTATTCATCTTTTCCCTTTATTGCTTGCATACAATGAATGGTCACCTACAAGTAGTCTAGCAGAGAGTTGAATATCCATTTCAAGTGTGAAACATGTTAGTGGATTTTTTTTAAATAATAATATCATTAAATGATCATAACAAACTTGTATATAATATTATATTTCTAAAAGGTTGAATGTCACCCTCGAGCACAAATTGACTGTGTTTAGGACTATCTACCCTAAAGATGTAAAATAGAGGCCTAGGGCCATTTTGATAAAGTCATATGATAGGGTTTTAAGAGTTTATGGTGCATCCTTGTGTGATAATATATCATCCATATTATGGTAAAAAAACATTTAAAATAAGGAGGTCAAGAGGAGTAATGAATACTAGTTGTTGAAGATCTCAAACTTGTCAATTTATGCACTAAAAACAGTCAGTGTTACCTACAGGATTGAGTTATAAAGAGACCCATACATTCAAAAATTGCAAAACTAAACTATGCCTTCATGTTGGAATGATTTAAAATGTTTCAAAGAGACATATATGGTATAAATTATCATGAAATGAATGAGACTTTGTGATTTGCTTCTATACTCACCTACAGTCTATACAAGCAATTTTAACACCCATCTATAACAAACAGGCAAATAGTGAGCTAGATTTAGTGCTTTAGTGATGTTTTAAGGGAATATAAAGCAAGTAAAGGTATAAAAATTCACTATGTGACCTAAAGTAATTAAAATTAGGGATTTAATAATCACAACCAAGTCCAAATGAGCTCATACACACCTATAAGGGTCAGTACAGGTAGGGTTTCTCAGTTAAAGGTAGGGAACTCAACTTTTGAGATTAGAGTGTATGTGAAGGGCTTAGAGATATTATAATGATGAATAAAGTATGTTAATACCTTCATTATGACCAGGATTATCTTCATTACTACTAAAAATGTAAATAAAACCTACACAGAACCCCTAAAGACCCTAAGTACACCTACAACCATGATGATTGACTATGTTGGCAGTGGGTTAAGGAGTGAGGTATGGAAGTTGTCAAAGTATAGGAATGATCTAAAATGATCCAATAAAACATAAAAATTAACCTAAGGTAATAATACTAATTTTTAATCTTTATCTCCAAGTCCAAACCACATATCAATACCTACAGGGGTTTTTTCTAAGAAGAAATACAGTCAGTTGTAATGTAGTAAAACAATGAATAGGTTTCTTGATGTGGAAGTGCATAAAGATGAATGAAAGGTATAATAAAATTTAAAATGGTATAAATATGTCACATTATTCCTCTAACATTTTATTTCAAGTTAAAACTACATAAGAAAACCTACAAAACATAGTCATGAAGGGAACCCAGTCTTGATTGGTCAAGTGTGTGAGGAGTTCATGAGAGTTTGAAATGATGAGTGGAGAATATAATACATTAAATGTGATCATAATAGCCTAATTACACTATTTTTTTTGATATTTTATAGTGAAAGTATTCTAATAATGTAGACACACAGTCCATTTTAGAGATTCTTACACACAGTCCTTGTGCAAAGAGTTCAATCTTGGATTTTAGAGAATTTGAGGGGTCAAAACACCAAAACAAGGGATAAAATTGTGTATAAAACCATTTTTTTAAGACAGTAAAACATTCAATTTTTCCTAGGAAAATAGGAGATTTACCTTTGTTTTGTCTCAGACAGAGGGCACTCCCCTCAATACAAACTCTGACAGGTTGTGAAGAAAGTGAGTGATAGGATGAACCAAGATTTGAGTAAGACATAAAGAATATTTTTGAAGTTTAAACACACTTATGGTAACATGATAAGTACTTTACATAAGGAATTAATCTAATAGAATGCTCTGGACTACAATGTTTGCAAGCAGGCCTATTAGGCAGGTTTTAGCCTAAAGTCCAAACAAGGGGTCAATTTCAAGTTTATCCCTAATTGAGATTTTAAATTAGTTGTGACATGTTTTTGGGATCATGTTATATGTTTTTTATCTATTTAAATTTAAATAGACTCAGTTTGATAGCCTAAACCATAAGAGTGCAAGTAGGCCTACTAGGTAAGGATTAGGCCTAGTGCCTAAAGAGGAGGAATTTCACACTTCTAACCTTGGATATGACTTTAAACATATTGAATAATGTTTTTTGTAAACTATAAATATGTTTTAAATCTTTTATAGGTAAAATAAAACCAAAGGAAGCCATTCTTGGACCTTAGATCAACTCAGATCTGTAGGAAATTAAAGGACAAGCTCGATATGAGAGGTTCAAGTGCTCATATATTTTTAGAGGATTTGCATGGGAAATAGAGGAGTTAAATTATGTTATAAAAAGTCTTAAAATATTAATTTTTGTAATTGGTTGAAAACTTGGATGTCATAAATTTATGAACAAACCTCAAGAGTCAAAATTGTCAAAAACCCTTACAAACCTTGATTAAGGACCAGTTTGGAGAAATAGAGATAGAAATATAATATAATAGAATATTTTTTCCATGAAACCTATTGGTAATCATATATGACTCACTTATACTCCATTCCATGCTTTTTAGTTGTATGGACTTGTACAGATGGGGTGATAAATAAGGTATTTTTGACTATTTTTTATGTTGTGTAGGTTCTAGAAGGATTTTGAAGATGAAACCAACTTTGAGAGAAATATAAATACTTTTGATAACTCCCCATTTTAATTTCATACCTTATAAAAACTCCTAGGTTCTTCAATAAGAGTTCTCATTTTAGCCAGTCAAAACTAGCATATTAGACAAGCTAGTGAGGAGTGTGAAAACTCTAAGGGAAAGTGATTTTAAGGTATCCTTGATGATTATAAGTTAATTTATGGTCTTTAAAATTATCATAAACTCCATCTCACATATTTTCATGAAAAATTTAAGCCAAATTTGAGGCCAAGTGTGTAGGGTGCATGGAGGAGGAGTTTTCTTGATAACAAATGATGATTGCTCACTTCCAAATGATTTTATAGGACCAGGCATACAACCAATGCATGGAGAGCCATTAATGAGACCCTTAAAATTATTTATGATTATTATACCTAGTCTTAATTAGTTATGAGGCATTAAAATAGGGTTAATCATGAAGCCAATTATTTTGAATGAGTCAAGGAGTTTTTATGCTACTTTTCATGAGGTTTATGACTTGGATTCAAATTTTTAATTCTTAACCTTTAATGGTTCATCCCATATCCTCTTCTCATGCACAATTAAATACTTTTATTATATTTACAAGTTTCATTGTGATCCTTGGACTTCTCTTTTCTTCTTTCTCTCTTAAGTTCTATAAGAACTAGCCATTTTGGCATTGTAATGGATGTTCCACGTGAGTATGAAAAATACCTACTCATTTGTATACCTTTTGATCAATAATAAAACTGATTTTTACCTCTTACATGACTATTTTTAGTGTGTTCTTTTGGAATATTTAATTTTCCATAAGTGATAACTCTTGTTTTCTTAGCATGATTGTTTTCATTCTATCATCTATTTGTAGTTAGAAAAGTTCTTTTTACAAGGCATGTGAAGTGTTCTAGGAGATTTAAAAGATTTAGTGATTTATTCTATTCATTATTTCCCTCATAGGCCTCTTGTCTAGGCCTCTTATCTTTACACATTCATCCATAATCTCATAGTGTAACATTGATGTGAGAAGATGAAGATTACAGAAGTATATGTTCAGTTTGTCCCTTGATTTCAAGTCTAACATGCATATGGTTGGAAGTCATCAATATATTTGGTGTATCACCTTCCTTAGGATAGTTTATTTTTAACTATCTCTCTCCCTTTTCACCCACTAAGTTTAGTTTTAGTTGTGATCTAAAGTGGTACATCAAGGAAGCTAGCCCTATCTATAGATTCACCTCATTCTTTAGGCTACCCACAAGTCTAGAGGTGTTTCTATTATGCCACTTGGATGAGGAGAGTTTTTCCATATCCTAAAAGGATGTAAATCTAAATGACAAAAAATTTCATATGTGTGGTTCATGATGAGATAGAAGAGCAAATAAATGTAAGGTATGTAAATAGTTTAAAGTTTTATATTCAAGATGAATTAAGCATGCATATAATACCTTGCATGGAGGAACTTTATCAATTAGCTTTGAATATTTAGAATAACATATATTGGAAAAGAAGAGGAAAATTCCTTCCTATAAGAGGATAAGGTGGATTTAATATAAATAAATGTGGGTTTAATACCACTAGATTAGAATAATCATGTGGTCCAAAAATATAAGAATATAATACACAAGGGTTTCAAAACCAATAAAGAGGAAGAGGATTTTAGAGAGGATGAAGTTATGGTGATGGTAGAGGATGGTTTCCAAACCAATTTAGGGCTTATATTTATTATAGATGTGGAGAAGAAGGCCATAGAAAATTTGAGTGTCAGCACTACCAAAATCAAGAAAAGAGGCAAAAGGATCACTCAAAAGTGAATTTAGTTAAATCTAAAATAGAAGAGCAAAATACTGAAGTTACAATAGCAAATATTAGAGAAAATCTCATGATGATAAGAATAATGATTGCTCCAAGGAAATAACATGTGGAATAAATAAGGTGGTGATACATGATTGTGAACAAATATATTTTAAATAAGGTGTACTTTAGGAGGTAATATATGCAAGGTAATTATAGATGGTGGTAGTTGTGAAAATATGGTTTGTAAATATATGATTGAGAAACTAGGTTTACAGTGTGAAAAACATATTAATACTTATCATATTTCATGGTTTAAAAAAGGGAATGATATTATAGTAGATAAAAGGTGTTTGATCAAGTTTTAAATAGGTAAAATTTATAAAGATGAAATATGGTGTGATATTATACCTATGGATGCATGCCATGTATTATTAGAAAGGCCATGTCAATTTGATAGAAAAGTAGTTCATGATGGAGCAAAGAACACGTATAGTTTTTAGAAAGGTGGTGTGAAGGTAGTTTTGTTATCTATTAAATAAAAAAGGCATGATGAAATAATTCTAATTAAAAAATAATTTATCAAAGACATGAAAGTGACAGGTTGTCTTTATGAATTAGTAGTGAAGAAAGAAGACATAAAAGTGGTTCATGTACCAAATTAATCAAAAATAGTGTTGAAAAAATATGTAGATGTTATACTTGATGAGTTATCATGTGGTTTACCACCAAAGATAAATATTCAACATCATATTGATTTGATTCCAAGATCATCTCTATCCAATCAAGTAGCTTATAGGATGAGTCTAACAAAACATGTAGAATTAAATAAATAGGTTACTAAATTCGTGAGGAAGGTGTAGTAATGGAGAGCATGAGTCTATGTGTAACACTAGTGTTACTAACTCTAAATAAATATAGAGGGTGGAGGATGTGTGTGGATAGTAGAGAAATCAATTAAATTACAATAAAGTAAAAGTTTTTTTTACCTCATTTAGATGATATGATAGATGTTCTTGTAGGAGTAAAATCTTTTACCAAAATTAATCTAAGGGGTGGATACTATCATATTCATATTCATGAAGGAGATGAATAAAAAATAGAATTCAAAACTAGAGATACTTTATATTAGTGGATGGTGATGCCATTCATATTATCTAATGCACCCAACACATTTATGAGGGTGATGAACACATTGGTACAAGAATATAGTGGTAAGTTTATGGTAGTTTATTTTGATGATATTTTAATATTTAGTAAAACTAAAGAAGATCACTTATAACATTTGATAATAATATTAGAATTGTTTTAGATTAAGGTAAAAGTAGGTTTTGAAGGAGCCCCGAAACCCTGAAACAAAGTTAGAAAGATACATCATAAACGCCCATCAGGAAAAACAAACCTAAAACCTACTGCAGAACGATGACAAAATTAGGTTTTACAGGGACCTGAAACCACCAAACTAGACCATAAAAAGAAAGATCTCAGGTTTTACAGAGACCTAAAAACTCACATAAGTTTTAAAAACTAAGAATCAGATATCAGAACTAGTTATAACATCCAACAAAAGGGACCAGACCCATATGAACAAAAAGACCCTAGTCTTCTAATTCTAGGATCATCTTCACCGCCTCCTTTCCAATCGTTGCAGTATCTTGTATGGACATTGCAGCTGAAGTAGCAACATCTTACATAGCTTTCTTCCTTGAGCTCTGTCTGGGCCTTTTACTTGGCCCCTCCAAGGATTTTATTTCCTCACTAGCCCATTTTTCAAGGTTTGTTGCAGCTGCACATATACTAAAAGTAACCTCCTCCATCTTCATTCTACTTTCTTTTATGAGCCTTCTGAGATTATTCTCATAATCTTTAAGTTTGATAGGAATATCTCTCATCTGTATTTTCATATTATTGATTTTAGTCTGATCAGCTTCTTGATTATGTTCCATTATTTCCATTCTCTTCTTTAGCTCCATTATTTCCTTGTACATCCACGAATCAACTTGAAGACTGGCATCAGCTTTGCATTTGGCCAATTTCATGAAGGGAAGCCTATTTTCCTTCTGTCCAATGTCTCTAATATCTTCAGTATTCTTTTGTGGAGTGAATTCATCTTTTTCAGTTTGATCCTCCTTTGTTTTTTGTTCTTCGATAGTAATAGGGTTTGCATTCTAGACAAGATAATCCTTTTCTTGTTCTCTAATCTCCATAGCATGATTGGAATCCTGAACCATATGTTCCTTATCTATTTCGAGGATAGATCATCAAGTAAAATGTCCATTTCTTTTTCACTTCCCCCCAACACTCCCTGATTATCCTCATGATCAGAATTTTTTTGTTCTATTTTTTCCTCTGTTGTATCCCCTTCTTTTTCATTCTCACTTTTATTTTTACCTTCCAAATTAGAACTGGAATCCCCACTATCCTTCCCTTCCTCTTCCTCCAGACTCTCCTTATCAGAAATTTCTATAGTTTTCCACTCAGTTTCCTCATCAACAATTTGTTTTTTAAAACTGGGGGGTTTTGGTTTGAGTTTTTCTTTCCCTTTTACATTTTCATTCTTCCTACTCTGAGAATCCTTGTTTTTGTCAGAATGAGGATTCGAGGCTATGGCATTATTTTTTCAAAAACCCTCTATAATTAGAATCAGTCCTTCATGCAAGATAGGGTGAGATTCCTTTTTTCTATGAGCAAACAGACTTTGAAGCAGCGAATAATGCAAATAGAAAGGAAATGAAATTTTGTCTTTATGCCTAAAATGATTAAGAAAGACAAAATGATATTTATGTACTATTTTTATTCTACCATCAATGATGAAATACTCACGGGTGCAACATAAAACTTCTCTCTAGATTTTTTTTATCTGCTCCAAGTCAAAAAAATCTTCGCTCTTTTTCAATTGCTTCTCCTCAGCATCCGTCTTCAAGAATTTTCTATATGCCTGATTAGAAATACTGGTCTACTTAGAGAATTTTATACCCTCCATTGGAAGCCCCATGACCTCTGCTATGAATTCCTTAGTGAGCTTCACTGTGACACCATGGAGAGTTACTCTATCGTCGACCCAATTTTTGAAGAATGTCATCGTAATGTGGGGTTTAGAACCATGCAGCCACTCCATATAACTCACTACCTTCCCTTTCTGAAAAATCTTTCAAACATCCTGTTTAGCCTTCTATTCTTCACAATTTCTAGGCTCTTGCCTCTGCGGTTCACCCTTCATTTTGCAAAACAAACAATATTCCAGCAACACCCACACACTATTTGGGATAATGCCTGGTTAAAAGATTATCCTTTGATAGAATATTTTCAAGATAAGGATGTTGTTGATCATTATAAGCAGAGATATGGTATACTTGTAAGTCAGTATTGGTAGAATAATTCCTGGGTGAATTTAACTGATGTTAATCAAGACTTCAAAAATATTTAATTATCTCTCAATGCTGTCTCTCTTTATCCCCATCTTGAGGATAAGATTATTTGGCATGATGATCCTAGTGGACAATTTAAATTATCCACTATTTTTATTTCAAAGGAAAATGGTAATCAACCTTTGTGGTCCCATGCCTGGATGAAGGGGCTCATCCCCAAAATTAATATTTTCTTCTGGACTCTGCTTCAAAATAAAACCCTGACTCTTGACAATTTGCAAAAAAGAGGAATAAATGTGGTTAATAGGTGTATTTTATGCAAAAATGGATTTGAAGATAGAGACCATATGTTTTTGCACTACTCTTACACGTAGCAAGTCTAGACTGAGATCCTTAATTTCTAGGGTATAAAATGGGTTCATAAAAAAAGTGTGGATCTATCTTTTAAAAGTTGGTGATGTCCCTCAAAGAATATTGATGTTCATTTTCTCTGAAAACTAACACTTCCTCATATATGGTGGGACATATGGAAAGAAAGAAACAATAGAATATTTAGAAGTAAAGAACTTCCAGGATGGGTGTTGGGCTAGAATATTATTAGAGCAATTAAGGAGAATTTTAAATCACAGAGGAAGCCTGATCAAACCTTTCAATTTGATAACCCCTTACGATCTGAAAGGCCTAATTTGAAGACTGATAATCCAAGATCAGGTGTAAAATGGAATGTTTCTCTTATTGGATGGATCAAAGGAAATTTTGATGGAGCAGCTAAAGGGAATTCGGGAAGAGCGGGATGTAGAGGAGTTTTGAGAGATCATGTGGGAAATGTAATTGATTCTATTGCTATCTCTATAGGTAAATCGAATAGTCATATTGTTGAAGCTACTGTAGCCCTCTACACCATTAAACTAGTTATTGAGTCGAGATTTTCCAAATTATGGCTAGAAGGTGATTCCTTGAATATCATAAACATCCTAAATAATAAAAACTCAATTTCATGGTCTATTGAGGCTATGGTGATGGAAATTAAAACCTTAATTCAAAAATTTGAAAAAGTGACCATATCTCATACTTATCGAGAAGCCAATGGGGTTGCTGACTGGATAGCTAATTATGCAGTTCAAACAAAGCAAAAGGTGAGATGGCATGATACATTAAATAAGCACGTTGATCTCAAAGCGCTTATTAATTATGATGCCATTAATTCAAAGGAGGGAAAGATCTACCTAGAATAGCAAGTTAATGATTCGGTGGAGTGGCCTTACAGTGTATAGATTACTTACACTGAATAGGTACACTCATGAGAATGTAATATGGTTATTGCATGTGTCAGCAAATAGGCAATTTTCATTTCAAGTAGAAAATAATATTAGAATTGTTAAGAAAAAAGAAGTTTTATGAAAATTTGAAGAAGTACAAGTTTATGCAAAATAGTTTGGTATTTTTGTGATTTATAGTTTCAATAGATGGTGTAAGAATGAATGAAGAAAAAATAAAGGTAATTTTCGAGTGGCCTATCCCAAAGAGCATCACATATATAAGAAATTTTCATAGTTTATCAACTTTTTATAGGAATTTTATTAGGATTTTTAGTAGTCTTGTTACACCAACAACAAATTGTATAAGAGGAAAAGAATTTGCATGGACAAGGGCAACAATAGAAAACTTTGAGTTGTTAAAGAAAAAATTATAAAAAAACCTATTTTAGCATTAATATATTTTAACAAAGTGTTTTAGGTTGATTATGAGCTTCATTTGTGAGAATTGGTGTCGTGTTGAGTCAAGAAGGGAAACCAATAACATATTTTGGTGAGAAATTGAATGAGGTAAGAACAAAGTATTTTATGTATGATGTTGAATTTTATGCCATTGTAAAAACATTAAGATATTGGAGGCATTACCTAATGCTTAAGGAGTTTATCCTATTTATTGATCATGAGGCTTTGAAGTATGTGAACACTGTAGACATGGAAATTGGGTGTCTTTCTTGCAAGGTTATACTTTTATGTTAAATCATAAACCAGAAAAACAAAATCAAGTAGTTGATTGTTTGAGCAAGTGAGTGGGGTTGATAAATACTATGGTGAGTGAATTAGTTGGATTTTAATTTATTAATGAAATATATGATATTGATCCAAATTTTAACAAGATAATTGAGAAATAGAAAAATCCATTGACAGGTGATAAATGTATTGTGTATGAAGAGTATATTATGTAGGATGGTTATCTCTTTAAAGGGAAATAATTATGTATTCCAATTGAGTCTCTAAAAAATAATATAATAAAAAAATTACATAGTGGTGGTTTGGCTAGACATTTTGGTAAGACAAAGATAATAGTTTTGGTGGAGGATAAGTATTTTTGGCCAAGGATGAAGAAATATGTTACAAGATATGTTTCAAGGCATAGGATATGTTAGGTGGCAAAATGACATGCACAAAATATATAGTTTTACATGTCATTACCAGTTCTAAGAAGACCATGGATAGATTTAAGTATAGATTTTGTGTTGGGATTACCAAACACGCAGAGAGATAATGATTTAATTTTTATTATTATAGACAAGTTTTTTAAGATAGTTCATTTTATTGCATGTAATAAATGCCACTAGAGTTGTAGATTTATTTTTTAAGGATATTGTGAGATTACATGGTGTTCTAAAAATTATTACATCAGATAGGGACACAAATTTCTAAGTCATTTTTAGAAGACATTGTGGAGGAAGATGGGGACTAAGACACAATTTAGTAGTGCCTACCATCCCCAAATAGATGGAAAGATAGAATTTGTAAACAAGAGCTTGAGAAATTTTTTGAGATGCATAGTTGGAAAAAATCCCAAGTAATGGGACTTGGCTTTATTACAAGCTGAGTTTGCATATAATAGTTAAGTAAACATATCAATAGGTAAATCAACATTTCATATTATTTATGGGAGAAATCTTATGATTATTTTAGATTTGGTACAATTACCAATTGTAGAATGAGTTAGTGATAGTGTAGAAGTGTTTATAGAACATATATAGTAGTTACAATAAGAAGTAAAAAGAAAGTTGAAAAAAAATAATGAAAAGTATAAAGTAGTAGCAGATGTTAGAAGAAGGTCAAAAAACCTTGAAGAAGATTTGGTAATGGTTTAATTGAGAAAGAGAGATTTCCTAAAAGCACATATAATAAGTTGAAGTACAATAAAAATGGATCATGCATTGTGAAGAAAATCAATGACAATGCTTATGAGGTGAGTTTACCATAGAATTTTGATATCTCTCCAATATTTAATTTTATAGATTTATATGATTTCCATGGAGAAGATGGTGAAGGTGAAGAAAACAAAGAAGTAGATTGGTAGCAACATGGGCCAAAGAAGAAGAAAGAAAAGATAGTACAGGTTATAGATAAGAAGATAATAAACATAAGGCAAGGAAGTTGCAATAGGTATTTATTACAGTGGAAAGGACTATAATAAGAAGAAAACACTTGGATTTTAGAATGGAAGATGAAGAAGATTGAGAAGAAAAAATGGAAGCAATACAATCAAAGTAACTTTCAAGAGTTGAGTTATTTTCAACCAGAGGAGAATGATGCAAAAAAAGAGGCTAAACTTTTAGAGGTCATAAATTTTTATCCATAACTTCATTTGAGCCCATGTTTATGCCAAAACAACTGGCTTAAAAAGCTAAATGTAGTCATAACCCACCCTTCTAGTTATGAAATGTTTTAGATATTTTTAGACGTCATATGTGACCATCTGAGGGTCTAAAATTATAGTTTAATTTTATTTTCAATTTTTTTTATATATTTAGAAATTTTCTATTTTTGTAATTAGACATGAACTTCAATTGAAATTCATCTGATAGGTTAATTTTAGAGTTTAGTTTATTTTTTGATATTTTTAGAGCTGTACACACTTACATGTAAAACTTACTAAAAATATTAAGTCAAGTTTTATTTATTTTTAGAGTTTAAAATTTTGCATTCAACTCAAATTTCAATTTGAGACTTATTTATGCATGGTTTGTAATTATTTGAATAATTCAATACGAATCAATATTGGTTATTGTTCAAAATCTTGACTTATTAAAATTTTATTTTTCTTGATAGTAGCTTGGTTTATTAATACATAAATAAAAAATTAAAATGGGGCTCAATTAAAAACAAGGTGTGTTGTACACACCACATTACACATTTATTTCCTTTAACCTAGTAATTTTATCCTTATACATTACTAGATTAAATGGGGAATATAGATACTAGAATCTAATTTTTATGATATATTAGACTTGTACACTTGACAAATACCAATCATGGTTAAACCCTTTTCCTTTCATGTCCTTGAAATCAAAAATCTCATGTTCACCATCTCATTATACCTAAATCGATTATCCTATAGCTTGATTCAAAATTTTGATTACCCAAATCACATGTAACCTTTAGTTTAATTAAAATTTGATTTCTATCATGTACAAACAATTAAATATCTTTAGCAAATCTTTACCCTATCAGACACTTGTTTCTAAATTAGGATACTATCATTAATGCTAGTGTCTAAAATCTTATGCTATTGTTCCTACCTTCCAAATGGTTGAATTCAGAATCTCTTGACATTTATGGGTCAACCTATTTGTATTATTTAACCCTCCTATGAGATTATTTCAAAAGGTGTGGTATAAATATAAATCAAAATTCATTCATTATACATCTAAAAAAATACGAAGTACTTCTCAAGCTCATACTACACTACTAAAAATCACTAGCATAATTGAGTTATTCTCCTATTTCTAAATCAGTCATAAGAGAAGTATTTTTACATGTCTAAAGCATTTAAATAATAACCCATGATCAATATTTATCAAGTTACAAGTTATATCATCACATGCACTCACATATAACATACTACATAATTTTTCACATATAAACCCACATAAGGGGAAGAACTAAATCAGTATGAGGCCCTCTTCGGAGTATATAGCTATGTAGGCAATGATCATTGATATTGGTGTCTTTGAGGTCAACTTGAATTCACTTTAACCCATCAATCCTTATTTTTCAAGGTGGCATGCCAAGTTTTAAGACCTAGGGTTTTGAGTAAAATATTGATTCTAAGAACCTGTATGCACAATCCAAACTAATAATATATAAGAAATAGTGATTCTTAATAGGTGTAGGTGGTTATTTTAGAAAATAGTTTGTATCTTAATCTAGAAAGAAGTTTCAAAACCATGATAAAAGTGTTATTAGTAGTGTTCAAATCTTGACAGTAGTGTCTAGGATGATAGAGAGAAATTTTAAAAAATCTGACAATTCATGTTGAATCACCATTATACTTTATTCTACAATGTAACTATCAGATCTAATTATGTATCATTGAATAAGATAAGTATTATTTATCCTTCGCATTACAACTTTCAAAATATTATTTGGTATTATATTTTTTATATATAGCATATTTTCAAATTCAACATAGTTATAAAAATATTATAAATCTAAATTCATTTAATTATCTTATTTTTAAAATCACTTACTCCATAGTTGAATAGGATGTCTCCCTTACCCTTAATTATAAAAAGGTTTAAATGATTTGCTATCAATATTCATGTAAAAAATAAATTATTTACTTAAATTTGTAATAAAATGATTATAATAGCAAAAAACACACAAGAAATGAGTTTTCTATATTATGTAATCATTTATAAAATGATAAATTTGAGTTGTATTTGTAATAAAATAATTATAAATATACAAAACACACTAGGAATTAAAATTAGAAAAGAATAGAAACTTGATTTTATAAATTCTCTATGATTCAAAGGGTTCAAAAGAATCTCTTCTCAAATGAAAGGCATGCTAAAAATAGTTGTAGAGATTAGAAAAATTCTATATTAAATGTATGTACAATTATTTTATGTCATTATTATTACGAATCTCATGCCCCTGCTACTCTTATTTGTTACATTTTAGATATGAAAGTGCAGATTTTTCCTGCTCTTACTCATGCCCTTGCTCATATAATTGGGATTGATTCCTCCCTATAAATTATTTAAATAAGTTTTAAATCTATCTACTTCCTTCTCTTCTTCCCCTCATTTTTTATTTGTTGCAAAAATTGAACCATATAGATTTGTTTGCAAGAAAAATATTGTATTGTCTCATAAAGAAATATCGCTCGATTCAAAATATAATATTTTTAAATTTAAAATACTTGAAAATAAGATTTATGGGTTGAAATGAAATCTATATAAATATATCTCATTTGATTCAAAATGTAACATTTTTAAAATTTAAATGTGTCATGCTAAAATTTGTGATTAAAATTAAAATACAAAATTTTCAAATTTTAATTATTTAGGGATAAGGTTTATGGGTCACATTAAAATCTGTAGGTGGAAAGTATTAAGGTGGAATATTTAAATTTTATATATGTCATGTTTGAATTTATAAAAAAATAAAAATGTGATATAATTTTTTAATTTAAACCTATTAAGGAGAGTTAATAAATATTTTTAAAAATGATATTTAATACATAAAAAATATCGAGTAACAATATAAAATATTATTGAGTTTTCTTGCTATATTAAACATACATTAATTTTTTTTAATAATTAGTATTTTTATAATGTTTTTGAGTAACATTTTATGGACTCATTTTTATTTTGTTATAATTTAATATTTACTATTGGATATAAGAATTACTTGTGCATCAATATTATAAGAGTAGACATTACATAACTAATACTATTTTAAATAAATTAAAAAATATTAAAGTGTCTTATAATATGATTATAATGGTGTATTATAATATTATATATTGAATATTATAATTTAATATATGTGTACTATTATTACCTACTTACATTATAATTGTAAATTATAAAATTATTTTTAATGTTAGAAATATATAATTATTATTATAAATATATATTATAAGATTTTATATTGAATGTTAGAATTGAATATATGTATACTATTAATATTACAAATCAACAATATCATAATTTATAATATTATTTTGAATAATTAAAGTTTATTATAATTTTTAAATAAAATACTATATAAACTATTAACTACAATATGTTATATTACTAATTTAATACTTTAATGTTGTATTATAGTATATTATAATTTTTAAATATAAGATTATATGAACTATTATTACATGTGTTTTATTTTAAGATTTTATATTGAATGTTAAAATTGAATAAATGTATTAACTATAATTTATTACAAGCTTACATTATTGTAAACTATAAAATTATCTTGAATGTTAGAATTATATAACTATTATTACAAAAGTATATTATAAAATTTTATATTAAATAGTATAATTCAATATATGTATAATAATATTAATATTACAAAGTTAAAATAATGTAGTTTATAAGATTATTTTGAATAATTAAAATTTATTTTAATTTTTAAGTGAAGATTGTGTAAACTATTGACTACATTATATTATATTATTTAATATTTTAATGTTGAATGTAATAATTACATGAACATTATTATAATGCATTATGTTTTTTAAATAAATATTATATGAATTATTATTACATGTGTCATATTGTAAGATTTATTTTTGGATATAATAATTACATGGTCATTAATATTATTAAGAGTTTATTTTATTATAAATTACTCTTATTTATATAAATTTAATTTATTATAAAAATTTTGGTAGAAGTTTTTTGAACTATTATTATAATTTAATATTTTAATGGTGTATAATTTATAAAATTTTATATTGAATGTAAGAATTACATGTACATTAATATTATAATATTAAACATTACATAACTAATCTTATTTTAAATAAATTAAATTTTATTGTAAGAGTAAACATTGCATAACTAATATTATTTTAAATAAATTGAATTTTATTATAATTTACAAAACTAATCATTTATATTAATTAATATTATAAGAATGGTGTATTATAAGATTTTAAATATTGAATGTTATGATTATATAACAATTATTATGATTTGTTATTTTAAGATTTTATATTGGATGTTAGAATTAAATGTATGCATATTATTATTACAATATTACATTTAATCTTAAATTATAAGATTATATTGACTATTATAATTATATAAAAATTATTATAATATTTTATACTGAATGTTATTAATCATATTTTCATTATTATTTAAACCATTATACATAGTAACAATGCTAAGCTTGTAAATCATCCTTTTTACACTAAGTCTATTCTAAGAAAACTCTTAGAGTGAGTGACCACTCACTCTAAATGAAAAGATACTAATTCCACTCTAAATGAGAGCTACTAATCATATTTACACTATATTTGAAAAACTTTACATTTTATGTTGAATCTGATTACACATAGTAAAAACAAGCATACTCATCTTTATTTGTAACTAATTTCATCTTGAGAAAACTCTTAGAGTGGTTGGCCACCCACTTTGAATGAGAAGTTACTAATCATCTTTTCACTATATTTAAAAATATTTACATGTTATGTTAAACCATTGTATAGAATTAAAAAAATACTACTTATCTTTTTTGCACTAAGTCCATCCTAAAAAAGCTTTTAGAGTGGGTGGACATCCATTTCAAATGAGAATCTATTAATCCTATTTGATCAACATTGAAAATATTTACACGTTATGTTGAGCTATTGCATAGAGTAACAACAAGCTTACTTGTCTTTTTTGCACTAAGTCCATCCTGATAAATCTCATAGAGTGGGCAACCACCCACTCTAAATGAGAAGCTACTAATCTTATTTGCACTATATTTGAAAATATTTACATGTTATGTTGAGCCATTACATAGATTAATAATATCAAGTTTACTTTTCCTTTATGTATACCAAGTTTGAAGAATGAATTTTCTTGACATGGTTCACTACCCTATTCTCATAATCATGTTAAATGTTGATGTTCCCCATAAAACAAAATCAGTTGACACCACTGCATCACCTTACATTAAATTTATTATAGGCTTGACAAATAGAAGGATTCCCTTGATCATTAATCCTCTTGAAATTGAATATGTATGTATGAGACATTGTTAATGCATATATAGGATTGACAACATTAGGAAAACTACTTATGTCAACTTAGTTTTATAATTCAAAGTGGGTCACGTGTGTTGGAATACATTTGTCTATTCTTGACTCAAATATGTTGAGTATTGACCCTTTTATATTCAATAAATTATGTAATTGATAAGGATCCTTTTCAAATTCCTTAAACTTACCTCGTATGCCTCATAGTGAATTATTTATGTTTGAATGTGTATCGCTTGGGTAGAAGGACATTGACAACTATAAACTTAAACTGCTCTTACAAGTCTCATAGTGAATTATTCATGTTTGAATGTGTATCATTTGGTAATAAGGGAATTGACAACTATAAAGGACTTAGACTTAGTTTTGTTCCTTAATAAGCCACACTTTATTAAAAGTGGGTACGTTTCCTTTTATCCAATATGACACATGGTACAATATGATTATCTTTCAATTTGGTAGAATTCAACCTCCATTAAAACTTATTTGACCATTACAAGAGTGTAAGTATATGAGAGCACACCACATGGCACTAAGCAAAGACTATGAAACTATGAAATTATGAGATTTTGATGCATGGAATTATGTGATTATCTCACATACTTGCATACTTTGACCTCTGTGTATACTTATTTGGCCACTAAGAGAATGAAAGTATACGAAAGTATACCATGTGTCAATGATAAAATACCATGGTCCTTATTGAAACTCAAATCATTAAATCTCAAATATGAGACTATGAATATGTGAGAATGCACCACGTGGACTCAACCTATCATGCTAGACTATGACCAAGCCTGAATGTCACAAGAGTGTGAGAAAGTGTCAATCAACATGTTATATTGAACCATTACATAAAGTAACAACATGATATCATACTCATCATTTTTTCACTAAGTCTATCATGAGAAAATTCTTAGAGTATGTGGTCTCCCAATATAAATGAGAAACTACAAATCTTATTTACATTAAATGATAATTTGGGGAAATTTTTAACTTAAAATAGCTCAAAATGATCATGTGTAACTAATCAAATACCATGAGATCGAGACTCGTGGCATACTGTAATTGTCTCACATCTTGTATAATTTGACCTCCACACATACTTCTTTATCTAGTGCAAGAATGTAAGTACATGAGAGAATATCTCATGGCACTCATTAATGACTATGAAGATGTGAAACTACAAGAACATGACACATGGCATTCAATGATATTCTCATAGTACCTCAAAGTTAAACCTTTATGTAGACTTTTTTGGCTACTATGAGAGTGTACCACATGGCACTAATAAAATAGAATGTACCTTATCACAACTCAAATAATTAAAGTCTAAATGTAATCACTACAAAGGCATGATAATGTACCATGTGTACTCAACCCACCATTCCAAACTGTGACCAAGATTTCATGTTGTAAGAGCATGAGAAAGTGAAAAGTGGTATGCTATGTTGAACCATTACACAAAATAACAACATGATAGCATATGCATCATTTTTTATATCATGAGAAAACTTTTAAATTGGGTGGCCATCCACTCTAAATAAGAATATACTAATCATATTTACACTATAAGATAAGTTGGCAAAAATTTTAACTTGACATAGTATCAAATGACTCAATATTTTTTTTATCTCATCTTCAACTCAACAAGTATCTTCAACATAGAATGTTTTATAATCTGGGACCTTAATGTATGTAATGGGAAATGCAACAATCTAGAAATCAATCCTATCTAAAGATAAATCTTACTTGCACTTATGATTAAGGATACATTAGATAATCGGGGTCATGACCAATATGGATCTGTTAGACCTATCAAGGGATCTCTTACCATAATAATATCAATAGGGAGGGTTTTAAAGCTTCTAGTCAATAAAAACTATGCAATAACCCTAACTAGGTCCTATATTTTCATATTAACTAAACTAATAACAAGTAAAGCAAAGTCTAATCTAGTGTTCACCAAAGCTTATGGCACAAAGTGGGGGTTATTAAACATAAAAGTAAACATGCATAAGAGAATCCTATTAAGGTATGTATAGATAAGAACCTATTGCATGGAGAGAGAAATATATTCAAAAATCATTACTTATGTTACTTATATCTACTAAAGAGAGGAGACAATTTAAATATGTTGACCTTGAAGATGAACCCATAGAGACTCAATATCTCCCTTGGCCAAAGGTGATTCTCAAGAGGTTTTTTTGGTTTTTAAGGATCACTAAAAAAGGCCAAAGAATCCAAGACTTCTCCATAAGACAAGATTCTTCTCCAAGTATAAACCCTAAGCTAATACTCCTCAAGTAGAATGGTATAAGAGTATATTGTAAAGAAGCACAAATAAATAATTAACTCTTTTAATCTCTTTAAGAATAAAAAAATGAATGTGTTTATATAGGTGGATCTAACCCTAGTCCCTTCTGAAAGTTTAGTCCAACAAGGTTGACCTAGTTGACCTAGTAACGTTATTGACAAAAACAATTTATGTCATGGACTAGGTTGGCCTAAGGCTGACCTAGACCCTAATAAGTTTTATCAATAAGAGTACAAGGTCAATGGGGTTTACTATGTAATGTAAACCATCAAAAATAGTTTTAGGTTAGGGAAGGGCTAATGAATATGGTAAATTAATAGAAGAGGGTGCAAAATATGAGGCAAAGCTTAAAAAAATAGTTTTAAGAGATAGTCGGATTGATATCAAGTGGTAATAAGGGAAAATAATCCTAAAAAGCACTAATGGTCTACCAACCCCTTTCTCAATGCACCCCTTAAGGTTTACACTCAGAGAGATTGAGACTTGATGGGTTCCTACAAGATAGAAAACATTAGTAATTGGTAAAGTTTGAAAACATTATATGTATATATATGCCTCAATCAAATCTTATCACATGTCATATAAGTGCAATAAAGGATGGTGTATATACATAATATTTTCAAACTTTATCAATTACTGACACTCTTTATCTTGTAGTAACCCATCGAGTCTCAATATCTCTAAGTGCATGACTTAAGGGGTGAATTAAGAAATGGGTGGGCAGACTATTGGTGTTTTGTAAAATTGTTGTCCCTTATTTCCATTTATTATCAATTTAACCAGCTCTTAAAACCATTCCCTTAAGTTTTTCCTCCCATTTTACATACTCTTCTAGTCATTTTCAACCTTCATTAGCCCTTTCCCTAACCTAAACTCCTTTTTGATAGTTTACATGACTATGTTAGCTACATCAACCTTATATCTTTATTGACAAAACTTATTAAAGGTTTAGGTTGGCCCCTGGCCAACCTAGTCCATGACCTAGTAAGTTTTTGTCAATTATGATACTAAGTCGACTGGGTTAACCTTGTCAGCCAAATTTTTTGAAAGGGTTTAAGGTTATATCCTCTTATATAAACACATCTATTTTTATATTATTAGAGAGTAGATAAGCGTTATTATTAATTTTCACTTCTTTACAATATTCTCTTCCACCATTCTACTTAAGGAGTCTTAGCTTAGGGTTTCTAATTGAAAAAGAATATAGTCTTATGGAGAAGTCTCAAATGCTTTGGCCTTTCTTATTGATCCTTACAAACTACAAAAACTTATTATGAACCAAATTTGGTTAAGGGAGAGATTGAATCTTGACAAGTTCGTCTTCCATGTAAGTATATCTAACTTTGTTCCTCTCTTTAGTAGATATAACTAGCATAAATAATGGCTTTTGAATAATATTTAGGGTTTTACCTATACATATATTAATTATGATTCTCTTATTCATGTTTACTTTATGTTTACTAACCCCCACTTTGTGCCACAAGCTTTAGTAAGCACTAGACTAGACTTTTACTTTACTTATTATTAGTATAGTGAATATGAAAACATATGACCTAATTAGGGTTACTATATAGTTTTATTTGATTGGAGACTTTAGAACCCTCCCTAGTAATATTATTATGGTAATATGTCCCTTAATTAGGTCTAGTAGATCCATGTTGGTCATGACCCCAAGTATCTAATGTATCCCCAATCTAAAGTGTAAGTAGGATCTATCTTCTCTAAGATAGAATTGATTTATAGATTTGAGGTACTTCTCATTACATAAATTATTATGAAACCAACATGAATCTAACCTTTTTAGGTTTTATTTCACACTTTTTATTTCTATCATTTTATTATTTTTCTATATTTGTGATACTAGGTCTACTAAGATGGTATAATTCTAACTTATATGCATAGGTTTAACACATAGTTGAATCAAAATAACTCTATTCTTTCTATGTAGGTATTCATCAAATATAGGTTACTAGATCAAATAGGTTAACATAGTACTCTTATTCAGTTATAGATAACAAACTATGTCGAATAGGTTGACTTAGTATTCTAGTCAGCATCCAAAATAAACAACTAAGTCATGCAGGTTGACTTAGTATTACATTCAACATCCAAATAATAAACTAGGTCAACTTAGTCATCCTAATAGGCACTAACAAATAGGATTTTAAAAAACTAGGTTGACCCAATTGACATAGTTGGTCGAACTTACAAGAAACATTTAAGGCACTTCAAATAGAAAATTTACAAGCCTTAACATCTTCCAACCCACCAAGGTTTCTTTCTTTCTCTCTCTTTCAATTCAGTACTTCATTATAGTTTTATTTTGTGCAAGTTTGTAGTCTTTAAAATTGCAATCTTATAGCAAACTAAGTTGACCTGGTCAACTTAATTTTGTAGTTTGTCTTCTATCTAAAAGACTAAGTTGACTTGGTTGATGTAGTTCTTAAGGAATCTTACTTCTACATTACAGTAGCAACCCTATCAACTCTATTTTTTAATGTTTGTATATAGTGTCATCTAAATTGACTCTATACCATTTTAGGAAATAACAACTATATGCTAGTAATTAATTCACACTTTCATTTTCAGTTGTTTGCATGTTTAGAGTAGTTCACATAGTCTAATTAGGTGGATTTTTCAATATACCATTTAGTTTCACTATTTTTATCTTTTTTCACACACTACCGAATCACATAATTTTAAAATGCATTTAAAATTTATCTACCCAAGGCCTACCTACTTTTATTTCATCACCAATGGGGAAGTCAACTTGTTTTTATGGCCAAGTATAAACATATGGTTAATAGTATATACTAGAAAAGCACCTGACACTCTTATCACTATGAGATTGTGAAGTGAGGGGGTAAGCCCTAATACCAAGCCAATACCATTGCTTTCTAGTTCCTTATTTTCATCCAAATTCCTTATCACACTTAAAATAACACTTTATAATAATATAACAACACTCAAGATAACCACTTAGTTAGCATTTACTTTTCATTTGACTACTTCCTCTCTGCTCATTTGTATGTTGTATTACAAAAACTTGCATTGGCCAACATTAGTGTAAGGTTTTGTGTTGTGTGTCAATTGGATCATTCTCATTGATCCAATTATTTATGTGATTTATTGCATTATTTTTTTAAATTATATTTGCAAAAATATTTTCCTATTTTTAGAACACTATCATTTTGCTTGACACAGTCTCTTACAAACTATCTTTTTCCCTACCTACAATACTATGTCAACCTGGTCAACTCTATATCTATTTTGCCAGTCAAATTATAGTACTAGGATAACCTATTCAACTATGTATCATTATTAGATTATATTTTTCCCATTTTATAGTACTAAGTCAACCTGGTCGACTATGTACTCTTATTATTTCCCTTGCTCTCCTATTTGGATGACTTAGTTCCCTATTTCTCTTTTCTTTAACATTCTATTCATTTCCTAAAAACATCATGAAGTTCCCTATTAGAATATTATTAGATAAATTAAATTCATTTAGACATTATATGGGGTATTCATTTCTCCCTTTATTTACCTCCCAAGAGAACCCTCACTCTTGGAGTACCTCTTCCCCTCTTTCATCTATGGATTTCAACATGGTTCAAATCACACCTCAATATGAAGTAGGTGGATCTAATCCTTTTTATACATATCAAGACAATTTTCATCTTAAATTTTTTCAACATAATGTGTAAGTAATTAACATAAGTTTATCCAATAATCCCACTAGTAATCCACCTTCCAACAACCCTCCCCCTAATACTAATTCAGGAAGTTCTCCTAAAAACACCAACCCACCAATTGATATGACTCAAATTCTTGCACAAATCATACAAATAATGAACATAATGCAAATTTATAACACCTCTCAAATAATGCAATTACAATGTCATTTAATCAATATGTCTAACCAACCTTTGATTCTCAATCCTCAAGCCAATCCCAATTTTATTCCTCCACCTCTTAGAGATGCCTCAAAAAATTTCATTCCTCAACCTATAATGAATAACAAAATGCTTCAAAATATCAAAAATGAGCTTTTAGCTCTTTTCATCATGTCCATTGATATTGGTAATATATCTCTAAATATTAAGTATGATGGGACTAAAGATCTTGCATCCTTCTCAAAGCATTTGGAAATATTTATAAAGAGTGAATCCAAACTAATACTTTTACCACAATTAAACTTCTAGTTAAAACTTTCACTGGTAATGTATTGAAATGGTACAACCAACTTCCCCAAAATTCCATTTAGCAACTTAAAGATTTAGTCAATCCTCTAGTTAAATAGTTTCAACATAATGACCTTCCCAAAAATTGCCTTAGCCATTTCATCAATGCTAAGCAATCTCCCACCAAATTAGATCATGATTTTATCAAAAAATAGAAATATTTGGCCCATAAGGCTAACCATAACATGACTAATGATAACTTGTTTAAATTATTTATAACTACTTTAATTCCTTTGCTTCAATATAAGGTTCAAACTTTTGCCCCTCAAATGCTTAATGAAGCTCTTGACCAAGCCAAATGTCAAGAATTCCTCATGAAGTAATTTGAACCTAATACCAAATTCCTTAAAGGATATTTTCAAACTTATACTAATGCCATCACCATCAATACTCCTCAGATGAAACAAGGAGTTTCTAAAGCCGATGATCCCCCATCTTCTCAAATACCACTAACTCTGAAGCAAATGAAACAATTTTTACTACCCTCTAAACCCTTTACTTATCATAATAATCCTCCTAAATGGTATGATCCTAATCAATTTTTTTGGTTTAATGTTGACATTGGTCAATCCCATGAAACTTGTCAAGGGATTACTAAAAATTTTGTCTCCTACATGATTGTAGATTCCTTCCATCATGAATCCATGATCAACTTCATCATCAAGAGTACAACATTGCTTTTTAAAAACAATAAGCCTCCAAAGATTCTTCATATAATAATAAAAAAAATTACATTTAATCACAAAAAAAATACCAAGGATGTTTGTGTCATTGATACTGACTATAACCAATATTACAATAGTTCGTGATATTTAAATGCAACTAAAGTCAATTATCATCGCAAACTAGCTCACAAAGATTCTATCACAAAACCTAAGAAACCATCTTTGGAGGAACAACTTCTCAAATATACTACAACCACTAATTTAGCTTTTGAAACCCTTGAGGAACCACCTCCTTCTTTCGAACCCCCAACAACTTCAATTCCTTCAAAATCTACCTTACCTTCTAAACCTCACAGTGGTTCTTCTTCTAAATCCCATTGAAAATTTCTTGAAGAACATAACTCCATTCATTTCAAGATTACACTTATGGAGTTAGTTTTTACTTCCCCTTATCATCGTAAGTTACTTATGCAATAATTATAATCAATTGAAGATCCATCTACTATATATGAAGAACCACCTTCTATTGAACCTTAACCTACCAACATGCATACCATTGAATCCATTTGTCCTTCTTCCAAGCCTTATATTAAATTTTTTGAAGAGGACATGATTAAATATAAGATCCTTTTTCACATTGATGATCTATCATTATTTATTAAAATAGCCATAAATATTACCCTTATTCATAAAGTCTTAGTTTATGAAGGCTCTAGTATTAATGTAACATCTTTTTGGCTCATCCAACAACTTGTCTATAATAAGGATCATCTCAAGAAAACATGCCTTACCTATTGTGGATTTGATAAAACTAATCAAAATCCACTTGGTTGTATTTGGATTCCTTTAACAATCAAACCTAAGACCCTTCAAATTGAACTTATGTTCCTTAATTTTCCTTTATCTTATAACATACTGCTCAATCACCTTTGGACTCATATAATGAGGTCCATTTCTTCTTCCAGTAGCAAATTCATCAAATTCCTTCATAACAACAAATGGTATAAGCATAAGGCTGATCCCAACCCTTGGGGTATTTAAATTCCCAATCAAAAATATCAATATCACATTCCTACCATTAATAGTGTTCCCCTACCTAAGTTCATCAACATCAATCTAGAATTATAGGTCACTCTTACTGATTCAGATGATGATGAACCCAATGACTTACAATATAATTGAAACACTACTAAACTACCTCTTTATATCTCAGAGTGGATTCCTCCTTTATTACCTCATGATCACACTATTGTTCTCATTGATGAGATCACTAATTTTCCCCTCCATGCAATGCTCAGAAACCTTCTTACCTAGAATATGCCTTCACATGCAATCATTTTGGAATGGCCAAATTACTCCAAGATCTTTTATTCATGTCTCTATGTAAGTTCAGTAACCTCAAATTTTCACATTCTAAAAATCCCCCTGAATCTCAAACATGTACCATCTCTCCAATCTATGATGATAACTACATCATGGCCCAAGCTCAATCTAGAGATTTGGATGTTTAACATTATCAAAAAACCTTAGCTTAAATACATGCTTTCAATTAGGATGTTCACACCATTTCCATAGATTCTACATTAGCTCCTGAAAGTCATGTACCTCATGCTAATACTCTACTTCTTGATACTCCTTGGGTGGTAGAACAAATCCTACCTTCTAAAACGCTGTATATTATTGCATCTTCTCTACTACCTATAGATCCCATCATTACATATAATTCTTCCCTTATCCAAGAAACTAATGACACAATAATCCCATCTGATTAATCTACTCCTCCTACTCCTAAGATTACATTTGATTCAAAGGCCATAGATGTCTGTCAAATACATTTTGAATATGATAGTCATGGTAATCAAATTATTGATCTCAAAGTAGATGTTGAGTATTATGGTCATCTTCCCACTTTGTCTAGCAATGAATCTATCCTTAAATTACTTAATTCTTGAGAGCCTCAACTTCCTTGAAAACATCACAAACTCAAAAATTTCAAAAGTAAAGCCCCTTATTTCAAAAACTCCATTGCTCACATCAACCTTAAAGCTAATATAGCATATTATTTACCTCATTCACCATACCACTTCCAAGATGTAAATGTTATGCTTATCAAAGAAACTACTTGCATTAAATATGGTACTCTATCCTGCCCTTGATCAATTATAGTTTCTCACGAACTCATACCTACTAAACATGATAAAATTAGCTTAATTTTCAATAACTATCATGAGATATTTTCTTGGTCCTATGAGGACATGCCTAGTATCAATTCTATCATTATGGTGCACAATATCATCACTTATATTGATGCCAAACTTTTGCATCAAAAGCAATAAAAAATTATACCCGAGGTTTCCACCTTATGTTACAAAGAAATTATCAAACTTCTTTGATACTAAGTTTATCAAACTAGTGGACTATTTTGAATGGGTTTTTAACATAGT
Organism: Torreya grandis; assembly: GCA_037957365.1. NCBI lineage: Eukaryota > Viridiplantae > Streptophyta > Pinopsida > Cupressales > Taxaceae > Torreya > Torreya grandis. Next base: position 1,896,790 of record JARHVA010001917.1, on the reverse strand, counting down.
TCCTATTTAAAAAAATGTCACCATGGTCATTCACATCTACATTAATTTCCATAATCTTCATCTTGTTTGTCCCAAGTATAATTTCCCTCTACCTTCAATAGATTCCATTGCCGATTCTACAACTGGTTATGAAATGTTGTCTCTTATGGATGGTTTCTTGGGCTATAACCAAATTCACATTACCCCTGAAGACCAATATAAGACCACTTTCACCATAGAATGGGGCACATATTTCTATGTTAAAATTCCCTTTAGACTCAAAAAAGTCTAGAGCTACTTATCAATGAGCAATGACTCATATCTTTCATGAACTTATCCAAAAAATTATAGAAACATATGTGGATGATTTCATTGCTAAGTCTAAATGTCGCAAGACTCATATTTTTTATCTTTCCATTATATTTGATTGTATTCTTAAATATATAGTTAAACTAATCCTTATAAATGTGTCTTTAGTGTCACATTTGGAAAACTGTTAGGATTTTTAGTCTCTCTCCAAAGCATCAATGTTGACCCTACCACAATAAACACTATCATCAACATGCCCATCCCTTGATCCATTTTGGATATTTGTAATTATATCAATAAACATGGTGAAATTAGATTATTCATCCCCAAAATGGCTTACCGTATCCACTCTATCAATTCTCTTCTTAAGAAAGGCAATGTTATAGAATGGACAAATCCCTATCAAAAAGCATTTGATGATATGAAATAATCATTACTTCATCTACCTAATTTTCATCCCCTTCAGATGATCAACCTTTGATCTTATATACCTCTTCCACACCCATATCATTTGGGGTAATTCTTGCACAACAAGATGATACTAGAGAGAATATGTTATCTACTATATCAGCCAAGGCCTCATTGACTATGAGAAATGTTACACAAAATTTGAACGTGATTGCCTCACCATATATTTTACAGTTAAAAAACTTTGACATTATATGATTTATCAGACCACTTATGTTATCATCCATTTTTATCCCCTTCATAACTTCTTATTAAAGCCTTTCTCCTTGGAGATAGAATTGGCAATTAGATGGTCCTTCTCATGGAATTTGATTTCTAAATTATTACTCAAAAAGTTGTCAAAGGATAAATCATCGTTGATCAACTTGCCACAACTCATGTGCCTACTACCAACCACCTTCAAGATAATCTTCCCAATGATAATAGCCTCTATATTTAAGGTCTTAACCAAGCCATATCTATTAAAGATTACTTCTATAACTTCACTATTGATCTTGAAGTAAATCATATCAATGAATCTATTATCCTCCCTGATACTACTAAACCTAAAGTAGTTATCTAAGAACTTCCCTAAATTAATGTCGATATACATGAGGATACTTAAACCCTTCATTTTTATGGTGTTAAATACCTTCAAGGAGATGGGGTAGGTTTTATTCTTATGATCCCTCTTGGAAATATCATCCATTTATATTTTTGCTTAACATTTGATGTAACTAACAACATGGTAGAATATGAAGCTTTAATCTTAGGCATGAGAGTTGCCCTTGATTTACATATCCAATACCTACATACTTTAAGATATTTCCAATTCATTTTCCACTAAATCAATGGTGATTACCAATGCAAAATTGAAAAACTCATTTTTTATCATCATATTGCAACTACTCTCACCAAATATTTCATTTCTTTCACCATCGAGCCTATCCCTCAAGATTAGAATTCTATTGATGATTCCCTCACTTCTTAAACATCTCTTTTTCATCCACACCAAGTTCTTACCGATCCCACTTTCCTTATCCAAATAATAAAATATCCATCTTCTATTCAACCACAAGATTCACTTATCTACCACATTGAGGCTGTCACTATTTGACAAAACCCATGGTAAAAAGACATCATTCAATTTTTAGAACACCAAACTTATCCTCCCAACATAGATTCCCATAAAAAGACTTGTATTCACAAATAAGATTTTAAGTATGTATTTTGACATAACATCCTATATTATCACAATGATGAAGGTGCCTTGCTTCACTATGTTATTAAAGATGAGGTTCCTCCTCTTCTTGAATAAAAACATGGGGGCATTTGTGGTGGCCACTATAGTGGACATGTTACAACCCACAAATGCTTACTTATGGGATACTTTCAGCCCACTCTTGAAAATGATACCATCAAATTTTCTAAAAAGTGTTCTCCTTTCTAACTTCAAGATGATTTAATTCATTCACCTCTAGCTGAGCTTCAAATTATATAATATCCTTGGCTATTCTCCATGTGGGGATTAAATCTCATAGGAAAATTACCTTACTCTCAAGATGGGCATGCCTTTATAATCATAGCCATAGAATATTTTACAAAGTGGGTCAAGGCTATGCCCTTTCTTAATGTCACCAATACTACCATCTCCATATTTATCCTTAATTAAATAATTTTCCACCTTGGTGTCCCTCAAACTATAATTTTAGATAATGCTGGTAATTTTGAAAATAAAGATGTCAAACAGCTCTATGCTAAATTTAAAATTAATCCAAAATTCTCCACACCTTATCATCCACAATGTAATGGCCAAGTAGAAGACACCAACAAAATTATTAATAAAATTATCCAAAATACAATTCATGAAACCCACATAGATTGGCATTTTCATTTATATCTTTTTCTTTAGGCCTTTCGTACTAGCATATGCACTACCACTGGGGAAACATAATTTTATCTAGTTTATGGTTCTGAATCAATCTTTTCACTAGAAATTTATCTTCCATTTATTTGTATGTCTCATCATGGTATCATACCTAATGAATAATTACATGAAGCTCAGCTTCATGCTCTTGATATACTTGATGAACACCATATTTTTGCTTTGTAACATAATCACCAATACAAGGCATGTATTTCCAAACAACATAACAAATGAGTTAAAGTTCACATATTTAATATTGGTGATCTTGTCCTTAAATTAGACTACACTCATGAAAAAGAAGGTAAATATGTCCAAAAATGGTGGGTCCCCTATTTAGTCAAAGATATTCTTGGTCTTAGTACTTATCACCTTCAAACCAATAAAGATCATATTTTCAAAGATCCCACCAATGCATAAATCCTCAAATAGTATTTTACCTAATCCTTCCCTTCTTTTCATGTTCTCTATATGCCATCTATCTAATGATTTTTGTAGGATACTTACATGGGTCTCACCCTCTACATTAGTTTTTTATTTTCATAAAAAATTTTCACTTAGATTTACACCCTTTGAGGAGATGAAAATATCTCCTCATCCAAGTGGCATAATAGAATCACCTCTATACTTGTGGGTAGCCTAAAGAATGAGGTGAATCTCTAGATAGGGCTAGTTCTTCAGATATACCACTTTGGATTGTAATTATTACTAAACCTAGGATTGAAAAAGGAGAGAGATAACTAAAAAAAAAACTAATCTAAGGGAGGTGATACATTAAATGACATGATTAAATCCAATAATATGCATGTTAAACTTGAAATCAAAGGACAAATTGAACATACATTTCTCTAATCTTCATATTATCACATCAATGTTACATTGTGAGGTTATGGATGAATGTGCAAAGCTAGGAGGAATAGATAAGAGGCCTATGAGGGAACTAATAAATAGGATAACTAATTAAATCTTATATATTTCTTAGAACACTTCACATTCCCTACAAGAAGAAACTTTCCAACTATAAATAGATGATAAAATGAAATAACATGCTAAAGAATCCATAGTCTTCACCTATAAAAAATCAAATATTCCAAATGATAACACTAATAAAAGTCATGTATAAGGTAAATATTATTATTATTATTTATCAAAAGATATATATTTGACTATAGATTCACCATACTCAGGTGGAACATCTAATACAATGCCAAAATGTCTAGTTCTTATAGAACTTGAAAGAGAGAGGAGAAAAAAGAAGTTCAAGGGTCACAAGGACACTTGTGAAGATTATAAAATAAGTTATTTTTGAATGATAATGATATTTTTTATGAACCATTCAAGGTCAGGAGATGCAAGTGTCAATCCAAGTCATAAACTTCATGAAAAGTGGCAAGAAACTCCTCATTCTAGCTCAAAAATACTGACTGCATGATCATCCCTATTTAAATGCCTTATAACTGATTAGGAACAGGTATTACAATTTTAATTAAGTTTAAGGACATCATACATGCCTCTACATGCATTTTTTTTAGTCTTGGTCATCTAGAATCACCTAAAAAGGAGTAATCATCATCTGTAGTCCAAAAAACACTCATTTCATGCTCCCTACACACTTGGATTCCAAAAAGATATAAATTTAACATTAAAATACATAAAATGTAGTTAATTACATGTTTAAATTCCCTCCATGTATTTATAAGTATCAGGGACACCTTAAAAATCCATCCACTTGAAGTTTTTACACTTCTCCTTAGCTTATCCATTAGGCTAGTTTTGACTGGCTGAGTTGAAGCACATTGTTTGGACATTTGTAAGTTTATTAAAGGAATTAAATGACCATAAGTAGTTATAAAAATTATATATATTCCTCCCAAAATTTATTTCATCTTCAAACTCTTTCTATAGCCTGCATAATACAAAAAATGGCTAAAAATAGCCTATTTTGCACCCCATCCATACAAGTCCTTACATATAGTTAGAATGTGAGGGATATTGAGTGATTAATCTACAAGTTATAGTAGGTTTCTTGAGAAAAATATACCATTATATTATCTTTCTAGCTCCATTTCTCCAATCGGGTCTTTGTAAGGGTTTAACAAGGGTCTCTACGCAGTTTGACCTCTTAAGCATTGTTCATAAAGGTTTCACATCCAAATTTAAAAAATAAAAATAATTTGATGTTTAAGGACCTTAATAACATACCAAAACTTATTATACTCCCATGAAGATCCTCAAAAGAGAAATGAGCACTTAAAGCTACCTATTCAAGCTTGTTTTCCTCTTTTTGATAGGTCTGAGTTAGATTTTGAGCCAAAAATGAATTATTTTGTGTTTACCCTACATAAAAATAGATTTAAAACCTTTGTATCCATCCAATTAACATACTCCATAATTTTTTAATGCATATCTCATGCCATAAATGTGACTAACTCCTCATTTGACCAATAGGTCTAGGCCTTGCCTAGTAGAGCTGAGTGCAACTTAAGCCCAAACTAGCCTTTTGATAGTTCCCATAAATATAAAAATATAAAACACCTCTATATTAATCCTATAAACATATTCCAATATACTATAAAGCTTTCTAATAGTTAGAGGTGAAGATGACCATTTATTTGGCCTCTAGGCATAATCATGCCTACTAGGTCTGACTGCAACCTTAAGATTATGGAGCACCCTGTTGATTTTCATCCCCTTAATTAAGGTTATTAAGTTTTTATTTTATGTAATAAAATCCACACACCTCTCTCAATTGTCTAAACAACCTCAACTTCACCCTATCACCTCCCTTCCCCAAACCTACCTGTCTATGCACAAGGGAAAGTACCCCCTATTTGAGACAAAATAGGGGTTACTTCCTTATTTAATCAAATTTAAGTGAAAATTTCAAGGTTATACACATGTTTTAATGATGTTACACACAAAAAATCAGCCATACACTAGGTCATTTTCCCATCTAAAGGCCTCAAATTCCAAGACAGACCAGTCAAGTAAGGATTGTGTGTGAGCCTTTTCCAAGTGGACTACATATGCATCATGAGAACCCTTTTCTCCATTTGATTTATATAATAAATTATTATAAAATATATTATGGTCCTTATTTTTTTAATTCCCATTATCTATTCCTTACTTAAACCTTCCTTTCACTTCCCCCTTCAACTATCTAACCAGGATTGAATGCCACTACCCTGACTGTGTTCTTGCTCCCTTCTCAAAAAGACCCATATAGGTGCCTTGAATGGTTTTAACCTTGATAAAATTATTAAATACCCTCTCTTTAAGATTTATATGGTGAATTATCAATGTTTATACCATTGTTTACCTTAGGTATATGCAATACAACCTAAGGTGTTAAGTCTCATCTTACTGACTGTCTTAGTCAACATAATTGACTGTAAGTGAATTTGAAGACCTATAGATGGTGTTTTACATGATTAAATCTTTAAAATATTCTTAGGGTCCTCTTAAGGGTTAATTCAATCCACTTTTCACACCACTTCAAACACTACCCCTCAAACACCATCTATAGGTTTGTTTGTTTAGCAAACCTATAGATATACTTTCCATGAATTATGGCATTGAAACCATAGTTTGAGGGTTCCTTTGAAGTTATAAATACCATTTTTACTCTATTAATCCATTTACATCATTTCACATACACCTTAACCTCTCAAATAGTATGCCCTTTGGATTGTGTGTTACCTCAATGAAATTGTAGGTGTGCATTAGTTTAGTATACAGACTGAAGGTGTGTTTGGGAGTTGAAAACAAACAATATATCATCCCTTTTTAGGATCCTTGATCTAATTTGTATATCCTACCATTTAAATATATATTCCAATGATGATATATATATTTCATTTGAAGGTGCTATAATCCTTTTGGATTTCAAAAAATTATAGATGGCACTGTCATAATTTAGTAACCAAAAAGGCAATTTTGAGCCCTCCTAATAAGAAAGCTATGAGACCAAATCACCTTATTCCTTTTTAAAAGTTAACTCTTAGGGTGAGACTATATAATGAGTGAATTTGGGATGATTATATTTAAACTTAATCATGTTCTAAGGAATCTCCAAAAATCCCAGGTGCTTTATGTTGCATGTTTAGGGATTAGATCCCTGAGAATAGTCTTTAGATCTTTTAAACATGGTTTACATTATTCTCTTGTAAATTAACCTTTCAAATAGGTTTTATCATGTCAAAAATATTCTAAAACTTGAATGAGAGTATCACCACTTTTCCAACACTCTTAGTGACACCTCTGACTCTTTGCTAGCATGTACAAGTAGGTGAACATTTTCCAGGTACAGGTTGTAAGTGTGAAGATTTGACAATATTCACTATGTTTGGCCTTAAATTAACCTTAATCCTACTCCAATACTTAAACCTCTGAATGAATTAAAATATTTTATGTTCCTAAACTCCATGTAACTTTCCTTTCCTAAGTACCTATAGGTGAACATTTCATGGTAGACTGACTACGAATTTAGGTAGTGAGCAGTCATATAAGTAGTGCAAAAGAGGCATATACTTAGGATTCAAACTATATCTTATCCAAATGAAAAAATACACTTTATTCACTCAAAAATGTTTTAAACACTTCTCAAAGTTCCTGTTCTATCATGACATCATTTTGAGATACCTATATATTCAAAGAGTTATCTGACTGTGTGCATACTAAAACCTATATTCTTATGCTTTCCAAGGTGTCACTTTGGTTTTTTCCTATTTATTCATGCTTAAATATCCAACTCAACACCTTGAGACTATAATAACACATCCATGAACATGTTCTAGCTTTGTAAATTATGACTGAGACTTAGGATGGGTTGGGAGCTAACTGTGTATCCAATTGTACTACACATCAATGATGCTCATTTTGAATATTGAAACTTTGAAAATAATATATTTTACTGACCCTATTATAGTTATTAAGAAATAATCCCAAATTTTATTAAAACCATTTCAGAGAGAGAAGCTTCTACAAATAGTGAAATTGGAGTGCAAGTCCACTATCAACACCTTCTTACAAAGTGAGTTATTTGGACTCTCAAATATTTTTCAAATGTGAAACCAAACATAGTTAACATGAGATAAATTATTTAACATAATATAAAACCAATCTCAATATCTATATTTTACAAATTTGTTCAAACCAAGGCAAAACCTGTAGGGTGTAAAGATTGACAAGCAGAAAAGAATAGTCAACTTGAAAAGGATGGTTCATGAAGCACAATTGACCAAACTTGGAGATATTATTATAGAAATGGATAAATATTATTTTACTACCACTTCCCAAAAAAAAATTCTTGAAACTCTTTCTATTGTTCATATCAAGCAAAAACTTGAAGGTCACTTCTGCTTACTAAGAAGGGTTGAGAAAGAGTATAACGGTTTTGAGCAAAAAATGGTATTTATAGATCAAACCAAATGTGGAACTAAACTTGGGAAAGATTAAGAGGAATTTCATGACCATTTTCCATGTGCCACACTTCCCAAAGAGGTCATACAAGTGCCAAACTCCTATTTTACTTTAAGAAAAATGCCCTTTCTTTTGCATAACCTACCATATTTTAGTTATATCATTTGATTGAGACTCAATTGGACACATGGGGAATGAAATAATATATTTTAACCTTCATATTTCCTAAAAACCCATACAAATAATTAAATGCACCTTTTTGACCCCTAAAATGACTCAAAAGGACATATTGGCTAATGAAATTTATGACCAAGGCTAATATATCATTGAATAACATTAAATGACCTATTAAACACCTAAATACAAGATAGTATTCCCTCAAAATATCTATAAAACCAATTTTTTTACCTAGGGGTGCCTCAATTTGACCTAAAATTCAAATTTGGTCAATAAATTAGTGACTCATAAGGGTAGTATGTATGTTACACTAACTTGACCAATAGCCTTAACAGTCCATTGGGCTTAGGAGTCATCTAAAGTTTGAGATAAAAAATGAAAATTTTGACCATTTAATTTGATAAAAATAAAACCACTAATTATCTCAACCACTTAAATCAAGGACACACAAAAAATAAGACAATAAACATGTGCTTCATGAGCACTTATGGAACACACACACTAAACTAAACAAACTAACTCAAACACTAACTAACCTAAAATGAGAAATCCCTCTTAGATCAAAGATAAATATTGAATCTTTCTATTAATTCATGACATGAAGGATTTAGTAAGACATGTAGCCTTTTGATCATTGGCATTGATGCCTCTAACTTTCTCATGATGTTTCTCCTCTCAACTTCACACTTCACAATTTTTGTCAAGAATTATCTCCTCATTATTTCCCCATGACTCCAATATTTTACTCCAATTTAGGATATTGGGACTAGAGGTCTCTTTTTGAGGTGGTGGGGATGTAATGTGAGAGGGAAATGAAGGCTTGAAATCCACTTCCTTAGCTGCTAACATGGACTTCTGAAAATGCATATTATCCAACTCAATTTTCCTATCAAGATTAGCTTCAAACACAAGATTTATCTTTTTAACTCTCTCCTCCAACTAATTGGAAAAAGGATGACTTTGATATCTTTGATTTAACTCATGATTAGGGGTCATATATGGCTGATAGAAACTTGGAGAAGTGGATATTAAGGCTGATATGTTTGGTGAGGTTGCCTTTCATGAACCCTTAGCCTATCCTCTAAGGAAGAAACTAGGCCACTCACATCATCTCACTTGTGAGCCTTTACCAATTGGGTCTCTTAATAGGTACCCACTCTCTTTTGACTAAATATAATGCTTCTCTCACCTTATGAATGACATGATTAGGAACATATATACCACATCCTCTTTGTGTGTCAAGATCCAACATGTACCTCTCATAGCCCAAAAGTGTCTTTTTGAAGGTGGAAATGGATGGATTTGGGAAAGGACTAGGTTGACTAGGAAGAGAAAGACATTGAGGAGGTTGGTTAAAGACAGATATAATTCATGCATGGGATAACAAGGATCATATTGGAGTTGATGAAAGTCATATTGAGATTGGTAAATATCATGATAATATTGACCAAGGACTTGTTCATATTGATAGGGAATGGCATAAGCTTGAAATGTCTCACCAACTTGTATAGAGCAAAACTCAACACCAAACTCAGCCATAAAACTTCATTTAAAGAAAGGACACAAAAAAAACATGTTACCAATAACATTAAAATAATAACATAGGCTTCTTGACAAACTAATATATCTTTGGAGTCGCCATTGATGCTTGAATAGATGCCTCAAAGGTTGATTGTTGAGAGACAACTCTAAAAATCTCTCAACCTCTTGGACCAAGAGTCCCACTAGGCATGCCAAACAATGTTGTCACTTGAATTTGAACTATTTAAGGAAATTAAAATATCTCCTCATCCAAAAGGCACAATGGAATCACCTCTAAGCTTGTGGGCAACCTAAGGAATGAGGTAAATCTCTAGATAGGGCTAGCTCCCTTGATGTACCACTTTGGATTACAATTACTACTAAACCTAGGGGTGAAAAGGGAGAGAGATAACTAAAATAAAACTAATCTAAGAGATTTTATACACCAAATATCATGATGACATCCAACCATATGCATGTTACACTTGAAATCAAAGGATAAACTAAACATACACTTCTCCAATCTTCATCTTCTCACATCAATGTTACATTGTGAGGTTATAGATGAATATGAAAAGTTATAAATATTAGACAAGAGGCATATGATGTGACTAATTAATAGGATAACTAACTAAATCTTAGACATTCCCTAGAAAACTTCACATGCCGTGCAAGAAGAAACTTTCCAATTACAAATAGATGATAGAATGAAATAACATGCTAAGGAATCCATAGTCTTCACTTATGCAAAATCAAACATTCAAAATGAGCACACTAATAATAGTCATTGAGGAGGTAAAAATTAGTAGTATTATTAATCAAAAGTATACATTTAATTAGGACTTTACCATACTTAGGTAGAACATCTAATACAATGCTAAAATTTCTAGTTCTTACAGAACTTGAGAGAGAGAGGATAAGAGAGAAGTTCAAGGGTCACAAGGACACTTTTAAAGATGATAAAATCAGTTATTTATGCATGATGAGTGGATTTTGGATGAACCATGTAAGGTCAAGAGCTATAAGTGTCAATCTAAGTCATAAATTTCATGAAAATTGGTAAGAAACTCCTCATTCTAGCTCAAAAAAATTGCCTGCATGATTATCCCTATTTAATTGCCTCAAAAACTGATTGGGACCAAATATTATGATTGGAATGAAGTTTAAATACATCATAAATTACTCTCAATGCATTGGTTTTAGGCCTAGTCATATAGAATCACCTATAAAGGAGAAATCATCATCTGTAATCTAAGAAAAATTTATTTCATGCACCTTGCACACTTGGCTTCCAAAAAGAGATAAATTGCTCATGAAAATCCATAAAAGGTAGTGAATGACATATTTAAATTCCCTCCATGGTTTTATAATAATTAGGGATGCCTCAAAAAACCATCCACTTAAAGTTTTCACACTTCTTCCTAGCTTGTCCATTAGGCCAGTTTTGATTGGCTAAGTTGAAGCACTTGGTTTGGACACTTATAAGTTTTTTGAAGGAATGAAATGACCATAGGGAGTTATAAAAAGTCTATATCTTCCTTCCAAGTTTGATTTTATCTTCAAACTCTTCTTGTAACCTACAAAATATAAAAAATGGTCAAAAATACCCTATTTTTCACCCCATTTATACAAGTTCGTATAGATAGCTAGAATGTGAGGGAGTTTGAGTGAGTAATTTTCAAGGTCCAATAGGTTTCATGAGAAAAATATGCCACTAGATCAGCTTTCTAGCTCCGTTTCTAATCAAGTCTCTACAAGGGTTTAACAAAGGTTTCTAAGCAGTTTGACCTCTCAAGCATTGTTCATAAATGTTTCACGTCTAATTTTTTTTTTAAAATGACTAATTTGATGTTCAAGGACCTTAATAACATCCCTGAACTTATTATACTCTCATGTAGATCCTCAAAATAGAAATGAGCACTTAAAGCTACCTATTCGAGCTTGTTTTCCTCTTTCTTACAGGTCTAAGTTTGATTTTGAGCCAAAAATGGATTAATTTTTGTTTCCCCTATATATAAATAGCTTTAAAACCTCTTTATCCACACCATTAACATACTCCATCATGTTTTAATACATATCTCTTGCCATGAATGTGACTGATTCCTCAATTGGCTAATAGGTCTAGGCCTTGCCTAGTAGGTCTGAGTGCAAATTAAGCCCAAATTGGCCTTTTGATGGTTCCCCTACATATAAATAGATAAAACACCTCTATATTCATCCTATAAATATATTCCAATATCCTATAAATCTTTAAAATAGTTATAAGTGAAGATGACCTATTATTTGGCCTCTAGGCATAATCATGCCTACTAGGTCTAGCTACAACCTTAAGAGTATGGAGTACCCTGTTGAGTTTCATACCATTAAATAAGGTTATTAATGTTGAATTTTATGTATAATAACTCTACACACCTCTCTCTATGGTACAAAAAACCTCAATTTCACCTTATCACCTCCCTTCCTCAAATCTGCTTGTCTATGCACAAGGGAAAGTACCCCCTGTCTGAGATAAAACAAGGGGTACTTCCTTTTTAACTCAAATTAAAGTGAAAATTTTAGGGTTGTATACATGTTTCAATTATGTTACACACAAAAAAATCAGCCCTCCACTAGATCAATTTCTCATCTAAAGGCCTCAAATTCTAAGACAAACTAGTCAAGTAAGGATCGTGTGTGAGCATTTTCAAAGTGGAATATATATGCATCATGAGAACCCTTTTATCTAATTTAATTCTTATATTATGTTCCTTATGGGGTTTTTCCATCATATTTTCCTTACTTCAACCTTCCTTTCACTTCCCCCTTTAACTGTCTAATCAATATTGAGTGCCACTACCCTAGCTGTGTTCTTGCTCCCTTCTCAAAAAGACCCCAATAGGTATATTGAATGGTTTGACCCTTTATATAATGATTAAATACCCTCCCATAAAGATTTATACGGTGAATTATCAATGTTTATACCACTATTTACCTTAGGTCTATACAATACAACCTAAGGTGTTAAGTCTCATCATACTGCTTGTCTTAGTCAACACATTTGAATGTAAGTGAATTTCAAGACCTATAGATGGTGATTTTCATGATTCAATATTGAGAATATGCTTAGGGGACTCTTCAGGGTTACTATAATCCACTTATCACACCATTTCAAACACTACCTCCCTTTCAATCTAGGTGTTACCTTGACTGTGATATGTTTATTTATTTAATAAACCTATAGATGTACTTTCCATGAATTATGGCATTTAAACTAGTGTTTGAGATTTCCATTTAAGTTATAAATACCATTTACACTCTATCTATCCCTTTACATCCTTTCACATACACCTTAACCTCTCAAACAGTATGCCCTTTGGACTATGTGTTGAGTCAATGAAACTATAGGTGTGCATTAGTTTAGTGTACAGACTAAAGGTGTGTTTGGGAGTTAAAAGCAAATAGTATATTATCCCTTTTCAGGATCCTTACTCTCATTTTTATATCATACCCTTTTAATATATATTCCAACCATGAATATATATCTATTGCATTTGAAGCTGCTAGAATCCTTTTAGATTTCAAAAAATTGTAGATGGCACTGTTATAATTTAGTGACCAAAAAGGCAATTTTGAGCCCTCTTGATAAGAAAGACATGAGACCAAATCACCTTCTTCCTTTTGAAAATTTAACCCCTAGGGTGAGACTATATAATTTGTGCATTTGGGATGATTAGATCTAAACTTTAAAATGTTCTAAGGAATCTCCAAAAAGCCCAAGTGCTTTATTTTTCATGTTTAGGGATTGGATCCCTGAAAATAGTCTTTAGATCCTTTAAACATAGTTTACATTCTGCTCTTTTCAATTCACATTTAAAACAAGTTTTATCATGTCAAAAAAAATCTAAAACTTTTATGAGAGTATCACCAATTATCCAACACTCTTAGTGACACCTCTGACTCTCTAATAACACTTATAAGTAGGTGAACATTTTCAAGGTACAGGCTATAAGTGTGAAGATTTGGTAGCATTCATTGTGTTTGGACTTTAATGAACCTTAATCCCACCCTAATACTTCAACATGGATGCCCAAAACCTCTGAATGAATTCAAAGAGTTGGTTTTCCTAAACTCCACGTAACTTTCCTTTCCTAAGCACCTATAGATGAGCATTTCATGGTAGACTAACTGTGAATTTAGGTAGTGAATACTTGGGATTCAAAATAGATCTTCTCCAAGTGAAAAAAGAAACTTTACTCACTCCAAAAGATTTGAAACACTTCTCAAATATTTTTTCCATCATGACATCATTTTGAGGTACCTGCATATTAAAAGAGTTTCCTGACTCTGTGCATACTAAAACCTATCTTCTCATGCTTTCTAAGGTGCCACTTTGGGTTTATCTTATTTTTTCATGTTACAAGAGACTAATAAACACCTTGAGACTATAATAACACCTCCATGAATGTGTTCATACATTTTCAAATCATGACTGAGACTGAGGATGGGTTGGGAGTTGACTGTGTATCCAATTATATTATAACCTTAATGATGCTCATTTTGAAGATTGAAACTTTGAAAACAAGATATTATCATAACCCTCTTTTAATGAGTAAGACATCATTCCAAACTGTATTAAATCCATTTCAGAGAGAGAAGCTTCTGAAAATGGTGAAATTGGAGTGCAAGTCCACCATCAACACCTTCCTACAAAGTGAGTTTTTTGGACTCTCAAATCTTTTCCAAATGTGAAAAAAAAACATGGATAACATGAGATAAATGAGTTAAAATCATATTGAACCAATATAATTAGTTGGATTGTATGGATTTGTTCAAACCAAGGCAAAACTTGTAGGGTACACAGATTGACAAATAAAAAAGAATAGTCAGCTTGTAAAGAATGTTTCATGAATAATAATTGACCAAATTTGTAAATATTATTATTTAAATGGATATCCCTAAGTTTAATACCACCTCCCAAAAAAATTTGACATGAAACTCTTTTTACTGGCTGTACCAAGCAAAAACCTGGAGGTCGCTTCTGCTTGCCAAGAAGGGTTGAAAAGGAGTAGAATAGTTTTGAAAACTAAATGTAATTTATAAATCAAAACAAATATGAAACTAATCTTAAAGAATCTTAAGATACACTACTTGACCATTTTATATGTGTCACACTTCCCAAGGAGGTTGTACAAGTGCCAAACTCCTCTTTTCCTTTAATAAAACTACCCTTTCTTCTAGATAACCTAAAATATTTTAGTTATGTTAATTTATTAAGACTTAATTGGACACATGGGGCATGAAATCATATTTTTAACATTAATATTTCATAAAAAACCTATACATAGCATTAAATGCACCTTTTTGACCCCTAAATTGACTCAAAAAGACATGTTGGCTAATGATATTTATGACCAAGGCTAATATATCATTGAATAAAATTAAATGACCTATGAAACACCTGAATACAAGATATTATTCCCCATAAAAAATTTATAAAACTAAGTTTTTACCTAAGAGTGCCCTAAATTGACCTTAAAAAGTCAATTTTGATCAACACAAACCTTAGTCCTTCTTTTTGGTCTTTTGGTTTCCCTTTTTATCATGAGTTGCATTGTAAAACTATGGATAGGATCAGGTCTTCCTCATGATGTATATTTATCCTCTTTATTTCATACTTTTTACACATGTTTTGGCACCCCTTAAGTTTTGCTTTGTGAGTTGAAGTGTAATACCATGGATATGACCTGGCCTTCCTAAAAAATACCATCTTTTTCTTATCTCATTTATTTTTCCAAATACTTGTTAACACCCTCGTGGGTTTCTCTTTTATGAGTTGCAATTCAATACAATGGATATGACTTAGCCTTCCTCATAAAATCACCATATATTGTATTCCTATCTAGAATGTGTTTTTCAATGGTTACAAGTTATTGATCCTTTATTCTCAAGCTTTAGTTTTTTATTATTTTTTATAGATAAAATTTACATAACAAACTATGTTAGCATGTTTTTCTACACCTCCCTTAACTTATGATAAGGAATCACACGTTTATATCATTGTATCCCTCTTTTTCACCTTTTATCACATTTTTTGTAATTTAAAGTTATTCAAATTGTTTCATGTTTCGTTCCTCTTGATTTCCTTTCTTTTCTCTCCACATTAGATAAAACAAGGTCAAAGTCAAGATAGCACTTTTATTTCACCTAAATTTATAAGAGTCTTATAAATGATGATCTCTAAGCTCTCTCTCTTAGTAACCAAGTCCTAAGTATTCAAATAAAAGTCATCTTTACCGCCCATGTTTGGTTTTCCAAATCCATATGGAAGAGGAATAGAAAAATCCATCAAGAAAGTTAAAATCCAAATCATTTGAAATAAAAGGCAATGATATACAAAAGGCAACATAGAAATCTCAAAAATCAATATCACACTAAAAGACATGATTACAAGCACATCTCCTATCTCCAATCGAATCTCAAACTCCACATTTAGCCTCACACTAGAGTCAAGGTCCATTGGGGTGAAATGGGCTAGTAGATTAGAATAAGAGAATCCAATAAACTCTATGGTACTACCTACTTTCTCATAAAAGTACACAATCTTTACAATAGATTGATGGCTCCATAAGGGGTCCTGAGGAATGAGAAACACATTGTGGGAAGGTAGATCCATTTTAATGTTCATACATATATCCTTTATGGGATGATCTACATACTTCATTTGTTGACTAAGACTTGTGTGGCTAAGAGCAGTTCTTCAGAGTCCCTATTGTCAATAGTTTTCTTATTTTGATAAACCTAATTTGAATGTCTTGACTTTGATAAAGAGTTTCTCTACCTTGATTATTTCATTAATTCTCCCATCCACTTATTTCATTTCCCCCCTTGATAGGCATGTGTGATTATAAATCTATTTTCTCTTATTCTATACTTCTTCTTCACATCTCAAAAACATGCTAGCATTACTTTATTTTAGTTTTATCTATCCTTAAAATAAAACATGTTTAAGCAACTATGGATTACTTTTTTTACACAATGGATCTATATTTATAGACTTGATTTGATTTTTTTTACCATTTATCATTGTTGTACCACCTTTTTTTGTGAACACTTAAGTACATTTCTACTTTTATGTACTTTTTCCATTATTGAGTGAGGTTGGCTTGTTACTTCTCACTCATCAACGTGTTTTTCTCTGTTATACTCCTTTTTCCATTGATTAGTGAGTAAGGATTATTACTTCTCAGTCATAAATGTTATTTTACCAGTTTACTTACCCATATTTATGTAAGTAAGAATTGTTACTATTTTTATATTGATGTTTGATTACCATTATTTGACATGTATCCTTGGTTTGACTTGGTGAGTTTTCTTTTTTTACTCAAGGTTTACTTGATTGAGTTTTTCAATATTTAATAGCTTTAGATTTTTGGTTACCCTATTTACTCTAAAATTTTCTTTGGTCATTTGGTCTAACATATCACTTATCACCATAACTTACCAAATTTTCAAGTACATCCCATCTACATAACACCAGTTATCTTGGCTTTCCTGTATTTGTTTATTTTTACTCTTTAGTTTTATATTCTTGAGTTTATCAAAAATAGTCTCTTTTCCCTCAAAATCAAAAATAAAAACATAGTATACAACCACCCAGCAATAAAGGTAAGTCAAGGTATGCATACATTTATTTTTATAGTTATTTCCCTTTTACTAATTTAATTTCAGTTATTTTTGCTTTAAAATGCTAAGAATTTTTTTTAGCCTCAACATTATGTGTTACTATTTTATTTCGCGAAACACCATCCTATATTGCACCTGAGTGATATGTGATGAGCTCTGAGTGGAACATATGTATACACATAATATTTTCAAATTTTATCAATTATTGGCGTTCTTTATCTTGCAAGAACTTGTCGAGTCTTAATCTCTCTAAGTTCACACCTTAAAGGGTACACTAGGAAAGGAGTGGGTAGACCATTAGTGTTGTATAGAATTTTTATCCCTTATTTCCACTTATTATCAAACCAACTAGCTCTTAAAAGCTTTCTCCTAAGCTTTGCCTCCTATTTTGCACACTCTTATAGTCATTTTCTACCTTCATTAGCCATTTTCCTAACCTAAACCCCTTTTAAAGAGTTTACATGACTATGCCAGCCACATTGACCTTGTATCCTTATTGACAAAACTTATTAAGGGTCTAGGTCAGCCCCTGACCTACCTAGTTCGTGACCTAGTAAGTTTTTGTTAATTATAATACTAGGTCAATCGAGTTGACTTTTTAAGCCAAAACTTTTGGAAGGGTTTAGGGTTAGATATGACTATATAAACACATCCATTTCCTTATTATTAAAGAGTATACAAGAGTTATTATTCATTTACACTTATTTATAATCTATTCTTTTACCATTCTACATGAGGAGTCTTAGCTAAGGGTTTCTACGTGGAGAAGAATCTAATCTTGTAGAGAAGTCTTGGATGCTTTGGTCTTTCTTAGTGATCCTTACAAACTACAAAAACTTCTTGCAAATCACCTTTGGCTAAGGGAGAGATTGAGTCTCGACAAGTTCATCTTCCAAGTGAGTATCTCTAACTTTATTCCTCTCTTTAGTAAATAAAATTATCATAAGTAATAGCATTTGAATAATATTCTCTCTCTCTATGCATTAGGGTTTTACCTATACATAGCTTAATTAGGATTCTTTTATGCATATTTTTTTATGTTTAATAATCCCCACTTTGTGTCACAAGATTTGGTGAGCATGAGATTAGACTTTTAATTTACTTATTAGTATAGTGAATATGAAAACATATGACCTAATTAGGCTTACTACATAGTTTTGCTTGGCTGAAGGCTTTGAAATCCAACCTAGTAATATTTTTTTAGATAGATACATATCTTTTTGATTGGAGAAATAACCAATTTTGTAGCATAAATCAGGGGCCCAATCCTTGAGATAACTATATAACCATGATACTAAAATCACCAACAAAAATCATGAGCTAACTAAAATCACCAACAGTCATAACCAGCCTACCAAGCCATAGCAAGATTTACCTAGGTGGGGTTGGAAACAACCAAGCCACTTAACCAATGCACCCACATCTCATCGGTGATCCTCTCTAGTAATATTATTATGGTAAGAGATCTCTTAATTAGGTTTAGTAGATTCATATTGGTCATGACCCTGATTATCTAATGTATCTTCAATCAGAAGTGTAAGTATGATCTATAGAGTGGATTACGATAGTTGTTAGTCAAGCATTAATCAAATAAATTAATGAAAATTCATAAATAACTTAACAAAGCCAATCTATTCATATTGGGGTTGATAATGATAACAAGATATAAATAAAATAAATCAATCAACCATTACCTTTTCAAATCACTCCATTAATCAAAGGCAGTTCCAACCATGTTCTCCCCTTGATCTAGAGCTCTAGTCTTTGTCAACAATCGCTTCTTTGCTCCTCCATTGCCTCAAGAACTCTATCAAAACCTAGGCTCATGATATAAACTATTTATTTTCCCTATTAATGAATCTAATCCAAATGTAAATAACACAATAATCATAATACAAATGACTTGTGGAGAGATTTTAACATTATAAGTTTACATACTTTTAGCTTAAAAATGATGTTCATGGCCTCTCTATTTATAGATTTTTAAGATTTGTCAAGATCAATTATGATCATCCACCTCAAGATTGAAATGTGTGGCCATGAATTAATCTAATATTTATTATTAAATATATAAATATTCTCATCATGATTTGAGAAGGGGCATTAATGAGGCATGGGAGTCGTTAAAGAGACATGTGAGGCCATAATCATGATATTTGTTATAATTATGGCTTTTGGATCCCAACCCATAAATGATTTCACTTAGATGATGTAGTAAATAGGAATCAATTTCCAAAAAGAAATATTCAATATCCTCTATGTAAAATCCACTTAAGCTCATGATTTGAATTAATTAAACTTAAACAAGATTAATTAATATTTATGCAATTCTTTGGAAATTAGCTCTCAATTAATAAAAATAGTTAGAAATTCATTTTACTAGGTCATAATTTGACTCGATAAGAATTGGAAGGTGATATTAAATGCATTGGAACCATATTCCCATTTAGGATCTTTTCAATATAAAATCACAAAGGTATGTGACATGTACTAATTAATTAAAAGAAAAGAGTGATCCAAAGCACAAAAAAGTAAAATCATCATTTTGAATCAAAATGAATTGATCAAAGTTAGGAATAATATAAAATGAATTGACCTATTTAATAATATTTTGGCCTAAATTGGCACTTTTAAATGACAATTTTGAACCATTTAGTGCATTTTAGTTATTTTGACCTATATTAGGTATTTGAGTGCAACTTGAGTAAGATTGAAAATTTTAACATAAATGATGTTAGGAATTGGATGTCTACATTTTACCCCTATTTGAAAAGGTGTAGCGAGACATTCAAGTGAAGAAATATGTTTTCAAAGAAAATAATTGTCAAGAAAAAATTAGAAACGACACATGATGCCCCCTCGAGAGGACATTCTAGGATGAAATAGAAGGATGGACTCTTGAAAAGAGAGGGAAAATGAGAGATTAACCCATGGAATAGATCACATCTAGATGAGCTAATGCTTACACACATGGATTCCATCAATGATCAAAATATAATTAGAGGTATAATAGGCCTCAAGATGGGGGGAATGGGAAAGATTCAATCCAAACATATAAGAGACACACTTTGGATGCACCTAATTTGAGAGTGCAATCTATGCGCTTACAACATTGATCAATCTTGAGATAAGTTTCACACTAAAATAGTATCATCATGGGTAAAAGTGTGGAGAGATTGGAATTAGAAAAAAAAGAGAATGTAGTCCCTGAAATATGATAATAATAAGTGCCCCAATAGAGTAGATTTGATCATGATAAGATAGTTATGCCCCAATAGGGCTAAATTTGATCATTGATAAAGAATAATTAATGGTCTTACCCCCATATGGCTAATTTATATTTATGACTTGTTTCAAATATTATACCCCAGCACGGAAAAATTAGAAAGTAATTAGCTCAAGGATATAACCTATTTCATAGATTAAAGTGAACAGACACAAACATAGATGCAATGGTGTAATGACTTCTAAAAATCCATAGAAGACCAAGCATACAAGAATGTAGAAAGTTATGAAAGAGATGAAAAAAGAATTAAGATGACTGAGTTGACTCAAGATACATTAGGTATCTAAGCACTACCTACATAGTTCAGATGGACCTCAAGCTAATATAGTTCACCCAAACTTGGGAGAGAATGGAATGAGAGATGATGAAAAACTGACCAAAGATTGATTAGCATCATGATGTATTCAAAGAGATGCACATCTAAGCATAGAGTCTACATGATAAAATTCTTGGTATCTAGATGCATATTTTCATATCATGATCTTAGATAATGCATAGTATTCTTGAGAGATATTTATCAGAGTTGTGTTGACATTTAGACTTGAGTCTAGAGCACAAAGTGCTTGCTATTACAAAATAAATTAGGCATCATAATTATGAGTAACTCATGAGGACATGGAATTTAAAATGCATGGAGCCAGTTCAAATGTGAATACCTATAACTAAGGATAATGGTAAAACAATGACCAAAATTATAGTTACAATTATTTACATTTAAATAAAAAAACAAGGGCAAATAAAAAGAAACATAAATGAACCTAACCTAAAATCAAGATATGAATAATTAGGATTCAAGTAGGAACAATAATATATAAAATCAAAACAAGACATCTTAACAACATGAGATCAGGATACAAATATTCAAGATTTATGTGGACCATCAAGATGTACTTGTAAAATAAAATAAAGGAGCAAGACCAAATAGGAACTCAAAAGACCAAAGAACACAAACAATAATCAAATAAATAAATGGATTTTTTTTTTTAAATTTTATGAATGTTTTTGGAATTTTTATAGATATCTCAACTCGATTGATAATTAAGAGATATGGAATGATCTAGCTCATAAAATAGTGAGAGCATACCAACTTATAATTATCACAAGACAATGAGAGCATAATGAAAGGGGGACTGAGTTGATCTCAACATGAATCAATCACAACCTACGTAATCCCATTAAGACCTTAAGTCAGAGTGATTCTACCTACACAAAGGCTATGAAAAATTGACCAAGCCACAACAAGTTTGCATATAAAGGCAAATGATAATAATAATGACTAGATAATGTGGTAATGCATAATAAAAAGGCATTGTACCTAATTTATATATATGTAGTTATAATTAGGAAACAACATCATAATACTAATTTTATCAAAGGTGGTTATAATCAAAGATATTATCGATTTACCCATAGGTAGTTATAATCAGTGATACCAAATAAGATGATAGATGAAAGATAATTTACTAGATCAAATATCACACTACTACCATAGACTATCATTCAACATAAAACTCTAAAATTATTGAAACTAGATCCAAATCCATTGTAGAAAGGTGCAAGAAGAACCAAAGGAATTAAGATCAAAATGGTATAAGTAAATAGGTAAAAACAAGCCTTAGTCAGTAGTAAAGTAATGGTCTAAGTAAAATGATCAAAATGCATTTGGATATAATGGCAACAAAGTTGTCTCCAAGAGATGATTTGTTTAGAAATGATCTCAAAATGGTAAGAGCATTGCTTAGGTTTCTTATAAAATGGTGAGAGCATTCAAATTTAACAATTACTCATAAAATAGTGAGAGTGTGGAAAATGTGTGATCAAGCTAACCTTTATAATAATTGATCACTACCTACATAGTCCCAAATGACCTCAAGTCAATGTAGTTCAAAGAATGTGATCAATGGATCATAATGATATAAAATGCCTAAAAAGAGTTTATAGGTTTTCCCCCAAGAGACAAGGCATGGTAATCATCCATAAATTAAATGGAAAATGAAAAATAGTTTTGCTTCTTTTGTTGATGTGGAGATGCACGTCCTAGTAAACATGTGAGACAACTAGAATGATCAGTTATAAAAATTTCTACCCAATTCCTTTTCAAAAAATTTGCTCTATAAAAACATGTTGTTAATCTATATCTCAATAATATGTTCATGATCTTCGAAGGTTATTGAATTTGATTCCTTCAAATTTTGAGACAATATATCCTTGTAGCCTCTACAAAAGAAAGTGTTGCTAGTGATGGTAAATAATGTTAGGATAAATGATATAAGTGGGTAATGAATAGATTAATGATAATGAAATGTATAATGAATGGGTAATAAATGAAGATCGAGACTTTTAGTCACATGTAATGTTGTTGATACTAGATTAGACATAATTTTGGTTATGGTGGGGTTGAAGACCTCTAAATATAATCTTGATAGAACCATCAGATTATTATATTATTTGATCTTAAGAGTAGCTACTATCTAATTATGTTGTAGAGTAGAAGTTGTTTTGATTTGTTCTTTGATTATGTCTTCATCAAACAATGAAGAACTTTTGTGCTCAGTTGTTGGTTCCTTGATGAGGTTTTCACCAATGAATTTGTCATAATTATCCCATAGTGCCTTTGAGAAGGTTTTATGAAGAGATATTAATATTTGACTTTGATTATCTTCTATCACCTTTAAAAAGGTTCCACTAAAAGATGTTGAGTTTATTCTTTGATCATCCCATAGCACCTTTGAAAAGGTTTCACTAGGAGAGTGTTATTCTTCTACATAAATTTGGTCTTGGTCCCCCTAATATTATACAAATGATATGTCACCATGGATGTAATTCAACAAAGTGTGATTCTATCGATCTCAATTAACATTTGTGGAAGGTGGAATGTCAATATAATGGCTATGTGGGGTGGGAATAATAGAATGATAAATGATAGCATAATCCTCATAGAAGATACTAAGAGAACTTATGTTGATGTTGAAGTAATCATCCTAAAAAATAATAGAAGGATCACAAATATATTTAAATTGATCTGTAAAAAATTTTAACCAATGTTATAACAACCAATATTATATTTTGTTTCTAAATTAGATTCTGATATAAGGGACACTAAATCCGATGTCACAACTAATGTTGATTCTAGTTCTAATGCATAATAGGCTCTATAGGCTCTATAAAAATGGATTCATCTAGGAAGGGTTCAACAAAGACTATTTCATCTAAGTTAAACCTATTAAATATAGGGAAACACTTGAGGGATGACTCGATAGAATCTTGTCTATCGAAAAGAGACTCCTCAATGAGTGGGAAAAGATTAAGAGGTAACTCTATAGATATTGGCTTGTCAAGGAGATGAGGCTCTTTAAAAATAGGTAACATATGAATGGGTGATTCATTACAAGTTAATTCATCACATAAATAGGTGTTTCAACAATAACATTGGAGTTTTAGTTCACCATTAGCTGTAAAATATCAACTTTGAACACATTATGGTCCTCATAAAATGGTTTTTGAAGAGGCAATGGTTCTTATTTTATCTTGAAGATCAACATGAAATTTATAAAGTGGTGAACATTTAGTTTACAGGTAATAATGGTTTGTGGTTTAATAATGGGATCTTTAAAAATTAGACCATTGAATAAAGGATCAACAATGATGGGTTCATCAAATGAGAGTTTTTTAACAATAGGCTTAATAAATATAGGTGATGGGCCTACAATGGTAATGACTAGATGCTGCATAGTTTCATTTTTTGTGAAAACTAAAGGAGGACGTCCTAAAATGGTAACCTTCCCATGTTGTGGAGCTTGATTTCTCACACAAATTGAAGTAAAATAGCCTAAAATGATAACCTTGGCATGTTTTAGAGCCGGATTGATCACACAAGCTAAAGGGGGATAACCTTTAATGGTAACCTTTGAGTGTAGCATGCAAATCAAAGGGGAAGGATAGGGATGACACACAACAATCGACATGAACTAGAATAGATTTGATCAAATAGGCTCAAAGAGAGAG
The DNA here is from genome assembly GCA_037957365.1 of Torreya grandis. NCBI lineage: Eukaryota > Viridiplantae > Streptophyta > Pinopsida > Cupressales > Taxaceae > Torreya > Torreya grandis. Next base: position 1,872,059 of record JARHVA010001917.1, on the reverse strand, counting down.
ACATCCTCAAATAAGACATAATACTCATGTCCACTATAACAATGCTCTACCTCACAACTAAGGCCATAAGAGACCCCATTGCAAGTGTACCTTAGTGTCATGTTTAGAAAGGTTTTCTCTATACATTTGTCTTAGATTTGGATCAATGTTTTACAAACATTTTAAACAAGGTATGGATTTTGATCCTTCTTTCAAATGAATAAAGTACCAAAGAGAATATAAAAGGAGGGTGGATTGGAACCACACACAATTAGAAGAATGTGTTCATGAAATTACTCAAACTTGGGTAGGGTTAAAATAATATTAATTAGAAGAGGGTATGATAACTCAAAAGGCCTAGAGTGTCACTAGTACACTAAAATGTATACATTTTGAGATACGTTAATACCATAAAAGATAGTTCAACTTCGATTAGTTACTAATAAAAAACTAGAAAAAATCCCTTAAGATTAGGAAGGAGGCAATTTAAACTAAGAAAATCATGATATGGAAACATGAAATAATTCTTAAGTATAAAGCTAAAACCAAATAAGTAGCACAACATCATCACATGGTAATAGGAATGGTTGTATAAAATGTGATCTAGGAATCAAAGTGTGAGCAATATGTAAGATGACTTGAGTCCATTAAAGATGATAATGTGATAATGAGTTTATAAATGGCTCTCAATTCAAATGAGAAATTGAACCCAAGTTAAAATAAGTCAAGTGTAAATGGTAAAGCCAATTTAACACATCAATTTTTAAAACTTAGAAAAGTCTAATTTCAAATTTAAATTATCAATAAAGGACTTAATAAAATTTGGCAAATGATCTAGACTCAAATGGGAAGCATAACTGTGCCAATTAAAAGATATGACATAATGTTTAAGATGATAACTTGAATAATGAAAAAGATGATTTTTACTTGGACAACATAATGCCTACTTATTCAAAAAATTTGGGGATAATGTATTTGGTTTATGATGTTTTGTTAACAATCTAATTTTAACCCAAAACAAGACCAAGTAATATAAGACAAAGACAAATCAACTAATTAATCATCTTATGCCCTAAACTGATAAGGTATGGCAAATTGGGGTTAACTAAACTAATAAGTTTTCAAACATTTATAGATGGATCAGATGCACAAGAATTTCATATCAAAATGCAAGAGAATCAACACGTCATTTGGGTTTTCATCACTTTCTTATTATAAAAATGCCTTTTCTTTTTTACAACCACTACATCTATCACTCATTCAGTGTAGTGTGATGTCCAATATACTTAAACATTCTAGGCTTAGCCCTAGTGATAGGAGATGGTTTAACTACTCAAACCACAATCCTAGTGAGGTGATCCCAATTTATATACCCCTCCTAAGATATAGGTTGAAGATAATGCTAGGAGATGAAGCCCCAGGTGAAAGCTTTCCTAAAGAACTTGCGAGAGGTAATGACATCCCCTATACAAGCTAAGATGCATAAAATAAAGACTAAGTAAAAGAGATTTAAAGTTATTTCTAGATCATCCAAGCCATGCAAGTCTTGAAGAGAGCCTTTTCAATATCTCTTTTACTCTTTTGGACTAAGGTAATTTATACTAAAGATGATGTGTTTGATCCCATAAATTCTTTATAAGAGATGGGGGAGAGTATACACGTACATCTTCATTTTTGCTCAAACAAATTTAAACTAAGCAAACAATGATAAATGACTTACTTAAAATAAAACTTTGAAGTGATTTTAGTTTTAAAGTAGTAAATTAAAAATTTTGGTGTTATTTGGCCCCTTGGCCTTAAGTTGTAAAAACCTTTAAAAAATAACTAAAAAAATATATTCAATATAAATAAGTAATCTTTATTTAAGCACTAAATGGAAATGTTACTAATTCTTTTTAAGCACCCAAAAAGAGGTTACAAAGAATTAATTAAGCACAAATAGATCAGTTTCTAAGTAAGGTTTTTCAATAAAATGATCAGCATGTAGTTTAGCTTTGAAGCATTTTTTCAAATGAAACAAGTAAACTTCAAAGTATTGTTCTTGGGTTTGGATGACCTATTGACCTGAAGGTAAAATTGTAAAAAATAAACATGTTAGGTTAGGAAATGGTTAGAAAAAATCTCAATAAAAATCATAAGGTAAGGATTAGACAAAAATAACACATAATAATAATAATAATAATAATAATAATAATAATAAACCTATGAAACATGCAAACAATAAGTTAGAAGGTTAAAATAAATAAAATTGAACAAATAAAATATAAAAACTTGTAGTTAGTATTTTAATCATAACTTTAAAAATATATATTAGTTTGTCATAAAATTTTATAGGTTGTCAATAACTCTAAGGTTCACCTGTATGTAAAAAATCAAATCCAAACTGTAAATATAAAAAATATTATTAACTCTGTACTAGCCCTTTTTACCAGAAAAATATAAGACAAAAAGTGATAGTCACTAAAAGAGTCATAACTTCTAAAATAAAAATTTATTTAATGAATTTTTTAGAGAATTATGATAAAACCAGTAAAAATAACTCGTCAAAAAAAATTTAAAAATAGTAAACAAATTAAAAATAAGAGCTATTTTAACAATCATTTTTGTTCAAATATGTGAAGTGCACAATCGTGTCCTACTGGACATGCCAAAATATAGAGTTGGATTATGAAAAATGATTATTCAAGCATTAGTCTAAGAAATCAAAGAAAAATTCATAATATCTAAATAAATTAATCCAACCTATTCATGTAGGGTTTGCTAATAATAACAAGATACAAATGACAGAAAGCAATAAACGATTACCTTCCCAAATAACTCCATTACTCAAAAGCAACTCAAAAGTATGTTCTCCCCTTGATAAATCATTTTTATCTTCATCAACAATGGTGGCATAGCTCCTCCAATGTCTTAAGAACACTTTATAAAACCTAAGTTCATGATAGAAACTATCTGACTTGTCTATCTATAAAGTTAATCCAAATGCAAATAACACAAAAATATAAATATAAATGACTTGTGGAGGGATTTTAGAATTATAATTTTACACAATTTAAAATTAAAAAATGGTATGAGAGGCCTTTTATTTATATATTTTTGAGATTGGTCAGGATCAACCATGACCATCCACCTCAAAATTGAGATGTGTGGCCATAGATTAATCTAACATTTGTAATTAAATCTATAAATATCCTCATCATGATTTAAGAATAAGGGGTATTAATGAGGTATGGAATGCATTAAAGAGGCATGGGAGGCCATAATCATGATATTTGTTATAATTATAGCTTTTCCATGCCACCCCATAGATGATGTCATTTAGTTGATGCAATAAATAGGAATCGATTTTCAAAAAAAAATTCAATAACCTCCATATAAAATCCACTTAAGCTCTTGATTTGAATTAATTAACCTTAAACACGATTAATCAATATTTGTGCAATTCTTTGGAAATTGGCCTCCAATTAATCAAAATAGTTAGAAACTCATATTACTGGGTTATAATTTGACTCAAAAAAATTGGAAGGTGATGTTATATATATTGAAACTGTATTCTCATTTAAGATGTTATCAACACAAAATAACAAAGATACATGATGTGTACTAATGAATTAAAAGAAAAGAGTGATCTAGAGCACAAAAAAAAAATCATCATTTGAATCAAAATAAATTGATCAAAGTTAAGAATCACATAAAATGTATTACTTCATTTAGATATATTTTGGCCCAAATCAGTACTTGTAAATGACAAGTTTGAACCATTTAGAATATTTTAATGATTTTGACCTAAATTGGGTATTTGAGTGCAATTTGAATAAGATTGACAATTTCAACACAAATGATATTAGGAATTGGATGTCTACAAGATCTATCTTCTCCGATCTAGGATTGATTTATAGATATGATATATTTCTCATTGCATACATATGGTGCTTCGAAAAAGAACATAGGAACATACAATGCTAAAGCTAAAAAAAATTATAGTATTTGAAAGCAAAGATAAGTAAAATTTAAATGATTAAAAGAAAAATAATTGAAAAGTAAATGTATGCATACCTTTACTTACCTTTATCACTGGATGGTTGTCTATTGTGTTTGTATTTTCAATCATGGAGAGCATAGAGACTAATTTTGACAAATCCAAGGATACAAAACTAAAGAAAAAACAAATACAGAAAATCCAAGATAATTGATGCTATGTAGATGGAACGTACTTAAAAATTTATCAATTTAGGGTGATAATTTTTATTTTAGACTAAATGACCAAGTTAAAAATTTTAGCTTAAATCGGATAACTAAAAATCCAAAGCTACTAAAGACCGAAAAACTCAAACAAGTAAACCTTAAATTAAAAAAAGCAAACTCACCAAGTCAAACCAAGGATACATGTCAAAAAGTATGATAATCAAACATCAATGTGAAAGAAATAATAATCCTTAATTAAACAAATAAGGACAATCAAAAATGATAAAACAACATTGATGAGTGAATAGTAACAATCCTGACTCAATCATCAATTAAAAAAAGTACACAAAAAAGAAAACAACATTAATGAGTGAGAAGTAACAATCCAACCTCACTCAATAATGGAAAAAGTACATAAAAGTAGAAATAGACTCAAGTGTTTGAAAAAAGGTGGGACAAAAAATAAAAAATGGTAAAATAAAGCAAAGTATATCTTAAAATGTAGAGCCAGGGTGTAAATAAAAGAGTCCATATTTGTTCAAGCATATTATTTTATTCTAAAGATAGATAAAACTGAAATAAAGTAGTATTAGCATTTTTCTAAGATGTGAAGAAGAGGGAAGTATAGAAAAGATAAAATAAATGTAAAATCACACTTGCTTATCAAGGGGGAAATGAAATGGGTGGAGTGGAAAATGAAGAAGAAATCAAGGTGGAAGAACTCTTTATCAAAGTCAAGACATGCAAATTAGGTTTGTCAAAACAAGAGGACTTTTGACCTCAAGTAATATGAAGAATTGCTCTTATCCACATAATTTCTTAGGTCAACAAATGAAGTATGTAGATCATCCCATGAAGGTTATATGCATAAAAATTAAAATAGACCTATCTTCCCATAATGTGTTCTCTGTTCTTCAAGACCCTTTACAAAGCCATTGATCTACTACGAAGATTAGGTACTTACATGAGAAAGTAGGTAGCACCATAGAGTTTGTTAAATTCTCTTATTCTAATATATTATCCTAGTACACGCCAATGGACTTTGGCTCTATTGTGAGTCCAACTATAGAGTTTGAAATTCGATTAGAGATAGGATATGTGCTTTGAATCACATCTTTTGAGGTAATTTTGACTTTTGAATTTTTTATATTGCCTTTTTTTTCAAAAGATTTAATTTTTAACTTTTTTTATGGATTTTTATATTCATTCTCTATATGGATTTGGAAAACCAAACATGGGTGATAAAGATGACTTTCATTTGAATATGTGGTACTTAGTTGTTAAGAGAGAGAACTTAGAGAGCATGGTGTCTAAGAGTCTCATAAATTTAGGTGAAATAAAAGTATTATCTTGACTTTGACCTTGTTTTATCGAATTGTGGAGTGAAAGGAAAGAAAATAAAGAGAAGTAAAACATGAAATAATTTGAATTAATTCAAATCATAAAAGATGTTACAAAAGGTGAAAAATGGATACAATGATAGTAGAGTGTGATTACTTATCATAAGAATGAGGTAAATGTAGAAAAATATGCTAACATAGTTTATTGTGCAAATGTTATCTATAAAAAAAGCAAAATCTAAATTTGAAAACAAATATTTAAAACTTATAACCATAACAAAACACATTCTAGACAAGGAGTGAAAAGATGGTGATTTTATGAGAAATGATGGGTCTTATCCATGGTCTTACATTGTAATTGATAAAAGAGAAATCCAAGGGGTACCAAAAATCATGTGAAAATTAAATGAAATATGGTATTTGTAAGGAAGGCTAGGTCCCATCTATGGGCTTACACTACAACTCATAAAAGAGAAACCCAAGAGGTGTCAAAAAGTGTGTAAAAATTATGAAAACAAAAAGAAATAAATTATGAGGAAGATCGGATCTTATCTATGGTTTTACAATGCAACTCATGAAAAAAAGGGAAACCAAAAGACTAAAAGGAATGACTAAAGTTTGTAAAAAGAGACAATTCTTGTAGAGGGTGAAACACATATATGTATCTTTTAAAAATTGTTAGATAGATAGCATATATAAATCATGGCAAGAAGGGAAGGATCTAATCAAAATATTTCTTGAGAAATTGTGCATTGGTGGGCTCTTTGAAAATATGGCCTTCATTAGTTTGAAGGTAATAGGTACTAAGACTAAGAATATATTTGACTAAATAAGGGCCCCATTATTTTTAGGTGTATTTATCTTATTTATCATGAGTTTAATCTAATTTAAGGAAAATTTCACCATTATTTTTTTTAAAAGGGGTAAAAATAATACTAATAAGTAAAGAAAAGCATTACAAGAAGAACGGGAGGCAAAAACCTCCAAAAAAAAAGCAAAAATAGAAAAGCTAGGCACACGCCCAACTAGACAATATTATGAACCTCCCTATCAGCCTCCAGAATTCTTTCCAAATCAAAACGCAACATCAGGGAGAGAGACCCCCAATCCTCAATGTTTCCACCATCCAAATGGTTTGACGTCCATTTAGCCAAAAAATCTGCTGCCCTGTTCCATTCACACAGAATGTGAGCAAAAGTAACGCTATCCATAAGTGAGCAAATCCACAAAATTTATTACACAATCAGAGATAGTTGCCAATTGATGTCCACCACTTTCCTCTTAATGAGCAAGTTAATCAAGACTTGAGAGTCCAATTCACAGATAATCCTATGCCAACCTAATGCTTGGGTCTTCTCAAGGGCATAAAGAATGGCCTAGCCTTCCATCATGTTAATGGTTTGCAGCTCCTCAAGAACTACAAAAAAAAAAATCACCATACCTTCAGAATCCCTTCCTATCCCTCCAGCACCCACGGGTCCCAGATTACCTCTGGAGGAACCATCCGTATTGATCTTGAGAATCCCACTAGAGGGCATTGCCACTGACCAGTCTTAAGAATCTACTCTTTGACCTACTTGCTCCTCCTGACACACGCTGACTTACCAGATAACTATTGGCATCCAAGTCGCGCCACCACCTGAGCGTCCTATTTTGTCAAAAGAAGGCAGATCATGCTCTTTTCTTAGACGGTTTCTTGGATCAACCCCACCACTTTCTGCCATACTTGCTACACCATGACCCTCACCCCCCAAAAAAATTGCCTATTTCTCTCAAGCCAAATCTGCCAAAATAGAAAAATGGGGCTACCCAGCCATATGTCCTACAAGAAGGGCATCCTTGAGGGGGGTTCTCCCATTCCATTCCAAAAATAGACTATAGATTGAGCATGAAAACATGGGCACTGCCAAACATCCCACTAATAATGCCAGAGTTGCAAGGCAAAGGGGCATCACAAAAAAAAGTGTGTTGAATCCTCCTCGACTGCTCTGCACATAACACATACTGAAAGGCCTTGGAAACCTCTCTTCTAGATATTGTCTCAGGTCAAGCACCTATTCCAAGCCAACATCCAAAAAAAATAGTTGCATTTAGGCCATGTGAATTTATTCCATACCTGTCTCCATCAATGCACTTCCCCCTGCCCAATCTCTAAAGAAGTAAAGACTGATATCCAGATGAAACTGTGTAAGCTCCCTTAGGATTGGGAGACCAAGCTAGCTCATCCTCCTCCTGAAGAGGACTACAGCAATGCCTAAAAAGGATGCTCAATAGCTCCTCATTCTCTTCCTGCATCCCATTAATAGGTCAAGTTTTGGGAGGTTTTCAATGAGCTACCTCCACCTGTCCATGTGTAATGTAAACTTTGAAGTCACTCACCCAAGACTAGCCAGCATCAAGAAATCTCTGACAAAGGTTCAACAAATTTGAAAACTAAGAAATGATGGGAGGATAACCATCCCAAGAGTCAGACCAAAAAATAGCCTTGAATCCCTATTTACAAATCCAGAATAAGCCGTCCTTGATGAGAGCAGCCCCTTTTTTTAGAGTACCCCATATTGCTGATCCTTTCCCAATAAGCGGATAATGAGGAATGTCCCTCTGAATGGTTCCAGAGTAGTACTTCTATGAGAGAATTATGGCCCAAGCTTTGTCTTGTTCAGTGCACCATCGCCAATAAAGTTTGGCTGCCAAAGTAATACCATTTAAGTACATCTGCCTCAGACTGAGCCCACCATATTATTTGGGGCTACAGACAATCTCCCATCTAATAAGACTCCATTTAGTGGAGTTCAGACTACCAGCCCATAAGAATTGTCTGGTAACCGAATCAAACGCCTTAACAATTCCCATTGGGGCAACCTAGAGCATACACCTGTAAATAGGTAAAGCCTGCACCACAGATTGGATAAGTTGAACCCAACCTGCAAAGGATAACCACCTGTGTGTCCAATGATTCACTTTCACTCAAAATTTCTCTAAAATAGTCTGCCAAGATTCTTTAGATGTACAGCCAGCCGAGATAGGGATACCCAAGTAAATCAAGAGGGGAGTCCCAATCTGAAAATGCAGAGTCCTCACTATCCGCTATTGAATAGGGCCCGAAGTGTTGAAGAAGAAGATGGATGACTTATCTTCATTGACCTTTTGTCTTGAGGCCATTAGATAAACATCTAACACCCTACATAAATTAGTAGCTTCAGTCATTGTGGCCATGCCCATAAAGGCAGTGTCATCAGCAAATTGCAGGTGTGATTGCACCGACAATTCTCCTCCCCATCACCATCTTTGGATATGTCCTTCCTCTCTTTCCTATTGATCAACCTCCCCAAACCTTCAACAAAGAGAAGAAAAAGGTACGGAGATAGAGGATCACCTTGTCGCAGCTATCTTATAGCACCAAAAAGCTCCGTGTGTTCTCCATTGATAAGCACTAAGAAGGAAGCTGAGGAAATGTAGCTCATGACCCATTGAGTCCATTCATCTGTAAAGCCAAAATCACTAAGAACCTTCTACAGGAATGACCATCTGACCCTATCAAAGGCTTTGGCCATGTCCAATTTAATGAACATCGCCTTATCTTTTGAGCTGGCCATGGAGTGAATGGACTCAACAGTAATAACAATACCATCCAGGATTTGCCTGCCTTCCACAAAACCACTCTGCTCTTCTGAGATCACAGCACTCAGCCCTCTTTTTAACCTATCTGCAATGATTTTAGATATAATTTTGTAAACAACATTGCAAAGGGATATAGGGTGGAATTGACTTAGCCTATCACCACCTTCGCATTTGGTTATGAGAGCAAGATAGGTCGCATTTGAAGCCTTAAGCATTTGCTTATTCTGCTGAGATTCTTAGACAACAGCGAAAAGGTCAAGTTTGATGATATCCCAAAATTCTTGGTAGAACTCAGCTGGAAAGCCATCAGGTCTAGCCGCTTTCCCTTTTTTCATCTGAATAATGGTTTCCTCAAGCTCTCCAAGTGTGATTGGTTTCATTAAATTTTCATTAATTTCACGCATCACCAATGACAGAATGCAGAAGAGAACCTGAGCTTCTTCTAGTGATTCTCTGTTAGCATCTTCCCTGAAGAGAGTAGAGAAGTACTGCACTACCTCCTCTAAAATTGTTGGAAAGGAGTTAAGTTGCTCACCTCTTTCATTGACCAGGGCTGAAATAGAATTGCCATGTCTCTTGGCTTTAGACGAATTGAAGAAAAAAGATATATTTCTATCCTCCTCTTGGAGCCATTCGACCTGAGCTTTTTGCTTCAAAAAAAATTTCTCCCATAGCTCACATTTCTTCAGGTCTTTCATAGCCTGTGTTTCTTCTTGAAGTAAGTCTTCAGTCAGTCCTTCTTCCCTTATTATTCTTGTGATATCAACAAGCTTGATTTGTGCAGCAACCTTAGCATGGAAAATGTTCCCAAAACTTTAGTGATTCCACTGCTTGAGTTTATACTTCACATATGGTAGTGTTTTGGCCAAAATGTACATCATTGTACCATGGGCAGGCCTACCCCAATGCCACCAATTAGCAACACACTCATGTAGAGATTGATCCCACAGCCACATGAGTTGAAATCTGAAAGAAGGAGAGTGCGGGTGATACTGTGAGACACTATTAAGCTTGATGGGCCAAAGGTCCGATCCTCTCTAGTCCAAAATTTTAGACCTCGTATCCCACATACCTCCAACCCAAAAAGTTGAGACCAGAAAATGGTCAAGTCTCTCAGCTATGCAATGTTTCCCACTCCTATGGTTGTTCCAGATAAATTTTCCATTATTGGGCCTGACGTCAACTAAATTCAAAATTTCAATGTAGTTACACATTAGCAAGGTAGATGGGTCCAGCCTTGATGTGCCACCACTCTTTTCAATCAAATTAAGAATAACATTAAAATCACCTGCCATAATCCAAGGGTGGAAGGGGGCTAGACTATGGACAAAACTTATGTGGCCCCATAAGGAGTTTTTACCCTGCCAATCATTGAAAGCATAGATATTGGAGAAGAGAAAGACTCCCCCCATCTCAAAGCTAGAAGCAATCATAGTCATGGAGTACTTAGAAGTCAGCCAGCCTATGAGGCCAATATTTTGTGGGTTCCATTAACAAGATAGTCCTCTTGAGTATCCGATAGCGCCAATGCATTGACATTCTCCTTGCCCCCACAACTTGGGTGCTAGTTTGGACATGTCTTCAACTGAAAGCTTAGTCTCTTGCAAGAAAAAGACATCCAGCCTATGACTTTTAATCAGGTTGTGAACATCATTTTGTCTGGGGCTGTTGTTCAAACCCATTACATTCCAAGATATTATAATCATTTTAGAGGGTTCAAAAAGTGTGCATCCAGAGTCTTTACTGACCCCGACTCCACCAAAGTCTCTCCCATTAGCTTGATCTTTTCTAAGTCCTTTTTTTTGCCAGGCTTGCCATATTTCTCTCCCCCTCCTTTCTTAAGGTCTTTTTGTAGAATTCGAGATGAGGAGAAGATATACTACTTCTTGCTGCCCCTGAGTCCCCAATTTTCCTGGTAAGGGAAAAATTTATGTCTTCTTTAAAGGGAGCAATTGAGGAAGTCATTCCTTTTGAAATTTTCAGCTGTTGGTCCATATCCATATGACAATCTCTAGCCTTCTGTGTTTCAATTAAAGCCCCTAAAGCATTGGTCTCCTAAGCTAGTCCCTCAATCCCCTAGTCCAAAATCATTAACCTGAGATTCACCTCCTACTGATTAAGGTCGTCCAATATTTCAAATCTATTGAGCGAGTCATTCTAATTATCTTTCCTTTAAGAACTATTTTTGGCCTCTATTTTTATATAAGCCTTTAACTAGCATAAAACCATCAATTTTAGACACCTCACCTAGAATCGGACCCCTTTCCTTGTCAGTACCAGGAGTGCGAGTAGATTGAGCTGGCTAAGGTGTAGTGGATTTTGAGGTGGGACACCATCGCTGCAAATGCCCATAAGCATGACATAGATGACAACGAAAAGGGAGGGTTTCATAATCTAGCTATTGTACCCATGAAAAAGGGCCCACACTAATTTCAACAGCATCTGGTAATGGCTTACTAAGATCAATTTCAACACAAATGTGGGCATGTCATTACTTTTTTCTCCAGGAGTGACATTGAGGAACCGACTGGCCTTTCCAGCAAGGATGCAAGCAATTGGAGAGTGTCTTCTCGGTAGCATTCCACCAAAAAGTGAGGTAGACACACCCACACTGGGACATGGTTTGGTAGTTCCTCTAAAGGTATAAAATCGGCATGCCAGGGCTTAATAAACAGTCCCACTTGATTATGAAAGTAAGGACCTCCAGCAAAAACTCTTTGACAATCTATTATATAGGTAAAAGTGACCATGAAATAGCTCTTGGCTAGCAATGTAATATTCATTTCTCCTTCTAGTGCCCACGTCCTCTAAGCCCATGCTTTCAAGAATAACAGTGACGTCCTAAGCCCCAAAAACTTGCATTACAGAGAGTGATTGGAATAGTATTCAATGTCTTCATCAATCATTTCCATTGGTATAACCAGCTTGGGCCTCTCCTTGCATCTTTCTAGATAGCCGTTGACTTTGGAGATGTGCATACTTGGTTACTCAAGAGCAGCAAAAGAACCTAAACCTTGTAAAAGTGAATCTTTCTCACTACTATGCGCTTCTTGGGATGCCTGCTGCAGTCCAGGCACTTCCCTGTAGCTGCACCCTACTTTTTGCCCTATCACGCCCTACCCTGTCACACCCTCCTGCTCGCTTTCATCCATCGTGCACATCCTCACCAAAAATCTCACCATTATTAAATGTGCAAACTTTAACTTATTTGTTATGTTGTTTGGCAATATAGGTCTTGTATTGGTGATTATGGTGCAAAGAAAAAAGATGGTGTTTATCAAAGAGATCGAGAGCATGAAGGTGAGCTTCATGTAATACTTAATCAAGTATGATACCATAAAGAGATATACAGAGAGAGGGAAGCTCAACTTCTGATGGGAGGATTGATTTAGAACCATGGACTAGAGAAAATGATGTTGCCCTAGTGGCATTGTGTATGCTATTATGATAGGCCCAAAGAGTAGGATAGAGATGAATATGCGAATTCATGTAGGTATCATGAATTATCTTTTGGAAAAATTTATTAATATTTTATTTGTGGCATTAACTTGACCTTGTATTATAGATAGTATGTGGAAAATTTTTGATTTATTTTAAATTTAGAATAGAGTTATTTGACATCTTTATTTTTGAAGTTTCCACCATTGTCTAAAATAATAGTATGAGGGAAATCAAAGTGGAAAATGATTTGATTTAGGATAAATTTTTATATGTTGGTACTAATGACATTAACGAGGGGCATAGCCTCAACCTATTTCGTAAAATATTTTATGGATGTGATTATAAATATATGTCTATCGTGAGATTGGTAATTTGCCTATGCGATCTAATCCCCACATAGAAAATGGCTAGGGAGATTCTACAGTTTGAGGCTTGGATGGAGGTGTATGAATTAGATCATCATGGAGCTAGAAAGGAGTACACTTTTTATAAAATTTTATGCCATCCTTCTCAAGAGTGGGCCAAAAGTATCCCATACGTAAGAATTTATGGTTTGTAACATGTCTACTATAGTGGTAACTATAAATGGCCCCATGTACTTATTCAAGAGGAGGAGGAACCTTTTCTTTCATAATACAATAGATCAAGGTACTTTCAACATTATGATAATATAGGATATTATATAAAAATACATACTTAAAATCTTATTTCCAAATGCAAGTATTTTTGTAAGAATCAAGGTTTAGAAGATAAGTTTGGTATTCTAGATATTGAATTATATATTTATACCATGGGCTTTATCGAATGGTGATGGACTCAATGTGGTAAATAAGTGGATCTTGTGGTTGAATAGAATAAGGGTATTTTATTATTTGGATAGGAAAGGTGGGATTGGTAAGAACTTAGTCTGGATGAAAAATAAATGTTGAAGATGTAGGGGAATTAGAGATAGATATTTGATCTTGAGGGATAGGCTCGATGGTAAAAGAAATAAAATCATTAGAGAGGGTAGTTGTGATTTGATAATAAGAAATGGGATTCTTATTTTTGCATTGATAATCACCATTGACTTGGTAGTAAATAATTTAGGAGTCACCTAAAACATGTAGATATTAGATATCTAGATCAAGGGTTGCTCTCATGCCTAAGATTAAAGCTTCATACTCCACCATGTTGTTAGTGACATTGAATGTGAGTCAAAATGCCAATGGGATAGTTTTGCCAAGAGGGAATGTAAAGATACAACCTACCCCAACTCTTTGAATGAATTTAGTGCCATCAAAATGAAGGGTCCAATTATCTTCATGTAAATTAACATTAATTTTAGAAAGTTATTTGATACCTACTTTTAGTTTAGTAATATCGGAGAAGATAGAAGACTCTTCTAGATTACTTGCTACAATATCATAAATGAAGTTATGGAAGTAATCTTTAAGATATATGGCTTTGTTGAGACCTTCAATGTATAGAATATTGTCATCGTAAAGCATATTTTGAAGGTTATCGGTAGCTATCACAAGAGCTACAATTAGTTGATCAACATTGATTTATCTTTTGATAGTTTTTTGGGTAATGATTCAGAAATCAAATTCCATGAGAAGGACCATCTATTTTCCAATTCTATCTCTAAGAAAAAAGGCTTTGAATAATAAGTAATTAAGGGGATCAGAATGAATGATAATGTAAATAGTTTGATAAAGCATATAATTTCAAATTTTTTTAGTGACAAAATATATGGCAAGGTAATCATGTTCAACTTTTGTATAACATTTCTCGTAATCAATGAGGCAATGGTTGATATAGTAGATGACATATTACCTTTTATTATCTTGTTAGAAAATCATTTCACCAACTGATGTGGGTGTGGAATAGGCATGTAATATTAACGGTCGATCATTTGAAAGAGGACAAAGAGTAGGTGGGTGAATCAATTATTCTTTTATATTATCAAATACTTTTTGACAAGGATCCATCCATTATAAGGCATTACCTTTCTTAAGAATAGAAATCGCTGAATAGATATGGTAAGACATTTTAGAAATGCATCATCTAATTTTCCTAAGTTTATTGAGGTAAGTGAGAACATCTGGAATGGATTGAGGGATGGGCATGTTGACGATAGCATAGATCTTAGAAGGATCAACATCGATGCCACAAAGAGAACAAAAAAACCTAATAGTTGTCCAAATGTCACACCAAAAACACATTTGTAAGGATTTAGTCTAAATTTATATTTAAGTATATGGTCAAAGATGATGGCAAGATTAGAGAGATGAGTCTTTCTGCATTTAGATTTAGCAATGAGGTCATCGACATAGGTTTCTACAATTTTATGAATAAGATCATGAAATATGTGAGTTATTTCCCTTCGATAGGTAGCTCTTGCATTTCTAATACTAAAAGGTATTTTAATGTATCAATAAATTCCCCATTATATGGTCAAATTTGTCTTATGTTGGTCTTTGGGGGCAATGTGAATTTGTTTATAACCTGAGAAATCATCTATAAGAGATGACATTTCATAACCAATGGTAAAATTGATGATGGAATCTATTGAAGGTAAATGGAAATTATCCTTGAGATAAGCAAGATAAATTTTACAAAAATTAATGCAAATGTAAATGACCATGGTAACTTTCTTTCGAATAGGTATTATGATAGAAACCAATTCAGAATTGTCCACGGGTTTGATAAACTTAGCATCAAAAAGCTTGATAATTTTTTTATGGCATAAGGTCAAAACTTCTTGTGGAAATTTGTGTTACTTTTGGCACATGGGTTTGGCATTAGGGTAAGTGATAAGGAATGTCCTCATAGGACCAGGAAAATATCTCATGATTTTTATTGAAAAATAATCTCAAGTTATCATGTTTAGTTGGTGTGAGTTTGTGAGAGACTATAATTGGTCGAGGGCTTGATGGAGTACCATATTTGATGCGAGTAGTTTCTTTGATAAGCATAGCATTTCCATCTTAAAAATGATATGTTACACTAAGTAAAGAGGAAATTAGATTTGATTTTAGGGTTGATGCTAGTAATGAAGTTGAAACAAGGGGATTTTTTTTGAAATTCTTGAGTTTAGGATGTTGTTGAGGAAGTTGAGGTTTTCAGGCATGAAGTATTTTTAAAATGGCTTAATCGCTAGGTAAAGTGGGCAGAGGACCATAATACTCAACATCTACTCCGAAATTGAGATTTTTATTACCATGGTGATCATATTCAGAGTGTATCTGACATAAATATGTAGCCTTGGCATCTAATGTAATCTCGAGAGTAAGGGAGATGATTAATTAGAGGAGATTGGTGTATCATTAATTTTATTAATGGGGGAAGAATTGGATGCAATGATGGGATTTATAGGTGGTATAGAAGACTCAAGAATTTATATATGTTTGGAAGGTATGATTTGTTCTACCACCCAAGGAGTATCAATAAGTGGACTATTAACAGGAGGTACATGACCTTCGAGAGCTAATTCAAAATCTATGGAAATGGTATGAACATCATGGTTGAAATCATGTATTTGGGCTAAAGTTTTTTGATGATGTTGAACATCCAAGTATTGAGATTGAGCTTGAGCTATGATGTATTTTTCATCATAAGTTGGAGAAATGGTACAGTCTTGAGATTCAAGAGGATTTTTAAAAGGAGAATTTTCTAAATCCCTAAATTTGTATGGAGACATGGTTAAAGTATTTTGGAAGAATTTGGCCACTTCATAATCACTGCATTTGAATGCATCTTCTGGGTAAGAAGAGTCTTGAGCATTACATGGAGGGGGAAATCAGTGATCTCATCAATGATAGGAATAGGGATATTGCAAGGTAATAAAGGAGGAATCCACTCCAAAATATAAAGATGCAACTTAGTAGTGTTGAAAGTATGTTACAAGTTCATTACGTTCATCATTATCTTAATCAAGTGACCTGTAAGTCTAGATTAATGTTGATGAATTTAGGTAAGGGAGCACTATTGATTTTGAGAATGGTAAGAATGTGATATTGAGATTTAAAATTGGGAAGTTGAATATTCCATGGTTTGGGATTAGACTCATGTTTATACATTTTGTCATTATGCGTAAACTTGATGCATTGGCTATCAAGGTGATGGCCCTCATCTATGAATCCAAGGTTAGCCTAGGGTTATTTTGTAATATAAGGTCAAATCAAAGACCATAAGTTTAGTTTGAATAGTCTTAGGTCTAATTATGAGGGAAAGCCAAATACAACTAAGTAGATTTTGATTAGTTTTATCAAATGCATGACAAATTAGGTAGGTTTTTTTGAGATTTTCTTTATTATATCCAAATTGTTGGATGAGCCACAAAGATGTCACATCAATACGGAACCCTTTGTCAAATAAAACTTTACGAATAAGGGTAGTATTAATGGATATTTTAATGAATAGGGGTGGATCATTAGTATGAAAAAGGATCTCGTCATTAATCATGTCTTTTCAATAAATTCAATGGATGGTTTGGAAGGACATTGGTAGGTTGAGGCTCAATAGAGGGTGGTTCTTCATCTATAGAAGATGGATCTTCAATTTATTGAAATTATTGCATGAAGAACTTGGGATGATAAGGGGAGGTGCAAAATACCTCCATAAGGGGAATCTTTCAAGGCATGGATTTAAGTTATTTGAGAAATTTCCAATAGGATTTAGAAGAACCAATATGAGGTTTAGAAGGTAAGGTAGATTTTGAGTTTGGGGGTTCAAAAGAAGGAGAGGGTTCCTCATTAGCTTCAAATCCAAATGAGTAGTTGTAGTATCTTTGAGAATTTATTCTTTCAAAGATGTTTTCTTAGAATTGGTGATAGGATATTTATGAGTTGGTTTGCGATGATAGTTAACTTTAGTTGCATTAACATATTGAGAATTATTGTAATATTGGTCATAGTCAGCATCAATAGCACAAACATCTTTAGTAGTTTGTTGAGTGGTATATATGGGAAAATATTTTTGGTTATTAGAAGAAGAAAATTTGGGAGCTTGTCATTTTTTAGAAGCAGTGTTGTATTCTTGATATGGATTTGGATAATGGCTTTATGATTGAAGAAATCACCAAGAATATAAGAGACAACAAATTTGATAATCCCTCTAAAAATTTTATGGGAATACCAATGTCATCATGAAACCAAAAATATTGATTAGGGTCATACCATTTAGGAGGATTATTGGGATAAGTAAAGGGTTTAGAGGGTGCTAAGAATTATTTCACGTGTTGCACAGTTAGTGGTATGTGAGAATATGCAGGATTGTTGACTTTGGTAAATCCTAGCTTGGTTTGATGAGCATTTTCAGTGATGACATTAGTATAAGTTTGAAATATCCCTTAACGAATTCATTCTTAGGTTCTAATTATTTCATGAGGATGTATTGATGTTTGTCTTGGTCAAGAAATTTGTTAAGCATTTGAGGGGCAAAAGTTTGAACCTTATATTGAAGTGAAGGAGAAAGAGTAGTTGTAAAGAGTTTCAATAGGTCATCATCAGTCATGTTATGGTCAGCCTTATGGGCTAGATATTACCATCATTTGATAAAACCATGAGCTAATTCAATGGGATATTGCTTAGTGTTGATGAAATGGCTAAGGAAATTTTTGAGAAGATGATTGTGTTGAAACTCTTTAACTAGAGGATTGACTAAATCCTCAAGTTACTAGATGGAATGTTGGGGAAGTTTTTTTTACCATTATAATACATTGCCAGTGAATGTTTTAAATAAAAATTTTATGGTGGTAAAAGTATTAGTTTGGATCCATCTTTATAAAGATTTTTAAATGCTTTAATAAAGGATGCAATGTCTTTATTCCCATCATACTTGATAGTTGGAGAGATATTACCAATATCAATAAAAATGATGAAAGAAGCTAAAGGATCATTTTGGATATTTTGAAAAAATTTATTATTCATGATAGGTTGAGGAATAACATTTTTTAAGTTACCTCTAAGAGGTGGATGAATAAAATTTTGATTAGTTTGAGGAATTAGAACCAGAGTTTGATTAGTCATATTGATCAAATAATGTTGTAATTGCATTATTTAATAGGTGTTAGATGTTTTCACTATGCTCAATTGTTGTATGATTTGTGTAAGAAATTGAGTCATATCAATTAGTGGGTTGGTGTTTGTAGGAGAACTCCCTGAATTGGTATTAAGGGGATGGTTATTGGGAGATGGATTACTAGTGGGATTGTTGGATAGACTTGTATCAATTGCTCCCATATTGTGTTTAAATGTTTGAATATGAGAATTGTCAGGGGATCTAGCTCTACCAATTAGAGCACATATGATTACTTCTCATATAAGCAATTAAACAGGAAATTAAACCAGAATGATAAAGTAGCTAGAAACCTGAGATAGCAAAGAATTTGAGAGACAATACACACTCTTCTATTAAATATTACTAGAAGAAAATACAATAAGGAAGATGCCACTTCTTCCTCCACCTCAAAGGCTTGCCACACCTCAAGACCTTCTTCCCTCTCTCTCTTTCTCAACACAACAACTCTAAAGCCTGAGTTGCTATCCCTCCTTGAATGCTTCAGCTGATCTCCTTGACCTTGTTAGCTTTAATGCTTTTTACTTTCCTTAGAATCATTACAATACATGCATTATGGGTCTTTAAATAGGATCCCATGCTTACAAAAATAGAACTCTAGTTACAATAATTAGACATGCATCTCATGACTATAATTAGTCATTTAACATGCAAACACTCGCTTCACTTAAATGACTGTTTGTCAACAGCAGTTTTGGAAATACACAGGCAACCGATGTCGGTCCCTGCTGGTCTGGTGCTGTCGATGTCGACCGACTCTCTGCCATCACCGGTCTCCTTCTCTACTGCATCTGACTGACGTTGGTCATACTGCCGACGTCGGTGGCTCTGGTTCTTCAACATCCTTCCTTGTGTCTAAAAATAGTTGAAGCTTTTAGCTCCACACTATAACAATCTCCCACTTGGAGATAAACAGCTGCAACTTGTACTTGTACTTGTACACCATCTATTTTGTTCCTTAGGCTCTGTATCCCTCTTCAATGTCACTCTTGAAGACTAACCACCACGCAAACCTGTGATGCTATACCTGTCTCTTATGCCACAAAAATTTTGCTGCTCCCAAATTCTCCATGACATACTTCTGAACCAACTCTACCCTTAGCTCAAAAAACTCCCTGTATATGAAACCCTCCATTGTTCTGTAGCATACTCAAGACCATATACCATAGCCTTCTGTCTCATGTGTCCATCCACTCTCTTCTCTAAAACGGGAATCCATCCCTCTATCTAGTGCTTCTTTCTAGCTGACAACACTACCAACAATTACCTGTTTGGTTCTCCAAGGACTCACACTCCTCATCCATGCCAAGCTCCCATTATTTCTAGATTCTACCTACATTGCTTCTTCCATCTTCCTAGTTCATGACTATCAGTAAGCAATATAAAGAAGGTGAACAACGAATATGAGGTTCACATACCTTTCCTGACCTCCACATGGGTGTTTGAGACTTATTAATTCACTCAATATCCGTTCCAGTGACCAATCTAGGCCATCTCCCAGTCTGCTCCTGACCGATGCCAGTTCCCTATACTGACCTTGACTATCGACATCATTTTACTGGCCAACACCGGTGTCCCTCCTGCCGACGTTGGTCCTTATGACCAACGTCAGACTTCTCCTGTCTGACCTACCGACCCTGCTGGTCTGCACATGATCGATGTCGGTATCTGGATGACTGACGTCGGTGCCAAGTGACCGACATCGGTGTCTATGTGTTCTTGTAAGTGATGAAATTTTCATCCACAAGCTCTTCTTGGATCAAACCTCTGTCCATGCTGCCCTGCTCAGATTTATTCAGCCCCTGTGACTGATCTTTGTCTTTCATCTCCTCCATAAACACCAAGGCTTCTTTGTTCCTGTCAAAAGCATCAAATTTCCTCTTTCTGCAATGAACTATATTTATGCTTTCCAAATTTGAACACATACCTTTTGAATCAAGAACTTCCATTCCCTTCCTATTCTTGTGACCAAGCCTATTAGGCCACATCTTCGAATCTACACCAGAAGTAGAATCAGTAATACAAGTAGACAGATAAAGAGTATCTACTTTCTTACCTTTTGCTAGAACAAGTGCTCCCTTGGTAACCTTATAAGAATCTGCTATGAGGGTTATTGTGCATCTCTCATCTCCCAACATTTCTACAAAAATTAGACTCTACTTCAGAATTGGAACATGCATGACCTCCTTCAACACCCATGTGTTGTCAATCTGCAATCTCAACTGCACTTTCCCTTTGCCAACAATCTGACAAAGCGTACCATCTCCTAAATAGAGCACTCTAAAATCTCCATGTTCATACTCATAAAACAAATCTCTGTTTGGGGATGCATGAAAAGATGAACCAGAATCTAAAATCCATGATCCTACCTGACTATCTGAAGAAAGTATGAGAGCATCCTGCATCACAATATTTGCATCCTTTGCTTCTTCCATACCTGCATGTTGATTCTCTTTATCTCTCAACCAACACTCATTCTTTGTATGTCCTTTCTTTCCACAAAACCAGCAGGTAATACCTTTGGACTCGGATCTCCTTCCCGACCTTGATTTCCCTTGCTCAACCTTCTCCCTTTGCCATCCTCTGCTTTTTGCACTTAGAGCATTCCCTGATGATTCACATGTGCTTCTCCTGCGTATTTTTTCATTCAAGATCACACTCACAACATCATCAACTTTTAAGATTTTAGAAGCAGATGCAGAATTACTTACTGCCATAACCATACCGTCCCAACTTTCAGGCAAAGAACATAAAATCAAGAGAGCCTTTACCTCATCATCAAAAACAATATTGACTGAAGCTAGTTAGTTTACCAAACCATGGAAATCACTGAGATGAGTATGTACCGATCCACCTTCCTGCATTTGCAAAGTAAATAGCTGCTTCATAAGATATACCTTATTAGAAGCTGAGGGCTTTTCGTATAAATTCGCCAAAGACTTTATCAACTCTTCCGTTGTCTTGCACTGTGATAAGCTGGAAATCACAGATGATGCAAGGCTCAACCTTATGGAATCGAGAGCCTTCTAATCAAGAGCATTCCATTCTTCATCCTTCATATCTATGGGCTTGCATGCAACCCCACCCAACGGTAAGTACAAATTTTTCTGATACAGATAGTCCTCAATCTGCATCCTCCAATGTTGATAATTCTTTCTGTTAAACTTCTCCATTCGTAGTCTACTTTCTTCTGCCATTGTTGAACTCCCACTCAATCAGAAAACCCTGTGAATGACCTGTAATCAAAAAACAATAGCCTGCTTCCTGCAAACCGTAGCTCTGATACCACTTGTCAGGGGATCTAGCTCTACCAATCAGAGCACATATGATTACTTCTCGTATAAACAATTAAACCAGAATGATAAAGTAGCTAGAAACTTGAGACAACAAAGAATTTGAGAGACAATACACACTCTTGTATTAAATATTACTAGAAGAAAATACAATAAGGAAGATGCCACTTCTTCCTCCACCTCAAAGGCTTGCCACACCTCAAGACCTTCTTCCCTCTCTCTCTTGCTCAACACAACAACTCTAAAGCCTGAGTTGTTATCCTTCCTTGAATGCTTCAGCTGATCTCCTTGACCTTGCTAGCTTCAATGCTTTTTACTTTCCTTAGAATCATTACAATACATGCCTTATGGGTCTTTAAATAGGATCCCATGCTTACAAAAATAGAACTCTAGTTACAATAATTAGACACGCAGCTCGTGACTATAATTAGTCATTTAACATGCAAACACTCGCTTCACTTAAATGACTGTTTGTCAACAGCAGTTTTGGAAATACACAGGCGACCGACGCCGGTCCTTGCTGGTTTGGTGCTGCCGATGTCGATCGACTCTCTACTGTCACTGGTCTCCTTCTCCACTGCATCTGACCAACGTTGGTCATACTGCCGACGCCGGTGGCTCTGGTTCTTCAGTATCCTTCTTTGTGTCTGCAAATAGTTGAAGCTTTTAGCTCCACACTATAACAAGAATTGTTTTGTTAGGTATAAAAAGGATCGGATCCACCTACTTCACCTTAAGGTGTGATTTGAATCATATTAAAATCCATAGATGAAATAGGGTAAGAAGTGCTCCAAGAGTGAGGGTTATCTTGGTAGGTAAAGAAAAGGAGAAAAGAATACATCATATAGTGTCTAAATGGATTTAATTTATTCAAGAAGATTCTAATAAGGGATTTCATGATGTTTTGAGTAAAGAAATAAGATTTTAAGCAATAATAAAGAGAGATAAAAAAATGGAGAATTAATTTGGCCAAATAGAGAAGAAAGTCAGCCAGACAAAGAACCAAATTGGTCAAATAGAATATCAAGGGCAACAATTAGATACATGGTCGACTAGGTCAACAAAGTACTACTAGAAAGGGGTTAAGAAGAGTAAAGAGTTCATAAGGTCGACTGTGTGCTATTAGATAGAGGTTGAGAAGAGTATAGATTTAACTAGGTTGACTATGTACTATTGGACAAAGGGCATAACAAATAGATAAGAGACACAATCTTGCTAGTTGACTATGTATTATTAGCATAAAGAAAGATAGAGCCTATAAGATATTGTATTGACCAGAATGATAGTGTGCTAAAATAAGGTAAAATTTTACAATATAAATGAAGTAATAATGAAAGCAACACATAAATAATTAGATTAATTTAATTGATCCAATTGGGGCACATAGCACAAAGCCTTACACCAACGCTGACTAGTGCAAGTTTTTTCAATACAACACTCAATGATCAAAGATTGAAAAATCAACTGAAAAGTAAATGCTAACTAAGTGGTCATCTTGAGTGTTATTAAATTATTAGAAAAAAAAATTTAATGTTTGATAAGAGAGTTGGATAAAAATAAATAAATAAAAAGTAATCTATGGATGATTTCAAAACATTTAGGCTAAAAGGGGTCTATGTTGACAATGGTATTAGTTTGGTATTAGGGCCTACCCCCTCACTTCACAATCCCATAGTGATAAAGGGATCGAGTGCTTTGTCAATAAATACCATTAACTACATATTTATATTTGGTTATAAAATCAATTTGGCTTTCCTCTTAGTGATGAAATCAAGTAGGTAAACCTTGGGAAGACAAGTGTTTAAATGTGTTTTGAATGTTATGTGATTTGATAGTGTGTCTAAAAGAGTAAAATAGTGTAATTAGAATGGTAATTTTAAAAACTACCTATTTAGACTATGTGAGTTACTCTAAACATGTAAATAGTTAAAAATAAAAATGTGAATTAATTACTATCAAATAGTTGTTAATTTCTTGATTTAGATTAATATAGAGTCTGTTTAGGTGACACTGTATGCAAATAGTATAGAATAGAGTTGACTAGGTCTCTACTAATCTAAAGAAGCACGGTCATAAAGAACATAGTCAAGTGAGTCAACTATGTCTCTCAGATAGAAGATAGGCTATAGAACTAAGTCAATCAAGTCAACTTAGTTGGTTATAGGGTTACAGTTTTGAAGACTACTAGCTTATACAAAATAGAATTGAAAAAAGTACTGAGATGACAAAGAGAGAAAAGAGAGGAACCTTAGTGGATTTTAATATGGTTAGGATCAAAAATTATATGTTGAAGTACCTATAATGTTGCTTTAAAATTTTACAAACTAAGTTGATTGGTTCGACCCAATTTTGTAAAAATCCTATGTGCTAAAGAAGAATAAGATAATTAAGTCGACATGTTTGACTTATTTTGTTGATCTAAATGTTGGTAAAGAGAGTAAGATGACAAAGTTGACCTGTTTGGCCTTATATAGTTATCTATAACTAAAGAAAAATATTATGTCAACCTATTCCATTCAGTAACTTATATCTGATGAAGACCTACACAAATAGAATAGAGTCATTTTGATACAACTATGTGTTAAACTTGGGCACAAAAAGTTAGAACTATGCTGATTAGTTTGATACATTACTAAAAATATAAAAATATATAATAAGATCATAGAAATGAAATTATGAAAGAAAACATGCAAGGTTTATATTCACATTGGGTTCATCAGAATGTATGTAATGATAAATGTAATAGACCTATAAATCAATCATAGCTCAGATAAGATAAATCTTACTTACACTTCTGATTGGAGATACATTAGATAATTAGGGTCATGACTCAGATGAATTTTATATACATAAATAAGGGATATCTTACCACAATAATATCACTGGAGAGGGTTCCAAAGCCTCCAATCAAGCAAAACTACACAATAACCCTAACTAGGTCCTATGTTTTCATATTTACTAAACTAATAATAAGTAAATTAAAGTCTAATCTAGTGCTCACCAAATATGATGGCACAAAGTAGATTTTAGTAAATATAAAAATAACCATTCATAATATAATTATAATTAAGCTATGTATAAGTAAGACTCTCATGCATGGAGAGAGAAATATATTCAAAAGCCATTACTTATGCTACTTCTATCTACTAAATAAAAGAGTAAAGTTAGAGATACTTACCTTGAAGATGAACCCATCAAGACTAAATCTCTCATTTGGCCAAAGGTGATTTGCAATAAGTTGTTGTGGTTTATAAGGATCACTAGGAAAAGCCAAAGCATCCAAGACTTTTCCATAAGAAAAGATTTTTCTTCAAGTAGAAATGATAAGCTAAGACTCCTCAAGTAGAATGGTAGAAGATTATATTGTAAAGAATCACAAATGAATAATTAACTCTTTTTATCTCTCATAATGTCAAAATAAATGTGTTTATATAGGTAGATCTAATCTTAATCCCTTATAAAATTTTAAGTAGATAAGGTTGACCCAATCGACCTAGTATCGTTATTGACAAAAATAAATTAGGTCATGGACTAGTTCAACCTAGGGCCGACCTAGACCCTAATAAGTTTTATCAATAAAAGTACAAGGTATATGGGGCCAACTATGTAACATAAACCATCAAAAAAGGTTTTAGGTTAGGGAAGAGTTAATAAATGTACTAAATGACAAGAGGAGGGTACAAATAGGAGGAAAAGTTTAGGTAAATGGTTTTATGAGATGGTTGGATTGATATCAAGTGGTAATAAGAAACAAAAATTCTACAAAGTACCAATGGTCTACCCACCCCTTTCCTGGTGCACCCCTTAAGATGTGCACTCAGAAAGATTGAGACTCGGCAGGTTCTTGCAATATAGAAAGCATCAGTAATTGATAAAGTTTGAAAATATTTTGTATACACCTACCATCTTGGTAAAACATTTATATACTATCAAATCTTATTCTAGTGGGTAGTCATTGATTCTATATGAGAATCATTGCAATAATAGTAAGTCCATCCTAAAAATCTTCTTAGAGTGGGCAGTTGTCCATTCTAAATGAGAAGCTACTAATTCTATTTGTACTATATTTGAACTCATATTTTCTCCCTTGTTATCTCTCCCTCTAATTATCATATTATATCCCATCAATTTTTTTTTTACATTTTGAACTTTCTATCTATAAGAGCATTCAATGGAACATATCAATATATTTGAATATCAAAATAAAATAAGAATGGATAACATCATCACCTTTGTTGTCTTACAATGTCTCTTGGTATCTAGATCCTAGTAATAGTCTTGGTCTATTTTTCCATAAGTAAATATTAATATAGTTATATCTATAATCTAATAAGTACCTTAATTCTAAATTTAGCCATAAAATATTTTAACTATGTTAGGAACCAATAATCTATGCATATATGATACACTACCCTTAGTTTAGAAGATACTATTTAAAGTATAAATGCATTTATATATTGATCATCTAATTGGGTTATTATTTGAAATGGCTATGTTATGGTCATAATTTTTTTTCTAATTAACATGGAGCATAGTACATAGTCTTGGATCAAATAATTTTAAGTATTGTCAATATGAATTTACTTTGAACATGTTTCCTAAAATTAAATATATTTTCTAAAATCAATAAAAAATGATCTCTTTGGTCTCAAAGGATATTATCCTATATGTTTGATTTGTATAATTAATTATTTTTCAATATTTCCACTCGAATTATATTTTTATTTGAATGTATTATCACATGCATGTTCATTCTCACTTAAACTAAAGGGTATTTAATTCATAGTAATTATTTATTTAACAAAGTGAGATCAAAGTGTATATCTAAATAAATCACCATCTCTCATATTCATTAAAGTTAATCCAATATTACATTTATTATACTTTCAATAAGTCTTCATGAGCACAAGCTTAGAGTTAATCATTTTTAGCCCTTCAAGAGGTGATATTTTATATATAGCATTGGTATTTAGGATAGGGTTAGTAAAAGTTTAGATTAGTTTTCTTGTTTGTTTCATTATTATATTTTCTTAGTTTGTTGGTTATTTTTTCTCATTTCTCTAATTGATTAGAGTTAAATTTGTTTATTGGTTATTTGTTTGTCATTTATTGTTTTTTATTTTATACTCCTTGTGTATAAGATCCTTCAATGACACATATCAATATATTTGAATATTAAAATAGAATAATAATGGAGAACATGGTCACCTTTGTTGTCTCACAACACCTCTTGATTTCCTGATCTTAGTATGGTCTTCGTCAATTTTTACATAAGTTAATATTCACATATTTATCTCTAATCTCATAATCTTAAATCTAAACCTAACCCTAAAATATTTAAACTATGTTATATACCAATAATCTATGTATATATGATACACCATACTTGGTTTAGAATATAATTATGCATTTAATATATGTTGATCACCTTTGGGATATAGTTTGAAATGGCTATGGTATGGTCGTAATTTTTGTTCAAATTAATATGGTGTATGGTACACATTTTTGGTTCAATTTTTTTTAACAAGATGTCACTATGAATTTACTTCAAAGATAAACTAGATGTAGGTGCTAATAATATTGATATATATTTGGTCATTTCATATTACATGGACCAATAACCTATGCATATATGATACATCATCCTTGTTTTAGAAGATACTTATGAATTTAATATATGTTTATCACCTTAGGTTATAGTTTGAGATGGTTATTATATGGTAATAAGTTTTGTTCTAATTAATATGGAGCACAATATGTATTAATGGTTAGATCAATTTTAACATAATATCACTTCAAATTTACTTTAAATATATAGTATATGTGGATGATATAATTGATAAATATTTAGTCATTTCATATTACATGGACCAATAATTTATGCATTTATGATATACCACCCTTGGTTTATAAGATACTTGTGCATTTAATATATGTTGATCACCTTTGGTTAATAGTTTGAAATGGTTATTCTATGGTCATAAGTTTTTTTCTAATTAATATAGAGCACAATAACTATTCTTGGTTCGAACAATTTTAATAAATGTCACTTCGATTTTGATTGGAATATATAATAGATGTAGGTGCTAATATTATTGATAGATTTTTTATCATTCCATATTTAATAAAGATTTGATTCATGATTAAATTAGTTTTATTAAATTTGTGATTAAATAAAGTGTCATTAGATGTAGGTGATAATAATATTGATAAATATTTGGTCATTTCATATTTAAAAAAGTGTCGATAGATATTTTATCATTTCATATTTTTAAAATGAGATTCTAGTTGATTATGCATATTTGGATACTTTGGTTCTCCTTACAGAGTCTCTTGTTTCACACTGTAGTGACTCTTTGATATTGAGTGAAGGTTTTTCCACATTAATTTGGTTTGAGACTATAAAAGTGGATAGATATATAAAATATAGGTTATGATTTTTCTTTGATGGTTCTATTGCCAACTATTTATCAACTTATAAAGGTGAAAATTATTTTGATAGATACATGTAATAAAAATTTGATAATCATTTTTTATTGACTATTTGTTATGATCCTACCTTTTATAATTTTTTCTACTGTTAAAACATTGTTATTATTATTGTTGTTAAATTGATTATTGGTTTTTATTTCATTGGACTTTATATAGTACTTGTTGTAATGGTATTGAGTTGCATCGTTAATTTTGTACTTAATGATTTCATAGACTTACTACTGTAGTTGATGATATTATTAATCTGTATTTATTTATTTATTTTTGAAATGGTATGATTGATGTCCCTTTTGGTGGTTGTAGGTCCTATCTATGAGCTGGGCAGATGTTAGAGGTTGTACTCCTAGAATCTATTGAATTTTGAGTAAGTCAAACATGTCTGACAGGTATACTTATTTCATTTTGTTTTCTATCCTTTAGACATCTTGATTGGTCATTATGATTATCGATTGTTGACTTTGGTCCTTGTACTTATTGATTATTTTTGTACCATACCTGGTTACTTTTAGTGTACCTTGTTCGATGTCATTATTTACCATTAATTTTTTTATAGTTATTATGATTGCAGTCTTTATTCTACCTTGTACCAACTCTAATTTATTATTTCATGCAAGGCCTCATTCTTTTCTTTACACTTAAGTAGATCTTATTTGCCTATGTAGACACATTACCTAGACATACCCTTGACACCCCCTTAGAACCTATTGTATCACTAATTTTCACCCTTGGAGAGGGTTATTCATTCTCTCTCCAATTAAGCTACACTATTGGGACAACCTTAGGTTGTGGGTCATCTATGGTGGGGTTGAACCTTTGGAGAAGGCTAGATTCCTCTTGATGGATCACCTATACTAGTGTTTGCACTAAGAAAAAAGTTAGAAAGGGGAAATTGGCTCCTTAAAAAGCTAAAGGGGTGATGCACCAAATTGAATGAGAAGTCATACAATCATGAAACATACATTGAAGAATCATAAGATAGTACTAGCTCACACAATCTCAAAATCCAACTAACTGCATAAGTATTTCATATAAGGTTTAGGAGGAAATAAATGAAGCCATGAGGAATTTTGAGACTCACATCAAGATTACATCAATGGAAAAAGAACATAAATGCAGACCTGTAATAAGCTAGGAAACACCCTAAAATAGTTAAGAAATGAGAACAATGGGCATGGAGGATTATCCCTCACAATGCCATCATGAACAAGCTTACTAAACAGTCCAAAAGAAAGAGATAGGTAAATAAAGTCTTTATTAACCTGAAGAGGTCTTTCATATAAGTTTTGATAGGTTCTAGCCTTATCAAATCAAAGTATCTACTCTTACATAATTGAGAGAACTTGTTATCAAAAGTGAGAGTCTCCTTCCAAAATCTGAGAGAGAGCTCAAAAAATGTGAAAGAATGGGAGATATAGGAGAAAGGGGAGGGAGAGAGTGAGCATGCCATCCCAGGTCATTAAATGAGCTACCACCTTTAGTGAATGTTCCACCATCTTTTTGGTCCAATCAGGTCTAGTACATCATAGGCAAGATATTCTTCAATTGTTCCAATAACCTCTGAATCATTTCATTACTTGAGCAACACACTAGAGGACAAGATTTTGTTTTTTAGATGAGTCATGATCCTTGCTAGGAGAAAAGATCCTTAAATCTTTTGAACATCATTAAATGAACCATTATGCTACTCCAATCCCTAGATCTCTTTGATATGATCTTCCATGCCATCTCCATTTACTTCATTGTGAGGGAAAGGTCCTTATATCCATGTACTTAATATAGCCATGCCCAAGTCTGCTTTTAACAATTATTTGTCAGAGTTGGGACCAT
This sequence comes from Torreya grandis, assembly GCA_037957365.1. Classification (NCBI taxonomy): domain Eukaryota; kingdom Viridiplantae; phylum Streptophyta; class Pinopsida; order Cupressales; family Taxaceae; genus Torreya; species Torreya grandis. Next base: position 1,841,818 of record JARHVA010001917.1, on the reverse strand, counting down.
ACTAAAAGATGAGACACCTCTCCATAACCATTCATATCTTCCCCTACTCAATATTTGATCATAGGTCTACTATAGATTGAAAACCAATCTCCTTTATTGGTTTTCCTATATATATATATCGATGCAAACCTATAGACTGCATTGCCTCATTATTAATCTTTATTAGGTCTAAATAGACCTATCCTACCTCTAGACCCTATGGAATCTGATGACCCAAAAGGATGGACCCTATGTGCTCCAAATATTTGAACTAGATATTCATGGCATCGAAACCTTATGTTGATAGCCCCTGACTATATAATTACGTTTGCTTGTGACATTCCATCAATATCTAATGATGATAGGATGATCTTTGTAGGATTTGCCTCTATTTTGACTTAGGTTTCAAATGTTCTTCACTTGAAATCTCTTATCTTTCAACCTTTAATATTGATCATCGATCAGATTCCTGACATTTGAACAAGCATTATTAATCTTATTAAACCCATTGTCTTCAACTTTTAATACTAACCATCGATCTTGGTCCATGTTGGATGAGCACCATTGGATTTTGAATATCAAAAACCATCGATCTTGCTCTATATGAATGAACATGAGTCATAGATCTTCTATCAATTCAGTGTGCTTAAGACACTTGGTAGCTTTTCATTTGTCTTTGAGATCCACTAACTTTGTTAACTCATTACTCACCGTTGATCTAGAATCTAGGATCAAATATGCACTATTGATTTGCTTGGACCCACTGACATCTATCAAATACCTATGGACTATTAGATATCTATTTAAGTGCCTGAGATCTTGACATTTGTCATCGATGTGTTCATGTTGACTTTTTGACTCAATGCTCACTTTTGATCTAGAATCTAAGATCAAATGCATGTTATTGATTTGATTTGACCCAATGACATCTATCAAATGCCCATACACTATTGGATTTGATCTGATTAAATGTCAACCATTGATCTTGGACATTCTAATTTGAACAACTAGTTCACGAAGCTTAAACTTGACGTTTGCATGCCTCTTTCACTCTGCAAGTCTAACTTTGAAGATTTATATCTTGATATAGCAAGCTCATCAAGATATTAATTTTTTAGAGGATGATATAGGCATGAAGAACTTCATGTCTATGCAAATTTTTGACCTTAAGAGGATTTCTAAGTAAACTTATAAAATATACAATCAAGTTGACCTGTTTATTTCTACATGACATCCTAATGACAGATTGGCTCTTCAAAGATTGTGCTTGAACTTTCAAGGATAAAAATAAGTCTCTGAGACCTATAAAACATAATTTATGTCCATGAAGGTCATGATCACCATGAGAACCTACTGATAATTACATTTTGCAATCTTAGACCTATTTCCAAGCTTTCTTCCCAGAGATCAACAAATTGCACTTCAAACTTGCTTAAAGTGTTTCGAAAGCATTATAAGCAATATGAGATATTCTTCTCTTACTTTAGTTCCACTCATTCCATATAGAACTCTACTCATTTGATCATTCCATCTAGGAACTTTTATAAATTGATCTATCTACGCAAAATTTTGTATGTAGGTCAAAATTGGCCAACATTTATGGTGACATCTTGGGGTTACATGCCTACTATGCAAAAACTAGTGGCCTTAGACTGATCTATTGGTCATGTGGAGTCATAATTTTTTCTCTCAGATATCATGAAATTAACTCAAGGCTAACCCTTTTCTATAAATCCTCCTCTTGAATCAAAAGGGGACAAAAGAGTAAAATAACAACAAATGTGCCCAAGGCACTTATTGAAATAGGAACACATAACAAAAATAAATGTGCAAAAGATACTTAAAGGAAAGCATTAAATCTATTATAATATATTACAATATCATACAATAGATAAAAACTCTTCTAGTAACAAGTTTCAAATGAATGACATTGACTATGATGGATAATACCTCTCCATCCAATTAGACAAGCTGAAAAGCATTATGTTATTTGCATCCATAAATCAAATAGGGACCATTCCAAAAGCTATCAAACTTGGTATGGCTGCCTGGCTTGGCCTTATTTGAGTCTCATTTGAGGACTAGATCCCCTTCCTTGAAGTCCATTGCTATGGCTCTCTTGTCAAAGACTTTCTTGACCTAAGCTTGATGTGATTCCAATGTCGTCATTACAAGGTCCCTAGTTTCTTCAAGCTCCATGAGCTTTGACATCCTTATGCTCATAGGCTTACTCTCCATCAACTCAAGCTAATGGACTAACTCTAATGTAGGCATTTCAAGAGAATTGCATAATTTGGCTTCCCTTCCATATACATGGACATATGGAAAATTTCCAATGGAAGCTTTGGGAGTCAATCTGTCAACCCATAAGGATGTCCTTACTTTTTTATGCCAAACTTTTTATTCTCTTCCATGACACTCTTGATAATCATTGTCAAGTTCTTATTGGTGGACTCTATCAGTCTACTGCCTTCGGGGTAGTAGTTGGATGATGTGTTGAGGTAGATGTCAAGCTTAAGTGTCCATTCACTTATCTTAATGCCAACAAATGTTAAAGCATTATCTAAAATTATAATAGTTGGGACCCCAAACTTGGTTATTATGTTGTCATATAAGTCCAACACTATTGTTTTATTAGCTTATTTTAAGGCAATTGCTTGTACTCACCTAGTGGAATAGTCAGTTGTAATAAGCACCCATTTATGCCATGCACTTAAAGGTGGATTGATCATTACTATGAGGTCTAACCCCCATTGCATGAAGGGTTGCTCCACCTAGATGTGGTTGAGAGAAAGAGTTGTTAATCTCTACTTTATTGCAAATAGATCACACTTTTGGAATTTATTAGCCCATGCATAGGTATCTTTGAAAAGGCTAAGCTATTAATAACCAACTCTCATTACCTTTTCTACTATTATTCTTGGAGAAAAATGGCCTCCTACAGGTCCATCATGAAACTACTCTAAGAGCTTTGTCACTTGGTCACCATCATGCACATAAAGAGTACTCTATTGAGGTGCTTTCTAAAAATAATGCCATCAACTAATTCATAAGGTATGTATTTAAGCTTAAAATACCTTATTTTCTCTTTGGCCAAAACTTGAGTGCATTATCCTATCATTAATAAATGTGTCATGTCCTAGAGCCAACTATTGTGAGGTGGAGGTGCATCTACCTATGAGTCTTGTGCTACCAAAGTAACTTATGTACCTTCTTGGAGGACATCTACCATATGCTCACATAATCCTTTGACTCTTACCTACTTGGTGACTTTGATCTCCACATCATACTCCATGACTTTAGTAATCTAAGTAGCTCTTTTCTCATTCAAATCCTTGTTGAAGAGAAAGTCCATCACTCTAGGATGAGACATTATAAGATAGACCTTGCTATTGAAAAGCATTGGTCTAAACTTTTTAAGGCTTATCAAAGCTATAAGAACTTGTTTTTATATGAAAGTGTACCTCACCTCATATCCCTCTATCCCTTGACTAAAAAATGCAATTGGTTTCTCAAGTCCTTCACCATTTTTCTGCATCAACATAGTTGAGATCTTGTCAATATTGGCAAAGGTGTACAATGTAAAATCCTTTGAGAAATTAGGATTCATGAGCGAGGGTGTTTGGGCAATGGCTTCTATAATGGCCTCAAAAGTTGTTTTACCTTCATTTGAAAAGTAAACACTTGGATTTTATTTAGCATGGTGGTTATGGGTTTGACCAGGTTTATAAAACTAGGTATAAACCTTCTCACAAATTTCATCTTCCCAAAGAAGCTCTGGATTCCTTTCTTGTGCTTTGATAGAAATAGTGATAAGATAACACTTATTCTATCAAGGTCAATGGATAGTCCCTCCTTTGAGATCATATGACCCAAAAGTTTGCCTTCATGAATAGAAAACACACATTTCTTAATATTTAAAGAGATCTCATACTCTGTGCATATTTTAAAGATAAACCTTAGATGATCCATGTACTTGTTTGTCTTCTTGGAGAAAACTATGATGACATCTAAGTAAATTAGTACCATATAATTTAGAAACCCTTGGAAAGCCATATCCATTACTATTTTAAAGGTTGTCCCTGCATTAACAACCCAAAAGGCATATTTTGGTAAGCATATGTGCCCCACTTGGGTGAAGGCAGTTCTATATTGATCTTCTTCTCTTCTAGAGCTTGGTTGTATTTTGAATATCCATCCAAGAGAGAGAAGCATTCTACACAAGAAACTATCTGAATTAGTTACTGCATAGATGACAAGGGGTAATGATCTTTCAAAGATACCATATTCAGACCCCTAAAGTCAACACATAATCTGATCTCCCCACTCTTCTTCCTCATAGGTAATAAATTGACTACCCATGAGGAGTGTTTGATGGAAAAGATAATTTTAGATTAAATTAATTTGGTCATTTCTTTCCTCATAAGCTCTTAAATTTTGGGTTTTATATGCCTCTACCTCTCCCTAATAGCCTTGGCATTATCCTCTAGTTCTATAGTGTGTTGGGCCAACTTGGGATCAAAAACTCTCAAATCACAATATTCCCAAGCAAATATGTATGCATATCCTTTTAATAAAATTATGAAATCATGTCTTTCAACTTTAGTGATTACCTTTCCAAGATTGAGGAGCTTGTCTTTGAAGATAAGGACTCTTTCATAGTTTTCTTCACTTATTGACATCACTGTCTTGTCTTTTCTCATATGGTCTCCCTCATGAAAAAGACCCTCAAGAGTGACAAGCCCTTTATGAAGCTTATTATATCTCAATCAAACTATTTTCTCCTCATATTGATGTTGTAACTTTTCTTGGTTCATTAAAAAGAATTTTGCTTCCTACTTCAAGAAACAGACAATTTACTTGTCATTCTCAAAGACATACCAATGAGCTTCATTGTCTGACACTGATGGTCTTACCACCACTTTGACATGTGGTTACACCTTGGTCTTTTTTAACTCATTTGGGATGTCAAACCAAGCTCCCATAGCTACCAAACCATTAGCATGTATATTTTGATTGTGTGGTACTCTTTAGATGTTAAAAGCCTCAAAATCCATAATTAAGTCCCACACTCTATGATTGTAAGATTTCATAGAAGGGCTCTTGGTGATATTATGGCCTCTAACCTAGTGCACTACAAATTCACTATCTCCATATACTTGCAACTGCTTGATCCCCCTCTTACTAGTCCATTGAAGGCCATGAATAAGACCTTCATACTCTACTGCATTGCAAGAGCAACTAAATTGGAACCTAGAAGAAGAGAAATACTTGTCATTGGAAGGGGATACTAGCATTTCACCTACACCCACTCCATGTTTGATCCTTGAACAATCAAAGAATAATTTTCATAATCCACTAGGATCCTCTTGAGGTCTAATGAGGGATGACATGGATTGATTCACTTCATGTAAGTAGTAGACACCCATGTCCCTCTCTTCAACACCTTCCAAGGGATCAACCAAATGATTATCATTCCATAGTTCTTCCAAGAACATGTATGGTATCTCCTCAGGGTGAGTGTTTATTTATTAACCAACCACATGTTCATTCTCATCTAGGATGGTGAAATTGAGTTTTATTTTATCTAGCCCATAAGTTTCTATGTGGGATTGTGCAATGGGTTTAGTCTTGATGGACAATTTGGTCTAATATCTTGTTTTGAATGCCATGTATGACCAATCTACTGCAAGATAACCTCTAATCTTTGTAATGAATTCCCTGGATAGGCATAGGGAAAAATATGGAGGTATATCTAAGATCAATGAGACATTAAGATAAGCATGTAGGGTCAAGTTGAAGTCTCTAATTATTCTAGATGGCTTGGTGGAAGAACCATCAAGTTGTAACACTCCTTTAGATTGGGGATCATACTTAGACCAAGTTGGTCAGCTATAGACTTTGGCATTACTAAGGTGCTAACCCCACTGTCTACCAAGCAATTATGCACCAAAGAATCACTAATGATTACTAAAATGCATAAACGATGTTTGACCACCTTATCTAATTGCCCTTATTTAGGTCCTTTAGCTGCATTGGTGAGGACCACATTCTCTTTGACTAGTTCCTTCTCAAGAACCTTGATCCTTGAAAACCCTTCTTGAAGGATGTCTACCTGACCAGGAATGGAGAGCATATCCCACATTGGTATACTCACATTGGAATTTTTCATTTGTTCCACAATGTTGATTGGTGAACCACCAAACCTTGGTTGTGCTTTGGGAGCCACAACTACACCTTGAGTTTATGAGTTTTAGGGAACAAAGACATTCCCCTAGTTTTGATTTCTTGGAGCAATTATAACCTTTGGAGTAGCATCAAATCCATTTGGTTTGATATTGAAGGAGTAATGGTAGGAATCTCCTTGACTAATTATTGGTTACCTTCCATGTTCCTTCTTTTGAACCTTGTATTAGTTGCCACTGGGATATATGCCTAGCTAGAGCTAGCCTACTGATTGAGTGCATAACACTTTTTTTGCTCATAATTCACTATTATATCACCCAACGAGATTCATACTTGATCAGGGCTTTGACCTTGTTGAGGCTCTTCTAGTATTATCATAATGAGAACCTATATGTTTTGAGCCATAATAGCTTGATTGTACCCATAATTAACAGCCTACTACCATTAATCATTGAAATCTTGAGTAAAATCAATGTTTGGGATAATGGATTTCTCAAAAGACTAATTCCAAGTCCCCTTAGCTTATTGAGCAACATTGTTTTGAACAGGGACCAAGGTGTTGGAAGTGCTTGTAGCATTTAGATTATAGTTGCTTTACCTATTATAATTAGGCTACCCTTATCCTTGGTTTTGACCTTGGCCTTGGAAATTTCCTTTATAGGGTGGCCTATATGCTTGATAAGATTGTTTTTGAGGTTGATATGAGGCTTGATGAGGCCTATTGAAAGATTATTTCCTCTTAACATTCACTAACTCATTTCTCAAGGATTGAAACATGTTCTTAAGCTCTTGAAAGTGCTTATATTCTTGGGAATCACTAAATTGACTAGTGGAAGCCTTTTCTTGTTTTGGTCAGGGCATAGCAGAAATTGTGGGCATATGAGGAATGACATCAAGGGGAGGAATAAAAATAGGGGATGGTCTAATCTTAGGGAACAAAGGCATTAGTGGTCTAGGTATAAGCTTGCCAGCCTACACCAAACAATTTTTTGCTCTAATTTCCACCTCATATGTATTTAGCAATGTGTTCCCTCCCATAGACTAGATCACTATTGCAATGTCACTATTAAGGGATTTCAAATAGTATAGGAAGGCAAAGCTAAAGGTAGGCATAATAGAGACTGGGATTTTGTTTCAGGTCTTTTGAAATATTATATTAAAGTCTTGCATGACTTCATGAGGGGCTCTTTTAATTGTGGTCAACTAATCTACAAGTGATAAATGGTTACTTTTATCCTCAAATATTTTACACAAAGTCTCTCCTAATTGGTCCCATGTGGTAATGGAATTAACAGAAAGGATTCTATACCAATCTAAGGCCTTACCTTTTAAAGAGATGGCTAGTAGCCTAATTGATATATTTTCCTCATCGATATCATGAATGTTACAATAGTTGGCTATATCTATGAGGTGCTCAAAAGGGGTTGTAGCTTGGTCTCCAGTAAAATAGAGGACACTTTTAATACCTACTACTAGAATAGGATCATATTAAGGGAGGGTCAGAGGACTTTGGCCATTAAAAGCCCTAAAAGCTCTAGGGACTTCCATGGCTATGAAATGGTTTAACAAATGTATTATATTAGGGGTAGGCCTTGAAATTGACCTAGGAACAAATTTTCCTTCATATGGGTGTGCATTAGCAACCTTAACCTTTTGACTAAAATTAAAGGCAATTCAATAAATTCAAAAAGAATACGTATAGAAGCTAACCTTGTAGTCACCTTTGGCATGAGATGTAGTCACTACTCTGCTACCAGAATGATGGATCTTCTTTTGGAGTCACCAAATATTGTTGCTTGGAAGCTAAAACTGTTACAAATTGATCAAACCAACATCAATTTTGACCAATATTCTTTGAACATAGTCATATCGGGCATGCTAAAAACTATTGTAGCATCAATTTTGATCAATAATATTTAATTTAATCCCATCAGGTGTGCCAAAAATTGTTGTAGCATCAATTTTCACCCTTGAAGAGGGTTCTTCAGTCTCTTTCTAATTGAGCTACACTATTGGGACAACCCCAGACTGTGGATCACTTATGTTGGGGTTGAACCTCCGAATAAGGCTAATTTACTCTTGATGGATCACTTATACTAATGTTTGCACTAGGAAAAGGGTTAGAAGGCTCCTGCGAAAGCTAAATGGGTGATGCACCAAATTAAATGAGAACTCACATAAGCATGAAACATACATTAAAGAAGCATAAGATAGTACTAGCTCACACAATCTCAAAATATAACTAATTGTATAAGTATTTCATACATTAGGTTCAAGAGGTAATAAATGAAGCCAAGAGGAATTCTAAGACTCAAATCAGGCTTACATCAATGGTAAAAGAACACAAATTCATACCCTCAATCAACTAGGAAATACCCTAAAATAATCAAGAAAGGAGGACAATGGGCATGGAAGATTATCCTTCACAATACCTTCATGTTCAAGCTTACTAAATAGTTTAAAAGCAAGAGATAGGTAAATAAAGTCTTTAATAGCCTTAAGAGGTCTTTCATACAAGTTTTGATAGGGTCTCACCTTATCAAATGAGAGTCTCTACTCTTACAAAATTGAGAGAACTTATCAAAAGTGAGAGAACTTCTTATCAAAAGTGAGAGATTCTCCTTCCAAAATCTGAGAGAGAGCTCAAAAAAGTGGGAGATATCAGAGAAAGGGGAGGGAGAGAGTGAGAAATCCATCTCATGTTATTAAATGAGCTACCACCTTTAGCGAATGCTCCACCATATTTTTGGTCCAATCAAGATTAGTACATCATAGGCAAGATAGTCTTCATTTATTCCAATAGCCTCTGAATCATTTCATTGCTTGATTAACACACTAGATGACAAGAACTTGTTTTGTAGATGATGAGTCATTATCCTTGCTAGGAGGGAAGATCCTCAAAGATTTTGAATAACATTAAATGTTCCACTATCCTACTCCAATCGATATATCTCTTTGTTATGATCTTCCATGCCATCTCCATTTGCTTCATCATGAGGGCAAAGTCCTTATATCCATATACTTGATAGAGCCATGCCCAAGTCTACTCTTAGCAGTTATTTGTTGAAGCTAGGACCATATCGAAAGATGAGACACCTCTCCATAACCATTCATATCTACCCCTACTCAATATCTAATCATAGGTCTACTATAGGTTTAAAACCAATCTCCTTTATTGGTTTTCCTATATATATATATTGGTGCAAACCTATAGAATATATTGCCTCATTCTTGATATTTATTAGGTATAAATAGACTTATCTTACCTCTAGACCCTATGGAAGCTAAAAACTCATACATGTATGGATCCTTCCTTAAATATCAAAGATCATAGTCACAAAATAATACTATGACCCAAAAGGATGGACCCTGTGTGCTCCAAATCTTTAAACTAGAGGTTCATGGCATCGAAATCTTATGTTGATAAACCCTAACTATATAATTATGTCTAATTGTGACATTACATCGATATTTAATGGTGATAGGATTATATTTACAATATTTGCCTCCATTTTGACCTAGGTCACAATTATTCTCCCCTTAAAATATCTTGTCTTTCAAACTTTAATATTGATCATTGATCTACTTCCTAGCAATTGAACGAGCATCATTGATCTTCCTGGTCCCACTATCTTAAAATTTTAATACTGACTATCGATCTTAATCTACATTAGATGAGCACCATTGGATTTTCATTGTCATAAACCATTGATCCTATTCTATACAAATGAACATGATATGTAGATCTTCTATCAGTTTAATGCACTTAAGACAATCGGTAGCTTCTCATTTGTCTTTACAATCTGCTGACTTTATTGACTCATCAATTATCATTGATCTGGAATCTAAGATCAACTGCACATCATTGATTTTTGTAGACCCACTAACATCTATCAGATGCCCATGTATCGTTAGATCTATGTTCAAGCACCCAAGATCTTGACACTTGTCATCGACACATTCATTATAACTTTTTGACTCGATGCTCACCATTGATCTGGAATCTATGATCAAATGTGTGCCATTAATTTGCTTATACCCACTAACATATATTAGATGCATATACACCATTATATTTAATCTGATCGAACACCTACCATTGATCTTGGACATTTAAATTATAATGGCTAGTTCACGAAGCTTAAACTTGATGTTTGCACATCTGTTTCACTTTGCAAGTCTAACTTTGAAGCTTTATATCTTGAGATAGCAAGCTCATCAAGATATGAATTTTGCAAAAGATGATCTAGGAATGAAAGACTTCATGTCCATGTAACTTTTTGACCTTAAGAGGCTTTTTAAGTGAACTTATAAAAAGTAAAATCAAGCTGACTTGATCAATTTTACATGAGGTCCTGATGATGGTCTGGCTCTACAAAGCTTGTGCTTGAACTTTGAACGCTCAAAATGAGTCCCTGAGACCTGTGAAACCTATTTGATGTCCATTAAAGTCATGATCACCATGAGAACCTGCTAATCTTTATATCATGTAATCTTAGACCTATTTCCAAGCCTTCTGCTTAGAGATCAATAAATTGCACTTCAAGCTTTCTTAAAGTGTTTCAAAAAATTTATAAGTAATATGAGATCTTATTCTCTAAATTTAGGTCCACTCATTCCATCTATAAATCTTCTCAATTGATCATTCCATGTAGGAACTTTTAAAAATTGATCTATCTAGGCAAATTTTTGTATGTAGGTTAAAATTGGCCAACAAAACCCTTGACACCCCATTTCCTTGATCTAACCTTTTGACCCTATAAAACCTTAGACTAAGGTGGTGTCATGTTATTTAATTACTTGATTATATTTTTGGCATTGACCTTGGTATTAAACTCAATTTAATTAGTTTTTTTTAAATGTTTTGGTTAATCAACTTAGGTCAATGACATGTTTGATTTTGTATTAACCCCATTTAATATGGCTAGTAGCATGGACGGTAAAGGTTATAATGCTAATGTGTTTGATTAATGTTAATCATAGAGGTTAACCACTAACCTACATTCCTATTGGTTGGTAGTTGGATTAATGGCCAAGTTTTTTAGATGGGTCATTAGTGCTGAAGTTAGTAGGGGATTTGCCTTGGGATATAGAGGAGGGTTTATTTCTCCTCCCATTCAATGAAGACATTATATAGGTATGTAAAAATTGACAGGAGGAATAAGAAATTATTATATAAAATATAGGAAGTTGATGGGGGTCAGGAAGATGGAAAAATGGAGAAGAAAATAGTGAAAAGTTGGTTAGATAGACAACAGTACTTAGAAAGAATATAGAGATTTTTAATCTATCTTAGCTTTTGGGGTTCTCTACAATATCAAGTAAGTTATATTTATTTTCTAATTTTTTGTTACAGTGTATATTAGAAAATAATGCTAAGAGGTTGCTTATGCAGTCAGTAAGTCTTATGACTTCTAAATGCATATGCAGACCCCATAAATCGATATATCGACATATATCATTTCCATATGAATTTGAAAATGGATATATATAGGATATATGGTTGTTCTGGTTGGAATCCATTTATTTTGCTTTATGATTCAACTTTATGTGCAACATTGTTATGGTTTACTTATTTTGTATTTGTTTCTTTGACTTGATGTGACTTTATGAGTTCATACTAATTATAGAAATTGTGTGGTTTTTTGGTTTAAATCTGACTGTCTTTGTACCAAGCTTTAGATGGGTTAATAAAAATAACTTTGTTTGATTATTTGATGGATAGTGTCTGTATGTATGAACCTATAGAATGTTTTGGGAATAGTAACTGCATTCTTTCCCTTATACTGTTTAGCATGGGTTCATGTATTGGATATTATCTTTTGTGTCAACCTGGGTGGTTGAAACTGCCTATATATTTATATATATTCTCTTGCAAATGTTTTGTTTAAAATGGTGACTGCATTTTGTTTTAAATGGTGACTGCATTTTGTTTAAAATGGTGGGTTTTTTATTTAAATTAGTGACTACATTTTGTTTAAAATGGTGACTGCATTTTGTTTAAAATGGTGGGTTTTTTATTTAAATTAGTGACTACATTTTGTTTAAAATGGTGACTGCATTTTGTTTAAAATAGTGAGTGCATTTTATTTAAAATGGTGACTCATTTTGGTTAAAATAGTGACTGTGTTTTGTTTAAAATGATGAGTGTGTTTTGTTTAAATTGGTGGCTATGTTTTGTTTAAAATGGTGACTACATGGCATGACTTGATTGGGTGAGTGTTTTACATCCCATTTGGAGTATGTTGTATTTCATCCTATCATATTCTAGTCCTGAAGCGATCTAGGTTATTTCATTTGGATTTCATTGTGAAACATTTTACCTAATGTGTGTTCTTATGTTTTCACCTATGTTGATTCTCGCAATCTTCTTATGTTGAATCCTTGATGGCATAACCTATTATACATATGGTGACTTGAACATTTGCCAAGGCTGAATGGTTTAATTGATGACTACATTTATATTTGGTTGATTAACAAAATTATGGGTTACTAGCTTGTATTTTATATTTTTCCTATGCATATGTTGTGACTTTAAAACTATTGGACCACTTTTGATCATTGTCTTTTGATAATCCTTGATTGATTCGATTTCGTTATTTATCTTGAGGCTTGAAGTTATAAGTGATCAAGTTGTTATTATCAAATTGTATTTTGACCATGGTATTTTGGTTATATCATTACGTTCCACGATTATATCATAATGTGTTATTTTGTTGCAGTAAAGTCGTGGTATATACTATGTATGCATGCAAATTTTTGCTAGAAATTGTATGTGATTAGGGTTATTATCAATTTGGATTTGAGATTATGCTTAAGTTTTTTGATGGTGTGAGTGCATCGTGACCTTAGATTCGATTAGGCTTCTTAATTATTTTTTACTACGTACTATGTTATGTTGAATAACTAAAACTTGGACTATGGTTAATGTTTTGATTAAATTCATGAATTTGTGTGTTGACTCCCATTTCAGACTTAGCAATCTAACTCTATTAAAATGGCATAAACATGAATAAATTTTATTCTACCAAAGCTGGGAGGGCATTGGATAAGTCTGAAGGAGTTGTTTAACCACCCTTATAAGATATTTTGGTTATATTGAATCTTTAGAATTCTCTCAAATTATTATCCTGATTTGACTTATTATTTTGGTCCAATTTATTATTCTAGTTTTTTATTTTATCTTGTTTGATTTATTATTTCAGTTGAATAAATTGATACTATTACGGGATGTTATGTGATTTTTTTGTTGAATGTGTTGATGTCTAGTTATCATACCTAGACTATACCTGAATAAATAAATGGGTATATATTGGTGGTTTGGATAGTTAAGGATGGTCATAACTTGGATGGAGATTCAAGAAGGTTGATTCAAAGAATATATAATGGATTAAATTCAATCCATTTTATATCATTCAATAGTCAAGATTAACTTTCTCTACTTTTGATCTATACTACAGATAGATTAATTATTTTTGTATCGCCTCAGAATAATATAGTTATGTCTCATGTGTCTTTTATTTTAATGTCTCTTTTGATTAAAAATCTAATGGGTGGTGAGGGCTACTGATGGTTGGGCTCATAAGACTGATTGGGTGGATTTGTCCTGATTAATTCATCCATGTTCAAATACATACTTCGATGAATTCACACATGCGTAATGAAAGATGATAACAAATTTATTTAATATATCTTGTTAGCATTGATATTAGGTTATATAGAATTCAATTATTTAGTATAGTTTTTAGCATTGATATTGAATTAACTAGTATGCAATCTTTGTTATTGATCATGTTAGCTACTAACTTGTTATTGGTCATGTTATCTACTATTACTTTCATTTATTAATACATGTATATCACATATATGTAACTCAAAACTTAATATGTTCACTCTTGTATTACATAATAAATGAAATAAGGATTAACTAGATCTCATGATTTAATACGCATGTATAATATTTTTGCATAGAATAATCATATGATTAAGTGAAAGAAATTGAAGGAAATTATGATAATGTCATTATTATGAATCAATAAAAAAAATATAAGCAAGTTATATGTCACTTTTATTCTATTTGATGATTCATAGTTAAATAGCCAATATCTACATACTGATTTATTTCAAGTTACGTTGTATGTGTTTCACTTTCTCTTATGATATTTGAACTTATCTTTCTACCTTGACTTTCTCAACAAAAAAATTATAAGAGTTCTTTAAGTGAAACATTTTATATGGGTTCCACTCAACTTAAAACGTAGATGAATTATATTTACTTTGATTGTGTTGTATTTTGTTACTTGATCATTTTTGTTATATTGAGCATTTATTGTTTTCTGTTAATCTATCTGAATTATGAGTCAAAACTAAATGCAATGATTTATTAGGCATATATTTAATTTTATGATAATAGAATATTGTATAAAAGAATTGAATCGGTGCTTAATTAGTTATCTGAATGGGTTTTGCTATTGAATAATTTCATAAATTTACTTCTATCAAAACAAATAGATAATTAAGGTTTAATTGATTAAGTATTTTAAACTCTTTTATTCATAATATCATATTGGCTATACCAGTTTCTATGGTTATATGATTTCATTTCCTTGACTACTTATAGAATAACGATATTGATCATAACTATATCATTAATCGTTATTCTAGTAATGGATTCATATTGGTAAGCAAATGATGTATGAATTATTTATACAAGTAGTGTGGTGACCTCAAAGATCATGAGGCATTTATGACCTTGGCTGATAGCACTATAGAACCTTGACTTTTAAATTATACTCCATGTAATAATATCTTCTATTGTATTAATGATTAAAAATTTGCATGTATTAAATTGATTTACGGTTAATTTTATTTGCTTGTCTAAATTATGTTTCAGTAACTTGTAATTTTAATATAAACTTATGTTAACATAAACAATAACTTAGGATAACAGAGTTATCATTCTTGATTAAACTAATTTTTTAACTTAACCATCATCGAGTGGGACTAAAACTCACTTATGAGAGTAAGGTATTTACATAGAGTTAAGGGCTTAGAAATGGTCCTATGTGGAAGCACGAGTGTCATATATGATACTTGGGTCCTATCCATATATGTGTACACTGATACACCCTTAACTTCATAAAACATCTAATATAATAACCCACTTTCTCATAACACATTTTTATATGTTTACCTCTAGCTAATTTTTTTAGTTCACCTCCTTTGGTTCTAGTTATGCATACATGAATGCATTCAATATTTATCACTTTTGTCAGTAAGTGAGGTAAGTGGGTCTAACGTGTGTCCAAAAAATACTATAATATAGAATTCAAAAAAAAATTAGGGTTTTTTTATTTGGTATCAAAGCAATTTTTTGCTCTAGGAAACTTTGAGAACAAGTTTTTTTCTTATAATTTTGTAATCTATTGAGTAATCACTTATAATTATTAAGTTGGTTAGAATGCGATCAAGTAGAGGCAATATCCAAAGGAATCCTTTTAATGTCAACCCAGTTAGGGGTAGAGGTAGAGGATGTGGAAGGGGTTGTCATGGTCGTATCCCCTTTCATAATCAAGAAGAGTTGCCTATGAATAATATTAACATCAATACAAAGGTACACAATGCTAAATCAGTTGGTGGAAATCTAACTGATAAGCATGAAGATATACTCAGTGGAATCTTGATATCTATTAATACTTTATAAGGAAAGATTGATAACCTAGAGAATAGATTAAATAATCTTGAAGGGATATCCCAAAAGGAAGTACCTGGATTAGAATGGGGTAAGTGGAAGGACCTATAATTCAAGAAATACCTTTAACCACTGTTGATTTAATCATCAAAGAGATGAAAAAGCTACCACCACCTACATTTTCAGATGAAAAATCAGGTGACATAGTTAATACTTGGATGGTACACTTGAAAAATTACTTCAAGTTACATAATATGTCATTAAATATGAAAGTCAGAGTGGTATCGTATCAACTAGTAGGACTTGTAGCTTTATGGTGGAATCACCTTTGTGCTATTAAAGAATATCCTATTTTGATCTATTTTTAAGACTCAATTTCAACAAAAAAATTTAAATAAAAACTATGAGTATAAAATCATTGATTTTCACCTTTTGAAACAAGAAAATATGTATACTATTGAGTATGAGAATAAGTTTTTAAATTTGATGTGTCATGTGACCTATATGCATGATGAAGAAACCAAGATTACTAAGTTAAAACTTGGGTCTAAGAAAATATTGATGCATGACGTCAACATAAAGAACCCAAAAACTTTGGTTGCAGTAATCAAATCAGTCTACAGGGTTGAGAAAAAAGAAAAGCCTCACCAAAAGGCAAGATAAGAGTTTAAGTCAAGCAAGAAGTAGTCTAAAGCAAAAAAACATTTCTCTCGTGAACAAGAACTTTCAAAAATCAGACCATACCCACATATTTTTAAGAGGTAATAAAAATTTTAGTAAGTTTTCTAAATAAAATAGAAATTTCAATTATGATGGATCTTTTAAATTTAGTTCTTACAATAAGAAACATCAAAATAACCCATGTGGACCTACCACAGGTGATAATACTATTCTAGTGGCATATTCTAAACTAATTATTTGCTGGGAATGTGGTGACAACCAATATAAAAAAGACTATCCTAAACTAAAATTAGTCTAAGCAGTGAATCATAAGATATATATTGTTGTTAATAATCATAATGTTGAATTACAAGCCACTCCAATTAAAACTTAAGGTACAATTAATAGTTTTCCCTTGACTATCTTGACTGATTCAGGTGCAATAAATTATTTTATTTCTCTTTTTGCTGCTAAGCAATGTAATATTAAACCAGTCTTGATAAGAGAAGGTTGGGAGGTTAAGTTTGGTACTAGCATGAAAGTGATTATTATTGAGTACTTGAAAAAGCAAAATTAGATCTTGGTGTTTTTAAGACTAAGGTGAATCTTTTTCTCATGATTTTAGGGTCTTATGATCTCATATTTAGGATGGATTGGCTATATGAACATCAAACCAAACTTGATTATATGGGTAAAATAGTGTAATGTATCAATGACCTTGGTCAAATTATGAAATTGCATGGTATGTAAGAGTCCATAAGATGAAAAACACTTTCAACCTTATAGCTAAAAATAGCTATTAGGAAGGGCTACAAGCTTTATGCAGTCCGATTATAGGAAATACCCAATGAAAAAGAGTTGATACATGCAGATTTTTTTATTTTAAAAGATTTTATGGATGTCTTTCTTGAGAAGCTACCCAATTTACTGCTCAAGCAAGAATTTGATTTTTCTATTGATATCATACCCAGATTTGCCCCTGCTTCTAAAGCATCTTACCACATAAATGTAGTTGATCTAAAAGAATTAAAAGTTCATATGAAAGAACTTTTAGATAGTAGAAGCATCCAACCAACTGTGTCTCATTGGGGTGCATTTATGGTCTTTATGAAGAAGAAAGATGGTGCATTGAGGCTTTGCATTGATTACTGCATGTTAAATAAGGTAATAATCAAAAACCATTATCCTTTGCCTATGATTGATGGCTTATTTGACAAAATAAAAAGTGTTGTAGTCTTTTGTAAGATTGACTTGAGATAAGGCTACCATAAACTAATAATCAAGAAAGAGGATATTCATAAAATTACTTTTAAAACTTGATATGAACACTACGAATTCACAGTTATGTCTTTAAGCTTAAGGAATGCACTTACAACTTTCATGAATCTTATGAACAACATATTTAGAGATTCTTTAGATAAATTCATGCTGGTTTTTATTGATGATATTCTTATTTATTCAAAAAATGAGGCTGAACATGATTAACACCTTTGTTTAGTCTTACAAAGACTAAGATAGCATAAGTTGTATGAGAAACTCTCCAAATGTGCATTGTATGAATTTGAGATTCATTACTTAAGACACATTATTTCCAAAGAGGGCATTGATGTTAACCCTACGAAGATTAAATCTATTAAAAATTGTCCTCCTATCAATGTGCATGAAGTGCATAGCTTCATGGATTTGGCTAGTTATTACCAGTATTTTATTGAAAACTTTTCTAGTGTGGCCTATCCCATTACTTCCTTATAGTGAAAAGGTAAGAAGTTTGTGTGAACCCCTCAATATGAAGAAGCACTTAATAAGCTAAAAGGGTTGCTTATAATATCACATATCCTTATCATACTTGACCTAAATGGTAACTTTGAAGTTTGAGCCAATGCTTCTAAATAAGGCTATGGAGGCATCTTGACCCAAGATGGAAAAGTTATGGCTTATGAATCATGAAAATTGAAAGATCATAAAAATAACTATTCTGCACATGATATAGAGCTTGTTACCATTATTTATGCACTCAAATAATGAAAACATTTTTTGCTTGAAAAGCCTTTCAAGGTGAAAATTGATCATTGTAGTTTTAAGTATTTATTTTTTCAATAAGATTTAAATGCATGTCAGCACCGGTGGTTAGAATTTTTGAGTAATTTTGGTATGGACGTATCATATGTCAAAAGCAAGAAGAATCATGTGACTAATGCACTCAACAGATGTATGTACCTTGTTGCCTTATTGATGTTACAAGGAAATTTTAGAAATGTTATTTTGAAACAATAGTTTGTTGTTGTATTCTATCATGATGTAAGAGCAGGTTTCACTGATAAACATATAGCAAAAATATTTGCTAATTTTTTTATTGTAATAGATGGCCTTATAAGACATAAAGGTAGAATTTATGTACTCATTTTGGGTGATTTAATAAATTTTATGTTTAAGGAAGTGCATATAACATCTTATTATGTTTATCTAGGGGTTATAAATATGATGCATGCGCTGAAAAAAACTGCATCTTTGGCTTAGAAGGAAGTCTAATATCATTGACTTTATAGCAAAATGATTAGAATCCCAGTGGATTAAAGCTAAGCATTACCATTCAATAGGATTTTTGTACCCTCATGATATTCAAAGAGATAAGTGGGTTGTAGTCTTAGTTGATTTTATTATAGGGATGTCAAAATCATGCAGCAAGCATGATACAATCTTTGTGGTAATTGATAAAGCCATTAAATTTAGCCACTTCATTGCTAAAAATTTAATAGATAACGCATCCATGTTTACATAATATTTCATGAAGAAAGTGGTTAAACTCCATGACATATCTGAAGTGATCATATTAGATCATGATGAGTTATTTACTTCAAGGTTTTGACGTACATTGACTGTAGCCTTTGGAACAAGGCTGAATTTTAGTTCTTTCTATCATCCAAAAATGGATGGACAAATGAAAAGTCTCAACCAATTGGTTAAATATATGTTGCACATATATGTAATGTATCAGCAAACTAAATGGAAAGACTACCTCCATCTAGTTAAATTTGCACAATACAACTCTTACCATTCCGTTATTAATATGGCTCCATTTAAAGCTCTATATAGGTGTGAATGCAAAACTCTGCTTGGTTAGGATAGCTTGAAAAATAAAGTTATTGTTAGCCCTGATTTGCTAATAAAATATGATAGACAGATGAAATTAATAAGGTAGAATTTAAAAATAGCTTCTGATAGGCAAAAGAGCTATGTAGATCAAAAGAGAACCCCACGTGAATTCAACATGGGAGATAAAGTTTTTTTGTGTGTTAGACCATAAAAAAATTCTATTGAGTTTGGCAAAGCTTTCCAATTAGCACCATATTTTTTCGAGCCTTTCAACTTTATGAAAAATATTAGTCCTATTGCTTACCAACTAGCACTTCTATTGGGATTAGTTTTCACATTGTGTAAATTTGGGTGTTTATTGAGAGATAAATAGTATTAAATTTGTTAATTAGTATTTGGTAGTAATATTTTTATAAACAATATTATAATATTAGATGGAATATATTGTTGTTGAGATATATTGTTATAACAATATATCATATATAGATTTAAATAATCATAGGATTTTAGGTGAGAGAAATTAGTGGAGAGACAATAAGAATCATAATATTATGTATTTGTAATATGTCCCAAATAATTATTCATTCAGATAGTATGAAATAATATAGTTGAATATTATTTGATTAAAAAATATTTTGTGCACTATTCCTCTGTGTGTTCGGATCTGAATTCAAAGCAGTGGTATCAGAGAAGATTGCATCTATGATGAGGTTCTAATTGTTGTTCTCTTTATTGTGTTGAATATGGCACTACGTTATGTTGTCAGTTTTGTTACATAATGCTATGTATATATAAAACATTATTATTATATTCTAAAGCAATGTAGTTTATTTAAAGACTTGTGTATATTTATTCAATATTGCATGTGACTGTAAATAAATTGAGTCTATCGTGTCTTTCCAATGCACAATTGATATCATTAATTAGGATCAATATACATCTATTTACCTGCTCATGTATCATGTATAATTAGTGTACACAGCATGGTGAGCCAAAGGATAGTGACAACATCAAAGTATTGAAGGTGAACCAAAATTTAGTGTATGTGGCAGAAGGTGAGGTAAATCAAACCTATATCTATGTAGAAACAAGCTTTATGTAGCCTCTGACTCAACGCATATGCTTAAATCATGCTCCAAGTGTGTTGATTATAAGCTACTTTATTATACATAGTAATTTTTTGAGATATTTATCCTGAAGCATTATAACTGAAATCTCCAAGTCACAGCCTTCTCGGACAACCATATGTCCTTCATGTCAACTTTTATCTCTATTGATTAGTAGAAGTGTCAAATACTTGGTTTTTCATTTATAGTATTTATTTAATTTTTTTTTTAAATGAGGAAGCATGTCCATCAAAAGTCCTAACCAAGTTTATAAAGTTTGTTTTTATTTGGTTTAGTTTTATCACTATCAAGTAGTGTATACCTCATATTCTATTCTAAGGTTTATATATTTGTGTTTTTTCTCGTAGGTATGTCAAAGTAAGTCCTTTTTCAATATATATTTTAATAGTGAAATTAGAGTCATTTTTTAAGACATGTCATTCTTGTTATTTATCCTAAGTCTTGTTTTCAAAAGATAAATCTTTGTGTGTAATTGGATGCATTATCGGTTTAAATTGACGTCTTATGAGAGTGTCATAATAGAAAAAATTGGTCATGTTGAAAATTTTGAGAGAAAATATTTTTATATCTAGTAAGTACAAACCCAATTGTTTCTAATTAATAACGACCTATAAGATATTGTTGATGGAAAAATGAAAAGATGCAAAGATGCAAATGAAATAGCAAAATGGGAGAGCAAAGATTAAAAAACTACATAAATCATTAGATTGGGGCTATCTAATGCTTATTTGCATCATATTTATTTGTCTAAATCCTCAAATACAATTTGGTTAATATTAAATAAGTTATTTAGTTCACAAGCCAAGAATCGCATCAATTGCATTAAACCAAATATTGTTCGATATCAAAATAAAATAAAGTGACAGCATGGTGGAGCACATCAGTAAGTTTTGTTCTATCTCAAATTAATTAAATGGAATTGAAATTGAGGTACATTATGATAATGCAAAATCAATTTTATTGAATAGTATGTCACCCAGTTATTTTAATATAGTTTTTACATTGAGTAAAATCAATACTAGTTTAGAAGATCTAATTTCTTCTCTATTTGAAGAAAAAAGAACTATGATTGTTGAACCAGAGAAAACTGTAATTTATGTTAAAAACAAGAAAGATAAGGCATTTGTTAAGAAAAAATTCAAACATGGAGCAACTTCTAGAGATACAAAGAAATGGCTCACCTATTTTTATTGTAAACAAGTTGGTCACATGCCTATGAATTGTAAAAAAAGAGCACAAAATTTGCTTGATAGAAAACTACAGAAAAATGCTATGGATGTAGATGAAAAAAATATAATGATGAGAGAACAAATACTGCTCACATAGAATATCTAAGTAAAGAAGACTATGTCTATCAATTGAATCTACTGGAGGAAGGAGGATACATGAAGGTTGGAAGTATTTCAATGACCTATCATCAGCCGTCAATAACAAGGTTTCACTAATGATTTGGTGACATTTTGTGTGGTGCATTTTTTTAGTTGTGTGGATTTCAATTTTTCAATATAGTGTGGTAGTTAAATTTATTTTTCAGTGTGTGTGAAAAATATGAATAATTATACCTTTTCACTTGTGAATAATATTCCCATGTAACCCCTTTTGTATATTTACATTAGAAAATGTTAATCTAAAAATCATTGTAACAATCATGATAAAAGATTATTGGTAAACCTATGAAAACCATTTTGTAAGGTTAGTGGTGAACCTAAGAAAACTATTTTACAAGGTTAGTGGTGAACTTGAAAAAACTATTTTGTAAGGTTATTGGTGAACCTATGAAAACTATTTTATAAGTTTATTGGTGAATCTAGAAAATCAATTGCAAATGAATGTGAAGGAAGACATGTGTGATGAAACATATATGCAGAGAAGATCATGAGCACACGGAGGTGGCATGCTACAATAAAAAATGAGATATATTATACCATGTAAAAACTATGAGGGAAATGTTAAGATTAGTTTTCACATTATGTAAATTTGGGTATTTACCGAGAGGTAAATAGTAATATATTTGTTAATTAGTATTTGGTAGTAATATTGTTATAAACAATATTATGATATTACATAAAATATATTCAATATATTGTATATAGGTTTGCATAATCATAAAAATTTGGATGAGAGAAATTAGTAGAGAGATTATAGGAATCATATTCTTATATATTTGTAATGTGTCTTGAATGATTATTCATTTAGATAGTATGAAATAATATAACAGAATATTATGTGATTAAATTTTTTCTGTGCACTATTCATCTGTGTATTCGAATCTTTGAATTCACAAAAACTTCCTCTTTTATCAAAGATTTATGATGTATTTCATGTTATTTTTCTAAGAAAGTATATACCTGAACCATCTCATGTTTTGGATTGGATTCATTTACAAGTCATAAAAGAAAAAAATATCTAGTTAGAACCAATGAGAATCTTGGACCATCGTAGCGTTAAACTGTGTAACCTAGATATACAAGTTTTAGTGAAATAAGATCTGTTAAGCTAAAAAAATATTAATTGAAAATATGCTTATCTTTTCAAGCAGCATTATGCATGGCTTTTTGACTAAGTCATCAAAACAACTCTATTTTAAAAAAGAGAGGATGTTATGACCCTACCTTTTATTAATCTATTCTAATATTAAAATATTGTTATTATTATTTTTAAACTAATTATTGGTTCTTATTTCAATTAAAATTTATGTAGTACTTGTTGTAGTGGTATTGAGTTACATGGTTAATTATGTGCTTAATGACTTCATAGACTTATTACTACAATTGATGATATTATTAATCTATATTTATTTATCAATTTTTGATATGGTACGATTGAGGTCTTTTTTCATAGTTACAGATCCTATCTATGAGTTAGGTATATGTTGGAGATTGTACTCTCAAACCAAAATAAATTTTGAATAAGTCAGACATGTTTGATAAGTATACTTGTTTGGCTTTATTTTTGTCCTTCAAATATCTTGATTGGTCATTATGGTTATCGATTATCAACTTTGATCCTTGTACATGTTTATTATTGTTGTATCTTATCTGATTGCTTTTGATGTACCTTATTTGAT
This sequence comes from Torreya grandis, assembly GCA_037957365.1. NCBI lineage: Eukaryota > Viridiplantae > Streptophyta > Pinopsida > Cupressales > Taxaceae > Torreya > Torreya grandis. Next base: position 1,818,015 of record JARHVA010001917.1, on the reverse strand, counting down.
GTCATTATTTATTGTTAATTATTGTTATGGTTATTACGCCCAAAATCTTTATTTCGCCTTGTGCCAAATCTAATCTATTCATCCATATAGGCCCTCATTCTTTCTCACACACTAAAGTGGATCTTTTTTATCTATGTAAACATGTTACCTAAACCTAACTTTGACACCTCCCCTTGGAACCCTTGATACCCCATTTCCTTGATCTAACCCTTCAACCCTATAAAACCTTAGACTAAGGTGATGTCATGTTATTTAATTACTTGATTATATTATTGGCATTGACTTTGGTAGTAAACTTAGTTTAATTAATTTTTTTAAATATTTGAGTTAATCAACTTAGGTTGATGACGTGCTTGATTTTGTATTAACATTATTTACTATGGCTAGTATCATGGATGACGACGGTTATAATGTTCTATTTGATTAATATTAATCACAGAGATTAATCACTAACCTACGTTCCTATTGGTTGATAGATGGATTAATGGTCGAGTTTTTCAGCCAAACCATTAATGATGTTGGTAGGAGAATTATCTTGGAATACAGAGGACGGTTTCTATCTCCTCCCATTTAATATAGACATTGAAAGGGTATAGAAAAAATGATGGGAGGAATATAAATTGTTACAGTAGATGGAGAAAGATGATAGGGGTTAGAAAGATGGAATAGTGGAGGAAAAAATAGTGGAAAGTTACCTAGTTTTAATAGTGTCCATGATAGACTTTGGATAGACAACAGTGCTTGAAAAGAATATAGAGGTTTTGAATCTACCTTGACTTTTGAGAATCTCTAAAATATCAAGTTATATTTTTTTTTAGTTTTTTGTTACTGTGTAAATTGGAAACTAATTCTAAGAGACTACGTATGAAGTCAGAAATCTTAAGACTTCTGGATGCATATGTAGACCCTATAAACTAATATATCAACATATATCATTTGCATATAAACTTGCAAATGGATATATAGGATATATGATTGTTCCAGTTTGAATCCATTTGTTTTGCTTTATGATTCTACTCTACGTGGAAACATTTTCATGGCTTACCTATTATGTGTTGGTTTCTTTGACTTACCATGATTTTATGAGTTCATACTAGTTATAAAAATTATGTGGCTTCACTGTGTGTGGGTGTTTGGTTAAAATATAACTGTGTATTTGCACCAAGCTTTACAAAGGTTAATAAAAATAACTTTATTTGATTGTTTGACCGATAGTGTTTGCATGTATGAACCAGCTAAATGATTTGAAAATGGTAACCTCATTATTTTTTCTTATATTATGTGGCATGGGTTCATGTCTTGGATATTATATTTTTTGTTAACTTGGGTGGTTGAAACCCCCTGTATATTTTTATATATATATATATATATATATATATATATATATATATATATATATATATATATATATATATATATATATTCTCTTGTAAACTTTTTGTTTAAAATGGTGAGTACATTTTGTTTAAAATGGTGACTGTGTTTTGGTTAAAATAGTGACTACATTTTGTTTAAAATGGTGACTGCATCTTGTTTAAATTGATGACTGTATTTTATTTAAAATAGCGACTACATTTTTTTAAATGGTGTCTAGATTTTGATTAAAATGGTGACTGCATTTTATTTAAATTGGTGATTGTGTGGCATGACTTGGTTGGGTGAGTGTTTTACATCCCATTTGGAGTATGTCATATTTCATCCTATCATATTCTAGTCCTAAAGTGATTTGGTTTGTTTCATTTGGACTTCATAATGAAACATTTTACCTGATATGTGTTCTTATGTTTTCACCTATGTTGATTCTTGCAATCTTTTTATGTTGAATCCTTGATGGTATAACTTATTATACATATGGTGACTTGAACATTTTCCAAGGCTAAATGGTTTAATCGATGACTGCATTTATATTTGGTTGATTAGCAGAGTTATGGGTGACTGTGTTGTATTTTATATTTTGCCTATGTATATGCTGACTTTAAAAGTATTGCACCACTTTTGATCGTTGTCTTTTGATAATCCTTGATTGATTCAATGTTATTTATCTTGAGGCTTGAAGTTATAACTAGTTGAATTGTTATTATCAAATTGCATTTTGACAATGGTATTTTGGTTATATCATTATGTTACATGATTATATCCTATTATGTTATTTTTTACATCGAAGTTGTGGCATATACGTATGTATACATGTATATTTTGGCTTGAAGTTTTATGTGATTAGAGTTATTATCAATTTGGATTTGAGATTATATTTAAGTTTTTTGATGGTGTGAGTGGGCAATGACCTTAGATTTGATTGGGTTTCTTAGTTATTTTTTATTGTGTAATGTGTTATGTTGAATAACTAAAACTTGGACTATCATTAATGTTTTGATTAAATTCATAAATTTGTGTGTTGGTTCCCATGCCAAACTTAGCAACCCAACTCTATTAAAATAGCATGAACATGAATAAATTTTAATCTACCAAAACTAGGAGGGTATTGGACAGTCTAAAAGAGTTGTTTAATCACCTTTATGAGATATTTTGGTTATATCAAATCTTTAGAATTCTCTCAAATTATTACCTTGATTTGACTTTTTATTTTGGTCTAATTTATTATTTTGGTTTGTTGTTTTATCTTATTTGATTTCTTATTTCAATTGAATAAATTAAGACTATTATGGGATGTTATGTGGTTTATTTGTTGAATGTGTTGATGTCTAGTTATCATTCTTAGACGAGACTAGAATAAATAAATGGGTATATATTGGTGGTTTGGATGGTTAAGGCTGACCTTAATTTGGTCAGAGATCCAAGAAAGTTGATTCAAATAATATATAATAGTTTAAATTTAATCTATTCTATATCATTTGGTAACCAGGATTAATCTTCTCTGATTTCGATCTATACTACAGATGGATTAATTATTCTTGTCTTACCTCTGAATGATATAGTTATGTTTTGTGTATCTTTTATTTTGAAATATCTTTTTTGGTTGGAAATCCAATTTCTTAGAATTCACTTCATGTTCCTAGTTATCGCAACCACCATCTTACTGATAGTTGAGGTGGTGAGGGTCATCAATGGTTGAGTTCATAGAATTGATTAAGTTTGTCTTGATCAATTCATCCATGTTCAACTCTATACTTCGATGACTTCCTACACACACAATGAAATATGATAACAAATTCATTTAATATATCTTACTAGCATTGATATTAGGTTAGATAGTATTCAATTACTTAGTATAGTTGTTAGTATTAATATTGAATTAATTAGTATGCAATCATTGTTATTGATCATGTTAGCTACTAACTTGTGTTATGAATGAATTATTAAATTAAATGAAAGTTGAACATTATATTAGGTAAATTGGTTATTAACTGAAGGTGATATACTTCAGATACATTGAATTATTAGTTATTGATTTTAACTTCACATTGATTTAACATTCTATTATAATGTTATTTATATCCAAGCTAGATTTATTATAAATTCTTGTATGCAATTAATCTTTATATATATTTATTTTCATATTGATCTTGGATATAAATGAATCAGTCTATAAATGTTATCTTTAGATTTAGTTTTTTATACTGTGTTCTTAATCATGTAAATCTATTTGAATTAAAATGATCTTGATTAGATTATATAGTCAATTAGATATAAGTTATGTTGTTGATTCATAATGATTAAGATTAATGATTAACTTTGATTTATCACGTTATGTATGCAGTAAATCTAATTATATATATGCATATGGATCTCTTAGTCATTTTCAGCAATGCATAAATTTTTAGTAGTTGGTTCATGGAGAAAAACAAACCAAATCTTTCTTTCTAAACATGTATTTTGAACATACATGGTTGTGTAAAAGGTATGTCCTTTACATATATTTGATTTGAAAACTATTAGTTTCATTTATTAAGACATGTATGTCGCATACATGTACCATGAAACTTAATATGTTCACTATAGTATTACATAATAGATGAAATAAAGATTGACTGAATCTCATGATTTAATCATACGCATGTATAATTTATGTGTAGAATAATCATATAAGTGAAAGAACTTGAAGTAAATTATTCTAATGTCATTCGTATGAATTAATGGAAAAATATAAGAAAGTTATATGTCACTTCTATTCCATTTGATGGGGCATGGTTAAATAACTAATATCTGCATGTTTGTTGATTTCTTTCATGTTGAGTTGTATTTGTTTCACTTTCCCTTCTGATAGCTTAACTTATTTGCTTCGCTACCTTAACTTTCCCAACAAATAAATTATAAGAGTTCGTTAAGAAGAACATTTTATTTGAGTTCCACTCAACTTTAAACTCAGATGAATTATGTTTGCTTTGATTGTGTTGCATTCTATTGCTTGCTCATTTTTGTTGTATTGATCATTTGATGCCTTATTTCAATCTATCTGAATTTTGAGTTAAAAATGAATGCAATGATTTATTAAGCATACATTTAATTTTATGATAATGAAATATTATATAAAATAATTGAATCATTTCTTAATTAGTTATCTGAATTAGCTTTGATATTAAATAATTTCATAAGTTTACTTCTTTCAAAACAAGTAAATAATTAAGGTTTAATTGATTAGACATCTTAGACTCTTTTATTCATAATATCACATTGGTTATGTCAATTTAAATAGTTATATGATTTTATTTTTTTGACTGCTTATAAAATATCTATATTGATCATAACTATATCATTAATTGTTATTATAATAATGGCTTCCATGTTGGTAAAAAAATGATGTATGAATTATCTATACAAGTAGTGTGGTGACCTCAAACACCGTGAGGCATTTATGACCTCGATCAATATCACTATGGAACCTTGAGTTTTAAATCTATTTTCACTCCATGTAATAATATCTTCTGATGTATGAATGATTAGAAATTTGCATGTGTTCAACTGATTTTTTATTTTATTTACTTGTCTAAATTATGTCTAAGTAACTTGCACTTTTAATATAAACTCATGTTAATTTGAAAGATAACTTAGGATAATAGAGTGATATTTCTCAGTTAAACTAATCATTTAACTTAACCATCCTCGAGTAGGACTAAAAACCACTGAGGAGAGTGAGGTATTTACTTTGGGCTAAGGACCTAGAAACGGTCCTATATGGAAGCACGAGTACCACATATGGCGATCGAGTCATATCCATGTATGCATATACTGATACACCCCAAACCCTATAAAACATATAAGACAATAACTCGATTCTCATAGCACCTTTTTTATGTGTTTATCTCTAGCTAATTTCCTCAATTTACCTCTTTTGGTTCCAATTATGCATACGTGAGTGAACTGAACATTTATCACTTGTGTTAGCAAGTGAGGTAAGTGGGTCTAACACACATCCAAAATGTTATCTAATATACAATTCCAAAAAAAAAATAGGTTTGTTTCACTATTGCCTTTTTGAGATGCAATTCTAACTTGTCATGATTTTATTCCTCCCATCTTGGTAATTTTATTTCAATGGCATATTTTCTACCTGACATTTATGATGATCAGTTGTTTTTATGGAGTTTACAATGAACAATTAGCAATACTTCAGTGGTAAGTTTACATCTCATTTTGATTTACGAGATAGTTTTGTTTGGTCTTATAAAGTTTGTCTTTGGTTTGCCTTCCAAAGCTTGTTTGATGCTCATTATTTAATAGATTATAGACTACGCATTCACTATATTATTGAGGTAAGAACTTTAACTCTTTTTTGGTGTAAAATGTCATGTTAAGGGCTTTCTATGGTTAGAATTAAATGTTTTTGAACATTTTTGAAATGAGAGTCCAGTTGACTTGTGCATAAACTCATTCTTTATTTGGAACCTACAATGGGGCTTAGTTTTTCTTCTAGGTAGTATGTTTTTATATAGTCTCTTGTTTCACTCTATAGAGACTCTTTCATATTAAGTGAAGGTTTTTCAATTGTAAGTTGGATTGATACTCTATGGCTAACAAATGAAATCTAGGCCATATTTTTTTATTTGACACTTTTGTGAAATACATTGAGTTTTTCTATTTTCAAAGTAGAATATAGGCACTCGTAGATTCATGCTTGGTATTGTGAAGTGTTAATGATGAAATCCTTCTCATGGTCATTGTTTTATTTCTATAAAATAGCCTTTTTTATATTCATAGTTTCATTATCCTTTCCACCTACTACACTATTTGAGATTATAATGATCAATCTGAAGTCTGGATTCAATATTCATTTTGTTAAAATATTGCTTGTTTCATAAATAATATTATGTGTAAGGTCTTGGTCAATAAAGTGTACATTAAATTACACTATGAATTATTTCATAGACAATTTTGTTTCATTGAAATGAGTGATTCATTGTTGTTTTCAATTACAAAGCTTCATTGTTTTGGGGTCTTTTTGAAGGAACTATGATTACAGTCATTTCAGGTCAAAGTCAAAAGCAGTTACCAAAGAATGAGATCTCATAAAATATGGAATAATCAACGTAACTCATAAAATAATGATCATACTAGAGGTAAAAACTTTGTAGATTGAAGAGGCACTGGCACGTTTTAGGGTGGAAAGCCTTTTTGGGGTTTTGGTGGAATAGTTTTATGGATAGGTACCTGAGTGTCTATACATTTTGATGTTTGCAATCCCAAACTTTGGAATTTTACTAATTTAGCAGCCCAAGGGAACTTTGACCAACCCTTTGTTAACCAACCATCCCATCATACCCCTAATCATAATCAAGTTAAAAATCTTGTTGATGATGTTGTTCGACCTTCTCATGTGAGTTCACATTCTCAACATTATGTTTCTTCACATCCTCATGACATTATTGTCACACAAGATATTACACATTGCTCATTGTAATTCATGAATTCCCTCAAGTTGCTACAGCCTAATGAAAATGTCATTGGACAAATTGAATATTCACTTTGTATTCATTTTTCTCCTCATCTTGTCACTCCTTTAGATGTTCTTTCCAGATCTAATCATGCCAAATCCTCTTTCATGTTACCTTTACTGACATGGGTTTTGAAAAAATGTTAAGCTAGAAGTGTAAGATGGATTTGGGATTATTACTTACACGAGTATGTGGAGTGCACCAAATATAAGAACTCGTCATTGCTAGAGTTGACCTAGGATGAAGATTATACTGATCATTTAGTTTGATAATAGTTGATGTTCATGTTTTTCAGTAAACAATTTCTAACATTTCAACTTGGCAATTATTTTGATATTTAGTAGTTTGATTTTTTCATATATGGATTCAATCAGTACTAGGATATGAATATAAAACTTATGTACACTACTACATTTATGCTAAGTGATATTTCATTTTGCATGTTTTAAAATTTCCTATTATTTTAGTGGGTATTATGTTAAGAGATTACTTTAAATGGTTATTTTAATTTTGATATAATATATGCACAATTATTTAATGAGATCACATGTAATTCATATATAAATAAATGAAACAAAGTTATTTGGTCTTTGTACCTATTCATATTATAAATTATTAGATAGTTTATTGGAATATTCTATAATTTGTTAGAAATAACGATAAGTGAATAAGATTTTTTGAGCAAATTTCATATTGTTAATCTTTTATCTTATGGGAGACATGTTTCCTCAAAAGATATTTTCTAAAATCAATACAAAATGACCTCTTTGGTCTCAAAATATATTGTATTATATGTTTTATGTGTATCTTATGTTTATTTTTTGTTTCCTTTTTTTTCTTATTTTATTGGTTGTTTATTTTCCTTTCTCTAGTTGATTTGATAGTAAAAAAATAAGAAGCATTGTAGGGATAGTAAAAACAATTCTACTCATTGACTATTTGCACTATATTTTAAATGTTGTACATGTTATGTAATTTTTTTTTATATATAAGGTTTTGTAAAGAAAAAAAAACCAAGTGTAAACAATGTGTTATTGACATGTTCAAAGAGTAAAAAGTCATCCATTGTAAATGAAAACCATTACTTATAGTAAAGATGATGTTACTCTTCCTATTTTCACTATATCTGAAATGAATTACATAGATTGTTGAATTTCATTGTTGTTAAAGACATAACACCTAGAATTTATATTCAATTTTTTTATTGTATTTCATTAATGTGGAATTTCATTGTGGAATAGCTTACATGTGTTGTTGAATTTTGTTTTTATTAGCTATAACTCAAAAGCATTATTTTCAAAATGAATCCATCATGAAGCATTTAATGCCACAGATCAATATCCATCAAAATGACCATCTTCTTACTATTTCCAAATAAGGACAAGATTTATTAAACATGAAATGATCAAATATCTATCAATATTAACACCTACATCTACTATATCTTCAAAGTAAATTTAAAGTGACGGTACTTAAAGCTTTTTGAACCAAGACTATGTGCAATGCTCCATATTAATTCAAATGACAATTGTGATGCTAGGTAAGCCACATTAATTCTGTTGCATCCCATATTTTTCACTAACTTTGGTCATTTATAAATGTTTAACTAAGTTATTTACTAATTTGGAGATGATGCAAATAAAATAATGATTCATTTTGAACTATGCATTTAATATAGTTTGACAAGTATCTTCTAAACCAAGGGTGGTATATCATATATGCATAGATTATTGGTTTATAACATAGTGCAAATATTTTAGGGTTAGGTTTAAATTTAGGATTACGATATTATAGATAGAACTATATTAATATTAACTATATAAATTTAAACTAGACCAAGACCATAAGATCAAGAAACCAAGAGACATTGCAAGGCAACAAAGGTAATAGTGTATTGTGTTTTGATATCCAAAAATATTGATCTATGCATTATATAACACAAAAGCATTGTAATATTGTCCTAGTTTGTCTACATCCATCATCCTTTAATATTTTTTATATTCACATGTTTATATTATATAATTGTTTTGTCCTCTTTGTTTGAATTAGTTTTATCTTACTTAGACTATAATTCTATATTGAAATGTGTTCACTATGACAGCTCAATTTATTATATGTTTTATTTAACTTTGATAGCTAATAATTATTTAACTATATAAAACAATGGATCTGATTAACCACACCTCATATAGAGATATCCAATTTAGATATGGATGCATCAACTGGAAGAAAATAAATGAAGAATGGTTTGTATAGATTTGTTGTCTTGATAATTACCACGATGACTTGTCGTTGTTTCATTCAATATCAAGGGCTCATGAAGTTGATATAATTATATTTAGTATGAAATGTATTTCTAAATATCTAATTGTTATTTAAGTGGAATATATAAATAAATTTGAACATTCATAACAAGTCCAAATGTAAAAAATTCTGGATGTGGCATAGTATAGAAAAATTGGCATCGTTTGTTCTTGTTTAACTCTAAATTTAATGAAGATCCTTCTATGAGTAGATAGGGTTAATAAAATTGAAATTAATAAGGAAAAGATGATAAATAGATCTATAGTAAGTCAATTAATTGTAAAATTTAGATATAACATATGCTGAATTTTTTATGATTAGATATGTTAAATAAAAAGTACATCTATGATAAATGTTGCAATGATAATGAAAAAAATATACTTTGTTAGTTTTGATGATAATATAGTTCTAATGTTAATATAGATATGGATCTAGAATAGATAGAAATCAAAATAGAAGAATGTTATGCAATAGTCACCAAATTCTAGATTAAGTTACCCTATAACCACACACGTGCGTCAACCTTGAATGGTTACATCGACTTTATTGTCTGGATCAGATGCAAGTGTCTAGTATAGAGTAATTACTGAAATAAGATGTGACCATCTGGATGCTTATAGATTCTTCATCACCTTCAATTTGGTGCATTCATATATAGGGCATGGATTGTCACTCCTTGTCAAATGATCAAACTCTAGTTCTTCATCGTCATAGTGATTGTAATAAAAATAGGTTAGTGCGCGCATGGTGTCAATATACCCTAAATAACCCTCTTTCAATGAGTGCTACTTACATATCTATTACTCTAAAGAGGGTCTTAGACTTATGTAGTTATCCCTTCTATGTTGGCTTGTGTATAAATCATGCAATGTGTGATAAGTATAATAGTGATATAACTTATAACATGAAAAATATAGTTCTTGGATTGCTCCTTCAGTACTTTAGACCTGTAGATGTGTTGTTCTTATGACTGATATGGACATAGAAAAACATAAAGAAGATTTAGTTTTTTGAGTGCTTGATAGAATGTTTTTGATACATTGCCTTGGTCTATGCTAGGTCTTTTGTAGGTGAGGAATGAATGAGGGTTGATTTTATTTATATCAATACCTTTAAATAATATCTCACATTAAATCACTTAGGCTGACCATTTGGATACATTTCATTTTAAAATTAGATGAATTTAAATTACTTGACACTTGTGTTGGAATAGGACACCTATATCGACATAAGTGTCTACCTAAGATGCAAGTGTCTAGGAAGTAGTTAAATAGGTACAAGCTCAAAACTTATAGAGACATAAGATAAGCATATTTTAATAATTTTGGACAAGATAAAAAGCTTGGATCATAAATATAAGACTATTTAGACTAATATATAGGCCAAAGGACATAAGAGAGAATATATATGAGACTTGTAAAAATAATAAAAAGTCTAGACCTAAAAAGAACAATCAAAGTTTGAGTTTGTCAAGTGTACAAAACTGAGGTGTTATATAATTCATAAATATCATCTACATTTCCCCCCTTTAATTTAATAATTAAATTATTATTTTAAAGGAAAGAAATACATGCCTAGGTGTGTATAACACAACTTATCTTTTTTTGAGTCTAACTTGAGTGTTTTGCTAGTGATTGACTTGTAACTAAGAGCATGTTACGATAAATAATCAACGCATATAATATGAAATTAAAAGCATTTGAAATGATTAAAATTTAAAGAGACCAAGGTTTACGAGTACACTTATGTATCAATGCAACTATCTTGACTTTTAGTAATTTCATTTGAAATATATATCATTATGAATCACTAAAATTGAGATTATGACAAATATAAATATGGAAAGTACATAAATCTAAGGAGAGAGAGAGATAGGTGGACCCATGCCACCAACTTTGGAGAAAAGGCGGATTTCCCCCTGTTAGTTGAGGCTAGCTTAATGGTGCAACCCAATTATACTTATAACTTATTGAGTATGAGTGAACCAAGTTAACTCGCACTATCAAATTAGTGATACTTGATGATATAATCAAGTCTAACCTACAATTTTGACAAGATTGAGTGATTTAATCACCCCAACCATACAAAAAAATAAACTAATTACTATAATAGATTGGTTCAACATAGTAAAAGTCCAACTTTAAGAGTGGTGATAGTCCCTGAAAATGTTTGGAATCTCATACTAATTTAGAATTCAATATTAGGCACACATTGCATAGATTATACACCTTAGATATATCTAATACCAAAATTATGTATAATAATTACACCAATATATATAATTATATTATCAATATTTATCTGAATCATATAACTGTGCAATTTGACCAATTTAAGAATTATGTGTGCAGAACATGTTTTCAAAACATGCTCCCACTATATATCTGAAATTGAAACTAGTGTAAGTGCAAAGAAAATATTTCAAAAACATACCCCCACTATATATGGAGAAATTCTATAATTGATATAAGTGTCAATATGGAGGACACGTTTCCAAAACATGCCCCCAATATAATATGAAAATGTTTAATATTGAGTGTGGAAAACATGTTTTCAAAACATGCCCCCACTAAATTTGAGACTGTGAACATATAGAAGCTATGCTTTTATGACATGCCCCACTGAATCTAAAATTATGAATGTGTGCGTAAGCCATGCCTCTATGACATGCCCCCACTGATATGCCCCCATTTTATATGAAAGAATAATAGAAACTAGTAGTGACCTCACCGCAAAAGGATAAGATAACCATATAACTATGAATAAAATGTGTAACATATAGAAGGACATGTCTAATTAAATGTATCATTGAAGCTCATAGAATATGATCATATCAATCCCTAATACGGATGATAAATTTCATGGAAACATCTAAATAGTAATAGTACAGGCTCAATAAATAATCAAGCACACATGCAAGGACACTCAAAAATAAATCAAAAGAAACTGGTCTAAGGAGCCTACAAACAAGAGGCATATTTAAATACTGCAAAATCGAATAGAAATGACTTCGTCAAATATCCACAAAGGAAATAATGACATTTAAATATCCATAAAACAAGTAATGACAGGCAAATGTCAAATAGGTGAACAAAGACATGGGGGCATGAATAATGGAGCATATTCAAATGCTCTACAAACAAGACAATAGCAAGGCAAGACACTCAAAGAAATGTTAAATAAAAACATAAGCAGCCAACATAAACGTATCATAGTAGCCCATGGATCAAATTTAATAGCAAAAAATCTCAAGTACATAACATATTAAGTACATTATGAAAGATATAAGCATGAATAAAGGTATGTGTAAGTACATATTAGCTCAAACATGATAATATAAAGTGACCATATAATAATATAACCTAGATTTATCATGATCATAAAGGTGGATCCCCACAACATTATGGGTTTGTGAATATAGGGAAAGCCCAACATCCAAAAATGCATAAATCATGTATCTATCATATTTATATCACACTCAAATAAGAGCATGAAACACGTGTATGTAGAAGTAACTGATATGCTATCTATGAACATGGAATTAACACATAGATGCCAAGAAACTAATAGAATATGTAGATATCAAAAATGTTTTTATATTTTTTAATATTTTTTATTTGTTTTAGTATTTTTGAAATAGAATAAAAGACTATCTTATGATCACATCTAAAGGATACTTATAGATATATCCATATTATGAACCTAGTGTATGAAATTGGTAATACTATCGAGAAGCATATGTAGGTGTAATATTTATCATTGTAGTATATATTAAGCTCTGCATATGTATAATGTGACTCTATGTTCATGGATAAATAGGAGTAATTGGAGTAAGGGTTCATGGAATCCATCGTTGAGTGTTATGTGGTTTTTTAGAACAATAGTAATAATAATTTGTGTCAATGCTCTAGATATTTGAATAGGGTGTGCAGTATGAAATATTTTAATTTAATGAAAATTTGAAATTTAACGTTAATGAAGTAATCACCGCATGCAATGAAATCCATTTAGAAATAATAAATCTCGATTATGATGATCAAGTGATAATGAAAAATACCAGTTTTATTTTTGTCATTGATATTGAAGTATCTATATATAAATAAGGAACCGTGCCATATTATGGTTGTGAAATTTTTAGTATGCCATTATTTGTATATGTGTTCACCTTGAATGTTAATACCTTATGAAAATCATGAGCTCCATGGTTGGCTTTGCCTTTACTAGTATTTGGTTTTATTCTTTATTTAGATGGGTTCAATCGATATGTACCAAGTCCTATAGGTATAAATAGATCATGTGGTCAGGTATCGAGTGGATCAAAATGCAGTTTTCTCAATTGTTCATATGCCATATTGGTATTAGGAATAGTATCACCATTGTCATAATCATTTGGAATTGTTCCCTCTTATTGTTCGATATTGACCAACAAAAGGAGCTCACATGGTTTATTTTTTAGTGGTTTTAATATCATTGTTTCCGGTAATTGTATATCATTTGAAATTTTTGGAATCTTTGCAATGGTATTTGCTCTATTTCTTTGTTCTTTTGATCCTTCTCTTGTTTTAAATTACCTTTTGGTATCCATATTTGTTGTTTTGGCACTTGTGTTTTAGAAGTACTCATAATGTAAGTGGTTTTCTTGTTTGATGTATCAATGACGTGATCACCACTACCTTTGTACTTTGTATTTTTTTTTCAATGCAAAACAACCTATATGATACCCATGAATTTTATAACATGCACAATTGTATTTGGGTCTCCTTATAAGATGTGGAGGAGGTACTTGAATCACTTTATTTTGAAGCATATCTCTTAGGATTTCACTTGTACTCTTAGTAGCCTTTTGGTCACTTTTGAAATCACTTATTTTGGATGTATTTTATTTTATATTTTCATTTTGATGTGAAACCTTGTTTGACACAACATTGATAGATGAGGATGTAAATATATGATTAACACTACCATGTGTTGGATTCTGTAAGAGTATAATCTTATTTTATAATTTTTTTTATTAACTTCCTTATACTAGTGATTTGATCTTTTAGGGATTCACAAGCACAAACCTTAGGTGCCTCAAATTGAACATGTATACATGCACCACCTACCTTACCCTTAAATGTGTGATAGCATAGACCTAGTTAGAGGGATAACAATTTTCACCATTAAAAGCTTTGATATTATATGCTTTAGCACTTGGAGGAATGCAAGAGTAATCAATTTTGATTACTTCCTTGAGAGAGAGTTAGATAGTTTGATAATCATAGTCATCAAAGCAATCGATATCATCCATGATGAGAGAGATAAAAAACACAAATATTAAAACAAGGCAGACAATAAACATCTAAAAGATAATGCTTATATAACAATGATACTTAAAAATCGAGTTCACCAAATGTTTAAACTTAGATTGGATGGAGATTATTATGTGGGTAGATAAAGTTAAAAATATAGAAATGAATAAGCACAAGGGTGATAAACAGATCTATAACAAGCTAATTAATTGTAAAACTCAAATATACATATACTAAATTTATGATGTTGAGATATACTAAAAATAGAAAATATAGATATGTTAAATATTGCAAAGATAATGAAAACAAGATAATTAGTTGGTTTTGATGCTAATAGATATCTGGATCTAGAACACGTAAGAATCAGACTAGAAGAATGCTCTAAGAAAGTCACCAAATTTTAGATTAAGTGCCTATGTAACTGTTGTCACTCAATTTTGTACCCTTGTACAGGTAGTTCAAGCATTTTTCAAATTGAATGAAACATGGTATTAACCCTAGACCTATGGTTTGTCTATTTTAGGGGTAAACCTCTAGACTAAATGGATAACTCCCTTGATATGTCCATTGAAATTCATCACCTATACTATTAACTCATTTGGATGAAAAGGGAGAGACAAAAAACATGAATGAAACCTATCCTAATGAGGCGATGCACCAAACGTAAATTGATCACTACCATCTAACTATAATTTTAATTCAAACAAAATCCTAACATGCACATGACACTAATACAAACTTCTCTCTTGTATTAATATTTCTCATAGAGGTTTGTGAAGCAAGTTTGAGATATGAAGACTAAACACAAGGTCATGGCATGACACTAGTGGAGAGACAACTCACTAAACTCATGAACACTTCATTAGAACACTTCAATAGACCTACAAAAGACTTTTAAAATTGAATATGAATGCAAATAAGGATAACATGCCAAAGAAGTGAATCTATCACTTAGCAAGATCAACTAGTCTAACATACACATTGAACCAGTATATGGAGAAGGTAAACCAGGTTGTTCTTTATTGATCAAAGGTTTAAAATGATTAAATCTTCACCATACTCAATTGGAGGATCATTACGAAGCCAAAAGTCGCTTAATATGTAGCACAAGTGATAGAGAAGAGAAGAAGGGCATAGGAGAAAGAGAGTAGACAAGTGTCCATGTGAATTAAAAATATGAGAGCATTTATAGAATAGTCATAAAAAACTTACAAAGTCATGTGTAGCTCCTTTGAAGATGTTTCCTTCCTCTAAGTGGCATGGGAGTTGAAATGCTTACTTGACATGTTAACTAGCTCTTGAAAATTGCCCTTTGCCTTGGCATGTTGAAGGACAAGTGGCCTTCTTGATGATCAAATCATGTTATCTTACACTTTTTATCTACTCTTTAAACCTCTCAACTGAACCCTTTAGGTTTTCTTTGGCACATCATTTTCATTTCTTGCTAGGTGTCTAAAGGACTCTTCATCTCCTTAGGCCACTTTTGCACACAAGTGTCAAAACTTGGATTCTTCTTCTTTAGTGTGTCTAAAACTTATTTATGACCTATTCAACTCATATCAGACCTTCAACAATCCAATTTGAGGTCTCAAACTAGCCCCAACAATTCATTCTCTACCAAAAGTCCTAATTAGACCTCATTTTTTGTAGCCCTAAAATCATACAAACCTCCTTATTTAGAGATTTGTATGGATGTTACTAATAATATAAGGGTATATACTAGGACCCATTATGTCCTTATATCTCCACGTTCAATTTTAGGATCAAAAAGTGAGTGGAGATGTATTTTTCTATTGTTTCTCTCTCCTAACTAGGCCTCAATTAGGCCTCCCTATCAAGAGACTAAAAAATTGCTTTAAAAGCTTCCCACACATTCCAAACCCCAAATAATCATGTGATTCACTTATATGACCTCCTCCTTGTTCTACATGTCAAATTTGAATATTTGACACCTTGTATGGACCTATCAAATAGTAAAACATGAACTTTTTAGACCTATTCTATACAGTCTTGTACCTACAAGTACAATCGAATGGCATGAATTATGCTCAGGGTAGTTGTGAAGATATTCTAGGTCATTTCAAAGTTTTTCTGATCCATTTGGAGGCATAAAACTTTATTTCTTTCACATAGGGTCCTTATAGCTCTCTTAAGCAGCATGAAAGTGCCTTGAGTTCTTAAGGATGATTCGTAAAGCCTAAGGCCTAAATATTACAAAAAATTCCAAAAAATGGAAGTTCACTAGGGTGCATAAATTCTCCTTGGAGCCTAAGGTCCCATGCAACACCTATGTTCCATATTGAGCAATGAAATATAGCCCCTCGGATTGTAACTAGGCATTCTATGAGGTCTAAAGAGTAAATTGAGGTATGTAGGTGGTTTTCTTGAGTTTGGTTTGAAATATAAACACCTCAATGAGTTATGATACATATCCATTTACCTCTTTCAATGGCTTTCTAGCCACCTTTCTACTATTAGGTCCCATGTAATGTCATTAGCTCAGGTTTAAGGTTCCCAAGCCAATCTGCCTAGCATACCCTAACTCCTTGTATTCAACTGCTTCATTCACTGTTGGAGGTCTGGAAACTCATGAAATGTATGTATAGACCCTTCACCATCTCCTTAGGGTATCTAAATCTCAACTTCACTTCAACTGACTGGCCATCGTCTCTTCAAGATTGCTTTTGTAGGTCTAAGTATGCAACTAGCCTTATTGGCACTGAACAAGGTCTGACTATGTTTCACTTCTTGTTGGGTCTAAGACTCTTGTAGATTTATTTTCACACTATTTTAATCACCTTATTCTTCCTTTCTCTCCTCAGATCTCCTAGAATCCCTTACTCTTCTCAAACCAAACAAAAACTTCTATAAGAGAAGGCAAATATGTAGTTTGTTATTGGACTAAGTAGGCAGAGTTTATCATGATTCCATATTCACTTCAAATTATTTTGGTATTTATAATGACTTGAGAACCTTAATTTCTCTCCTAGACTTCAAACACTACACACACTATTATCTCATGTTTTGAGAGACCTTGAATTACTTAAGTAGACCTACAAGGGACCAACTATCTGTAGGTATTCATTTAGAATTGGTCTACAATTTGGGTGCTTTAAGATCCCTTATTACAACAATAAAAATCCCAAACCCTTCTCATGATATTGAGATAGTTGAGTACCTTCTTTGAATCCTTGAAACTATGTACTTTCATTATCATTTACTATTCAAGGCAGAATCTCAACTAGCTAGTTATAGGTGGTTATTGAGAGTTTGACTGTGTTTGAGGCTTCTTAGATATTCAAAACCAATCCCCAAACTTTTTAATGGATTTGATCTATTGTTGATGTTTATAAATTATGAACCTTTCCATGCCTTGAAGCTCCAAACTTCACTAACCTCACTATTTCAAAGCAATCCTCTCAACTGGCTAACTATAGGTGCCTGTCTGAAAGGTTTGAGTATGTAGATAAGTATTTTAGGTTTCCAAAACTAACATAACACCTACAATAGTCAATCTTATTTGAGGGATCATCCTCATTTGTTGCAAGGTTCAATTCACCCTTTGTAGCATTTTTAACCTTGCCCCTTATGTGTATGCATACAACTAAAACTGGTCTATTGGTGATTAGTATGTTAAGTCCATGGCATGTGATCTTCTTAAACTAAGTCATTGACCACCTAAAATTGGCTAATCCTTATTTGAAGTCTCCACTCAATGCATTACAAGCTCCATTAGCAATTTCAAGGCATCTTCAAACTTTAATCATTTGCCTTCATTATCCACACAGTCCTGTAGATGCCAATGAGCCATGTGGTTGTAGCTAAGAATTAGCATCATGAGCACAAAGTGATGACACCCTTTTATTATGTGTTTGAACTCATGAAGTGTGAAAAAAACACACTTATTTTACTAATCAAGCTCCTCACTTCATCAAAACTCTCACATAATCAAACCTACAGGTCTATGTATGCAATTAGGTCTGCAACCCTGTGTAGAAGCATTTGAGAAGTGCAAACACAAGAAACATAGCTCCCAAACTCTTGGAAACACGTACTAAAAATCACTCAAATCACTCTATTATGCAGACACACAGAACACAATCCACAAGGTGAATGAAAGAAGTGAACATTTTGAGACTAGTATAGAATGTCTACTTGATTAGGAGGTCATTGATG
This sequence comes from Torreya grandis, assembly GCA_037957365.1. Classification (NCBI taxonomy): domain Eukaryota; kingdom Viridiplantae; phylum Streptophyta; class Pinopsida; order Cupressales; family Taxaceae; genus Torreya; species Torreya grandis. The sequence goes on along the minus strand of JARHVA010001917.1, from coordinate 1,799,354 downwards.
GATTGAGATTAGATTATATAAGACCATGAAGAATCACTTAGATGTATTAGAACACCTAGATAACTCTAGAACTTAGAAAATTGTCAATCATTTACAAACAGTGTACAAGAGAAGATTTTTTTGCCAAAGGATCATCCACACGTGCCAACATGATGAGTGAATGTGTACGATGCATCTACATACATCTAATAAATCACTCCAATTGGTTTCATTAAGCCATGATCTCATACTTTACATTGGAGTTGCATAAAACTCAACATGTGGGGATTTGAGCCTTAAATAAGTAGTATGGCTCTTTAGCAATTGTTCGTAAAAATAAGGACACCAATCCAATGACCAATGTCATAAATTGGAAGCCTATAAAGGTCCTAAACTTTGACCAAAATCATATCCATTAAGTCTACCTTTATGGCCTATACTATCTAGTTGAATTTGGTCTTTAAGAGCTTGTGAATAGAGTGATAGAGTAGAGAGATGGTTTTTTGCAACTTTTATACTTTTAAATTTTTCCCATACTTTTTTTTTACTTGTAAAAACTCAAAAAGATTTTATTAAACTCTTTTCAACTGCAAATGACTTTTACAAGTCCGTACAACTTCCTTAATCCTCAAAAGATGGCATTGAAACTCAAGAATCTGACCTTGTTCTGACTTTTTAATAGATTTTTTATTTGAGTAACTATTTCAAGATCTTTGAAACATGTGTAATATATATTATGTACTTAAAATACTTTGACATACATAAATGTTAGTCAAAAATCATATTTTCATGTATTTTCACCACCTTCAAGTCTACAAATGAACCTTAAACACTTCAAAACACCATAAAATGTTATGACAAAGTATTTAAGACATGAAATGACCATTATAAACTCTTAATCACCTCTGACACCAATTGACCAATCATTCTCTCTCTATGACATGCATAGACCACTATATGACCAAACCATTGCATTGCCTTAACTTCTCCAAACTGACCTTAAATAATGATAATAAAGTTTAATGAATACTCTTAGGGACCATATAAGTCATGATAAGACTATGACAAGACCATTACAAGTTTCAATTTGGAGGGGGTGACCAATTTTGACTCGAGGTCAAAATTTGGTAATAGTAACAATGGACACTTACATCAGCGTTAGGTGATTGCATGATGTTAATGTCTAGATCAGAGATAGGTGTATAGTATAGAGTAACTACTAAAATAGGATGTGACCACCTAGATGCTTGTGGGTTCGATATCACCTTTATTCTGGTGCATTCAAATCTAGGTCATGAATGGTTGTTCCTTATCAAATGATCAAACCCTAGTTTTTCATCTTCATAGTGGTTGTGGTAAAAATATGTTAGTGAGCATATGACGTCGAGCTACCCCAAAGACCCCTCTATCAATGAGTGTTTTCTACATAGTCAATTCTCCAAATAAGGTCTTAGAATTATATAATTCTCTCCTACTTGGTGACTTGTGTATGAATCATGTAATATGTGATAAGTACAATAGTGATCTAGCTTGTAACTTGGTAAATATAGCTTTTGGATTGCTCCTTCAGTACTTCAAACTTGTAGATGTGTTGTCTTTATGATTAATATATAAATAAAATAAAATAGAGAAGCTTTGCTCACTTGAATACTTAATATAATGCTTTTGATAAGTTGCATTAGTTTGTGCTATGTTGAGGTGTGGAGCTAAAAGCTATACCAGATGAGTAAATGCAAGGTTGCTGGACTACACAGTCACCGTCATCAGTCAAGATCGACCGACATCGGTCAGAAATCGACCAGAGGCTGTCGACGTCAATTATGAATCGACCGACATCAGTCATATGCAGACAGACAGGGACCGACGTCGGTCACCTGTGAGTTCCAGAAGTCTATTTTCGTGGATGAACAGATTGGTTGCATGATAAATTCAACTGTTAGTGTTGAGTCCGCGTTTCTATTTTTGGCAAGACTGATTTGAACTTTTGATTAAAAGGTGTATCTAACGGTGGAGAATGCATAGCTCATGATCCCTAATTTTATAATAGGGATAGATCTTCATAGCTTGTGTATGAGAAAAATGGTGAATCAATTCAAGTAGCTGAATTGTGTTTGTAATTGTGAGATAAAATTTTTGAGGAAAAGAGATCTGTACATCTGAGAGGTGTGAAAGAAAGAGATTTATTCATTGTATTTTCTTCTGAAAAAGTTTAATACAAGTTTTCATTGTTTCTTGTATCTCTTATTCTTTGTTGATTCTAATTTCTAGTTACTTATTATTCCGATTTAATTTCGTGTTTAGTTGCTTACACAAAAGTAATCAATTGTATCTGTAAAGATCCTAACAAGTGGTATCAGAGCTAGAGTTCACTAACAGGGTGTATCAGATCAGATTAGTGTTTGTTGATTACAAGTCACTCACAGAGGTTTTTGATTGAATGGAAGTATAGCAATGACAAAAAAAAGCTAAAAATAGAAAAATTTAACGGCAAGAATTATTAATTATGGAGGATGCAGATAGAAGATTATCTGTATCAGAAAGATCTGTACTTACCGTTGGGAGGGGTTTCAAGCAAGCCCACAGATATGCAAGATGAAAAATGAAATGTTCTTCATAGAAAGCCTCTGGAATCCATAAGGTTGAGCCTGACATCTTCTATGATTTCCAACTTATCACAAGAAAAAACAATGGTAGAGTTAATGGATACTTTGACAAATTTATATGAAAAACCCTCAGCTTCAAATAAAGTATATCTTATGAAGCAATTATTTAATTTGCAAATACAAGAAGGTGAATCTGTATTTAATCATCTAAATAATTTTCATACAATAGTAAATCAGTTAAATTCAGTCAAAATAATTTTTTATGATGAAATTAAAGCTCTCTTAATTTTATGCACTTTACCTGAAAGTTGGCATAGTTTGGTAATGGCAGTTAGTAATACTGCATCTGCTACAAATATCTTGAAAGTTGATGATGTTGTTAGTGTAATCTTGAATGAAAAAACTCGAAGAAAAAATACAAGAGAAACATCAGGTAATGCTTTAAATATTGAAAGCAAGAGAAGGCAAAAAAAAAGGGCAAGCAAGGGAGATCAAGGTCTAAGCCAAAGATGAGAAATAGATCCAAATCTAGAAATGAAAGAAAAATAACCTGCTGAAATTGTGAAAAGATAGGGCGTGCAAAGAAAAATTGTTGGTTGAAAGTTAAAGAAGAAAATCAGCATGAAGGTAAAGAAACAAAAGTTACAGGGATTGTTGCACAAGATGCTCTTTATTTTTCTTTGAATAATAAAATAGAATCTTGGGTTTTAGATTCTAGTGCCTCTTTCCATGCAACCCCAAAGAGAGAATTTTTTAATAATTATGTCCATGGAGATTTTGAAATAGTCTATTTAGGGGATGATGAGCCTTGTAAAATTGTTGGCAAAAGAAAAGTGCAGCTGAAATTACAGAATGGCATTACATGGGTGTTGAAAGATGTCATGCATGTACCCATCTTGAAGAGGAATCTGATTTCTGTAAAAAAGTTGGGGGATGAGGGTTGCACAGTAACTCTCACAGCTGAATCTTAGAAAATTTTCAAGGGTGCACTTGTATTAGCCAGAAATAAGAGAGTAAATACTCTTTATTTATGTAATTGTATTACTGATTATTCTCTTTCTGTTTTATCTACTTCATATGTAGATGTAAAGTTGTGGCACTATAGGCTTGGCCACATGAGTGAGAAGGAAATGACTGTTCTTAAGTCAAAAGGTAAGCTTTCATATTTGAAAAACATAGATCTAGATTTCTGTGAGCATTGTATTTTTGAGAAACAGAAGAGGTGAGATTTCTCAAAATTGGGTCAACAAAGAAAAAGCATAAGTTGGAGCTTGTTCACATAGACGTGTGAGAGACCAGCTCAGGTAGCTTCTATTGGAGGATCACAGTATTATGTTACTTTCATTGATGATGCTACAAGAAAGATATGGATTTATTGCATAAAAAAATCTGATGTTTTTGACACATTTAAGAAATGAAAAGCTTTGGTTGAGAATGAAACAGGTTTGAGATTGAAGTGCCTTAGATCTGACAATGGTGGTGACAACTGCAGCAATAAATTCAAAAGTTATTGTTTTATGCGTGGAATACACAAGGAAATGATGATTCCAAAGACACCTCAGCAAAATAGAGTTGCTGAAAAGATGAACAAAACTATAATGGAGCGTGCACGAAGTATGAGGTTGCATGTTGGTTTGCCCTTACAATTTTAGGCAAAATCTGTAGACACTGCGATTTACCTGATTAACAGAAGACCTTCTACTGCTCTGGATGGTGGAATTCTAGAAGAGGCTTGGACAGGTAAAAAAGTAGATCTTTCATTTCTCAGAGTTTTTGGTTCTGAAGCCTTTGTGCACATTGATAAAGAAAATAGAAAGAAGCTGGATGTTAAATCTGTGAGGTGCACTTTTATTGGTTATGGCTCTGGAAATTTCAGATTTCGATTGTGGAATCTAAGAACTAAAAAAATTATTAAAAGTCGTGATGTTTTCAATAAGAAGGTGATGTACAGTGATCAGCGCAAGAAGCTGAATAATACTGAGTAGAACAATGTTGATTTGGACAAGATGATTCAAAATGAGTTCGCGAGAAAAAATAATCACAGACAGGAAAACACAGACACCGATGTCGGTCAGACAAGAACTGACGTCGGTCATACAAAAATCGATGTCGGTAATACAGGAACTGACGTCGGTCAGACAGAGACCGATGTCGGTCTAGTGGAACTAACGTTGATCAAGCGCAGACCTGGAGATGACCAAGATCGGTCACTGACAGAGAATTTAGGTGGACAGCAAGCAATGAATGAGTCTCAAACGCCCATGAGGAGGTCAAAAAGGGTAAGTAAACCTCCAATTCATTATTCTACTTGTTGCTCACTGATGGTAGAGAACTAGAAAGTTTTGATGAGGCAATGCAAGTAGAATTCCAGAAACAGTGAGAGCTTGGCATGAATGAGAAAGTTGATTTCTTGAAAAAAAACCAAACGTAAGATTTGGTTGACTTGTCAGTGGGAAAGAAAGCACTGAAAAACAAATGGGTTTACAAGTTAAAAAAAAGTGAGAATGGACAAATGAGACATAAAGCCAAGTTGGTAGTAAAGGGATTTGCACAGAAACCAAGTATTGATTTTGGTGAAATTTTTTTTTCTGTAGTAAAAATGACTTCTATTCGGACTGTATTGTCTTTAGTTGTTATTGAAGATTTGCATCTTGAGCAGCTTGATGTTAAGACAATATTTTTTCATGAAGATTTGGATGAAGAAATATATATGGAGCAGTTGGAAGGTTTTGAGGTCAAAGGTAAGGAGAAACTTGTGTGCAGGTTGAAAAAAAGCTTATATGGTCTTAAGCAAGCTCCAAGACAATAGTATTTGAGATTTGACAGGTTTATGACGGAGCATGGCTTTAGTAGATGTCAATCTGACCATTGTATTTATTTTAAGAGATTGGATAATGATAGATAAATTATCATGTTGTTGTATGTAGATGATATGCTTGTTGCAGGTTAACACATGCAAGATATTACTGAGCTTAAGGTAAAACTAGCTCACACATTTGCCATGAAAGATTTAGAAGCAACAAAGAAAATCTTTGGCATAAGTATTAAGAGAGACAGAAAAAAATCACAATTTGATTTTGTCTCAAGAGGATTATGTGAACAAGGTGTTGGAGAGGTTCAATATGCAGGATGCAAAATCGGTAAGCACACCTATTGCTGGACACTTCAAGTTGAGTAAAGAACAGTGTCCTAAATCACATGATGAAGTGGAGTACATGAGTAGAGTTTCATATGCTTCCACAGTTGGGAGCTTGATGTATGCAATGGTATGTACTAGACCTGATATTGTCCAAACAGTGAGAGTTGTCAGTAAGTTTATGGCCAATCCAAGAAAGGAACATTGAAAAGCAGTTCAGTGGATTCTCAGATATCTGAGAGGGACCAGCAGTAGGCATTTATGCTATGGAGGGTCAAACACTTCTCTGCATGGATATGTAGATTTGGATATGGCAGGTGACTTGGATGGCAGGAGAAGCACCACAGGATATGTGTTCACTGTTGGTGGAAGGGCGGTTAGCTGGATTTCAAAGTTGCAAAAGGTTGTTGCCTTGTCTACTACAGACGCAGAATACATTGCAGTCACAGAGGCTAGCAAGAAAATGATTTGAATGACTCGGTTCATGAAAAAATTGAAAAAGGAGCAAGAGAATTGCAGATTGTACAGTGATAGTCAAAGTGCAATTCATTTGGCAAAGAATTTAGCCTTTCATTCAAGAACCAAACATATACAGCTTAGATACCACTTCATTAGACAGGTATTGGAGAATGGTGAGTTGAAACTGAAAAAGATCTATACAGATAAGAACCTTGCTGATATGTTAACAAAGTCGATAACAAATGAGAAGTTGAATCTTCATTCAATTTTTGTTGGTCTTCAAGATTGAGCTTGAAGATGGAGAAACAAGCTAAATGATGTTGCTGTACAGGTACAGGTGCAACTGTTTATCTCCAAGTGAGAGATTATTGAGGTGTGGAGCTAAAAGCTACACCAGATGAGCAAATGCAAGGTTGTTCGACTACACAATCGCCATCATCGATCAAGATCGACTGACATAGGTCAGGAATCGACCAAAGACTGTCGACGTCGATTATGAATCGATCGACGTCGGTCATATGCAGACAAACAGAGACTGACGTCGGTCATATGCAGACAGACAGGGACCGACGTCGGTCACCTGTGCGTTCCAAAAGTCTATTTTCTTGGATGAACAGATTGTTTGCATGATAAGTTTAACTGTTAGTGTTGAGCCTGCGTTTCTATTTTTGACAAGACTGTTTTGAACTTTTGATTAAGAGGTGTATCTAACAGTGGAGAATGCATAGCTCATGATCCCTAATTCTATATAATAGGGATAGATCTTCATAGCTTGTGTATGAGAAAAAAGGTGAATCAATTCAAATAGCTGAATTGTGTTTGTAATTGTGAAAGAGATCTCTTGAGAGAAAGAGATCTGTACATCTGAGAGGTGTGGAAGAAAGAGAGATTTCTTCATTGTATTTCCTTCTGAAAGAGTTTAATACAAATTTTCATTGTTTCTTGTATCTCTTATTCTTTGTTGATTCTGATTTCTAGTTATTTATTATTCTGGTTTAATTTCGTGTTTAGTTGCTTACATAAAAGTAATCAATTGTATCTATAAAGATCCTAACATGCTAGATATTTTGTAGGTGAGAAATAAATGAAGGTTGATCTTGTATTTATATTAATCTCTTTAAAGAATATCTTATATTAAATCACTTAGGTTGACCATTAGGATATATTTCATTTGTAAATGAGATGACTTGAGGGTACTAGACACTTACATCGTAACATGACACCTACATCGATGTAAGTGTTTGTCCAGAACATAAGTTTTCAAGAAACATAAAAATAGTTACATGTTTAGAATTTGCAAAGACATAAGATAACTAGGTTTTAAATATTTTAGGTAAAATAGAAGGCCCGGGTCATCAATATAAGACTAGTCATACTAAGAAATAGGCCAATAAATAGAAGATAACGTAGATGTGATACTTATAAAAGTAGGAAAAGATTTAGAAGTGAGAGGAACAACTAAGGTCTTAATTCACCAAATGTACAAGATTGAAATGTTATATAATTCATAAATGAATCTAAAGTTCTACCAAACTCCAAATGAATTTTTGTTACTCTTATGGTTATAAAATAAAACCTTATCTACATTATGATAAATACTTGCAATGGAATATGAACTGTATTCAAAAAACTTTATCAGTATTGATTTAATACATTTATTTCTCTCCACTTTAATATAGATAAGGAATTTGATAAAATAAATTTTCATGTGAAAAATGTTTACTTTTATGAGGAGATAAAATTCATCCAATCTAAAAATAATAATTTGATATCACAGTTTAATGAATTAAAACAATTAGCATAACGAATGACGGCTTTAAAATAAATTGAGAAATAGTTTTAAAATAGTGAGTCTTCAATAACTCAAGAGATTCAAAATAAATTATTCAATGAGAAATATTTCGAGTTTAAAATTAAACATTGTCACCTAGCACCTCCTAAATATCAATACCGATCTCTTAATAGATATAATGTTGATCAAATGGTTAGCTCATTGTTATGTAGCCTTGTGCCTCTTCAAAGAGATGCAATATTGTTACCTTTTTAATTAAAAAAACATGAGATATTATAAATATAGAGTTCAAGAAGACTCACATGACCCAATGACTCATTTTTATATCATTGATGACTAAAATACCATTGAAGCACAAAAGACTATCTTTGCAAACAATAGTTTTATGTTTGTATATGAGAAAATGAAAAAATGTTTGCTCATATTACATCAATGAAAGCCATATATTATTAGATAATTAACATTTGTAAGCAATAGAACATGGTGAATAAGACATGGGTTCATACACAATTTATTGACCAGTTGTATAAAGTAAGGTCAGTATGGATCATAGAGAGGCGCCCACAATGACTTGGTATTGGCCATGATAAGGTAAAAATTAGTTAAGTATTTAATATTTATGATTGAGTTAAAATAGCTATATAATGCATTCCAATAATATTTTTAACCCTTTGTTCTAATGCTCTGAGTCAGGGTTTTGAAAAGAAATCTTGAATATTTTTTAGAAACAAAAAATAAACAACTTAAATGAGTCATTTCTCTTCTTTCCAAATGATATATGGAAAAAATGAATGTTGTGTTTTGAACTCTATAAATTTTGAGATTATGTGTTGTCCAAAAAATGATTGTGATATAGAATTCAAGACAAATTCTCCTAATAATCTAATAGTAATTTTTTTAGAGGAACAAAAGGAATGTCTACAGAAAAGATATACTTGATAAAATTGTAAATGGGGAAGTTTGGCTAAGAACATTCATTGACACTAGTTTCAAAGTAGATATGCTAAATGCTTATAATAAAATAAGATAAAACTATAAGGGTAAAAATTCTAGACTATCTCAAGTCGTGAATGTCAAAATAGCTTGTTTTGATAAAGTACACTACATCTAATATTTTGGGAAAAAATGATATTCATGGAAGTCACTTTTGTTACCTTTGTCAAGAGTTTAGGGATTGAAAATGAAAACATAAATAAAAACCATTGTCATAAGGAAGAAGAGTAAGAAAAAACTAGATGAAGAAACAACAATGTCAAAGTATGTTAAAACTCTTCTATAAATGTATATATCATCCTTCACTACTAGCACATAGATGTTATATAAAGATACATATAAGTTCACATGCCAAAGTTATTTTCCCTTTCAATTGAGTAAAATTTTGAAAGGATTAAAATAACATCTGCGTCCCCTTAGTCATAATTTTTTTATTATTGATTTATGTAACATTGTAACAAAACTTACAGAAAGTGATATTTTAAATATGTTCTCTTGCATTGGTTCTAATGTCATGGTTTTTGTTTGTATTTTTATTATCCCATTGGTTTTAGTGCACTTATTTCACAAATCTATTTGCACCTACATGGAAAGAGTTAAAAACATGAATGAAGGTATTTTTAAAGGATGTTACATAATTCTAAATGACGAAGGTGGGTTTTAGAGATTCTTAGTGATTTATGGTATATATGGCATTCACAATGAAAATACATTATTCAGGAAGAGGTGGCCATATAATTTGAAAGGTCACATACAGAGCCTTTAAATATTGTGTGCTCAACTGATATTAAGATTTTTATATCAAAGCATTCATTTATGTTTGAGAGACAAATTTGTTTTTGGGAACACATGATTGATAGATACAATTAAAACCCATACCCCATTCTGATTCTTTACAGCATGTCAAATATATTGCAAAAAATAAAAAAAATTAAAAGGAGCTTTAGTAATATCCATAATAAAGAATTTATATCATAAGATGGTGTTAAAAAAAATCTACAAATACTTGACAGTGAATCAAGGTGAGAGACCCCAAACTAAATGCAAATTACTCATCCCACATCTTCATATTATTAGCAAAAAAAAATTATTATGTGATTTTTTATCAGATTTGATTGAGCCATTACAATCAACGATGTTTGTAAATGAAGAAATAGACTTAGTAAGCACAACTTCAAACCTAAATAAAATAAATTTATTTATTAAACATCACGAGTAAAAATCTAAATGATCATCGAAATGTCGTGCAATTAGTGGTGATGTAAATAATAGTTCTATCAAAGCAAACACCATAAGTTGATATTTTTAGCTCTCAATCAAGTATTCAAAACTAATTACCACTTGTCTTGTTTAATTGTTATATTTTCAATTATTTTCAAATCTCAATATTATTATTTTCTATAGTAGCTCTCAAAATACTTTCTTATTCTCGATTTATATGGGGTTGATTATACAAAAATTTAATTCAAAAAAGAAAGAAATTTTTTAAATAAACAATGAACACTTTCAATTGAGAGGAATGGCAACCTAATTTCTAACTCATATATTTGCACAATTTCAACTTACATTTTGGACTTCATCTAATACAAATAACAACGCAAAAAAAATTATAATAAAATTACTACAACAAGCCAAAATGGAGGAGTGTCCTCTATTTTGTTGGGGAATAGATCATTGTGATAAAAAATATGAAACTTTTCTTCAGAATCTAGATACAGTTTGGGTTAATGCTCGATTTTCGTATAACATTGCAAACACTATTATAGTTGATTTTATAAAGAAATGTGTTCTTAAAGATAATTTTATTGTATCTATAAAAGTCACTCAAGGTCAAAAATTCAGAAAAGATAAATAGTTGATGATTATAATATTTACACAACTAACCTTAATTAGGAATGATGAGAATGTGAGGCAAATTATAAAGCATCATAGTCTATTTGTAGATTGTTGTGTTTGAACAAGTAATGATTAAGTTTTTATGATATATGATGGATGGATTAAATTTGTATATAATTAACAATTATATATTTTTTAAAATTTTCTTCATTATGATTACATGAAATTTTAACTATCAATTGGATATTTTCATTCTTTATCTCTAGAGTGTTAATTTATACATCTATGACAAGAATGTTAGTTGAAAAAAAGATATTATTTCAAATTATTTTACTATTGTTGTCTATAATGTAAACTACAAATTGAATATTTCAATTTATGCTTTGTATCAATATTAAATATTTGATTGACAACTATATAATAATAAGTTTTCATGGATTTATTAAGATTTTCAATGGAGCTTGTCTAATTCAATTTTTTTCTAGTAGATATCACGATTGACAAGACCTCTACCCGGATTTATTTTGATCACAACTATGAGCTGAAATGAATGATTTTTTAACAATAATATCATTTAGATAGAATGTTATAGCCCACAAACTATAAGCCGCTCCAACCGTCGAACCATACCAGTTTTCCAACATCACCAAATCTAATGCAAGACGAGATGTTATAGCCCACCAACCACAAGCCACTCAAACCACCAATAACACCAACTACCTAATATGCCACAGCTATCATAGATCTATCTGTGCACTCTATGGATACCAATAACAGCACTAACATCCACATCCGGCCTCACATGCCTCAGCGAAAATTTAAACCTTGGTGGACTTGGATACATCCAAGTGACCTCACCCCCACCTTATTGGTTGTCTAATTCAATTTTTATATTTATAAAAATTATTGTATTTAATGTTCTGGTTTTGTTATGTTGTTGAAAATAATTATCCCTATATATTGCACCTTACTACACCGAGAATTAAAATCATTTTCTCTTCTGTTTTTATATCTCATTTCAATTGGAAGAAAATCATTACTGTTGGGAGTGGAAGGACTATTGTTTGGAGTTTCAAATATTATTGAATTCAAATCACCAAATAGAAAAATAGATTTTTCAGATTCATGTTACAAATATTTTTTCTACATATTTGGTGTTGATTTATTAAAGATTAAAAGACCGTATTTCAATATTGGTTTATGGTTTACTTATATGCATCTAGAGTGCTTAAGTCTTTCATTAATCAATTCGACAAAATGTTAAATTTGATTTTACTTGAGGTATATCGCATTATGAGATAGGTGATATTTTTTAGATCGAAGAAAGAAAATATTATGTCAATATACATTAAAAACATACAATTGGCTCTGTACTAATAAAATCATGTATATGATACATAAAATATATTGTTCATAGACGAGAAAACATGTTTCAATTGCAACAAATAAGATGCCCTTTACTTTGTAAATTTGATGACACTGCATTCTGATAGAAAAATATCCCCACACGTGCATAGTTAGAGCATGTGGAGCAGCACACAAATATGTGTTGCACTTTGAAAACATACAAGCAAACTATTCATGATTTTGATTGAATCGTATTGTTTTAAGGCAACCTATAATAATAAAAAAATGAATTTGATTAAGTTATTTTGTGTTATTTTAGATTATATTTACAATATTAAATTATAGCTTTATTTTTTAATTTGTTAGACTAACTTATACGAATAAGTGATTTAGTATAAAAATTATATTTAAATAGAAATTCTTATATCATTGTGTTTTATCTAATTATTACTTTATAATTACTAAAATGTTTATAGAAAAAAATCATGCAACCACCTATCGTTTTGTGTTTGGTAGAGTATCACATTGATTTGTATTTGGTACGATAACATATGTAAATAAGTGAATTTTGTTAAAACTTCTATTTGAATGTTAATGCTATTGGATTTTCAAAAAATTAATTGATGATATTGTTCTTTGATATTTTGTATTGAGTAGATCTAAATGGATCTAAATTTAAAACAATTTATTGTCTACAAATTACAAAGCGCATCAAACAATTTTAAATGTGTTCGACTTGAATGGTGTTTTAATTAATACAATTCAGAAAAACTGGTGGTTGCAAATATGATCAACATAATAGGAGTTATTGAACTCAAAACAAAATACTTCCTTCAACCAAATTTAAAGGATTTATTGCATAGATGTTTATATAATTTTTAATAGTGGTATATGAACATCAACTAATTCCAAAAATTTCAACTTGATGATCTCATTGCTTCAAGAAATAAAATTGACACAAAATGACTTTGAATTTACATATATCCAAGAAGATTGTGAATCAAGTCACTAAGATGATTATAAAGATTTTGGACACCTTATAATATTTTACAAATCACTAGAGTTCGTTTAGAAACATAACAGGGGTCTATACAATCAATTCAATACAGTGATAATTGATAACTCTTAAGAGAAAAATATTTGTAACGATAACAATAACTATATCATCACATTAAATATTAGTAGTTATTTTTATGAACACAATTACTTATGCATGAATTTTGGTAGATGTTATGTACAAAATATGTCGAGGATGGAAGGCAAGTAGTAAATAAATTTTACTGATTTTGATGTTTAAATTGTTACATGGATTTATTTGTCATGAATTCTCTACACTAAACAATACATAGATACATGTGTGATAAATTCACCACACTAAATAATGCATGAATGTTTGTGATATTTTTCTTGATTTGTTCACACTAAACATTATATAGATATTTATGGAATTTATTAAATCAACAAATAACAAAAAATTTGAAATCACTGACATAGAACTATTGAAGTATTTTCTTGGAATTAAGGTTAAATAGATGGATGATGGTATTTTTATATCCTAATCTAAATATGCAATTGAAATATTAGAGACATTTAAAATGTTGAACAAACCAACATCAACACCCATAACAACGAGGTTTAAGTTAACTAAAAAATATTACAAATTACTAATATTTTCACTAAGACATTGTCAAAAAAAAAATTGAACATTTAAGAGAATTTAAATATCATAAATGAAATAGCAGGTGCTCCAGAGTGTTTATTCATGTAATGTTGGACTATACAATCTATCTCCAAACTCACACAACCAACTTCAAACTATATACAACCAACTTTGGACTTACATAGTCAAATTTAGACTATTTATAGGCAATGTCAAACTCATATAGATAGCTCCGGACTCACACAACAAGCTCTATATTATATACAGTTGTTTTAACCTTGAATTGATTTGCACGAGGGATATCTATGGTTAAGGATATATAAATGATTAAGCACAAGGGTGATAAATAGATTTATAAGAGTTTAATTAATTTTTAAACTTGGATAAATAATATTCTAAATTTAAATATTGAGAAATGTCAAAAATAGAAAATAAAATTCTTCATTGATAGTATGATGTCACATCTCGATTTCACCCTATGATTAATAATCTATAAATCTATGAATTATTATGGTTAATATTTGATTACCATTGTTTTGATTTGAGTATTTTTATATACACTGGTATAGGACAGTGATATCGATGTTTTTTATACAAAATACATGTGACAATTGTATGTATATTCTATATATTATAGATATGTATTTGTTAGTTTTTGCATCATCGATGATATTTTGATGACTTAGATTAACTACCTATTTATTGTGAGGTGGATGTGGGATAAGTCCTACCCTCAGAGTGTGACAAGGGAGAGTATTATCGAAAAAAATCCGATAGATGGAGTGATTGGGAGAAGTATCGGTGAAAAATATTAGTGACCTTGCACACACAGTAGATTTTTCATTAAAATGTTAGTGCATATTACTTATGATTATATTTGTGTATGAAATTTGTTTTAGTATGCATTTAATTTCTTTAACCTCACTGACTTGAATTTGAATTTAAATTTGAAAAAATAAATATTAGTGCTAATAAGTATAATGATTGTGAAATTAATTATCTTAATAATAAATTACAATTTATGCTTTATTTTATCTTTTAATTAAATGATTATTTATCATTGTTTTGTAAATTACATGAAAATGAATTAACATCCAGGAATCTACTTGACAAATAAGAAAAATAGATTTTGTAATTATTTTTGTTAAATTCTCATGTTTTGGATATTAATTGGTAAATTAAAGAGAAAGAAGAAGTTAATAAATTTAGAACTTGAGTTAATGCAATCATAAAAATAAAATGTTGAAAATTACTTTAAAATTAAAAAATAGATATAATTATGTATTGAGTTAAATTAGCCTTCTAGATACATGCATAAACATAAATTAAAAGTCCGTAAATGAATTAAATTAAGAGAATATTGTGAAAATAAAAGAAAAGATGGCATAGTTATTTAAAAAGCATGTTTTAAATAGAATAAAGATAAACTTATAAGAATGATGTGTTTGCATGCTAAAGAAGAACACAAGATTTAGAACAAGTTTTATAAATAAGGCCTTTGAAAATTGAGAAAGAGATAGAGAAATAGGGAGAAAAATGAGAAAAGAAAAAGATAGAAGAGAGAACACCAAATTTATCTGCTCAAGTTTGGAAGCAAATTAAAGATAGGTTTTATAATTATGACTCATGTATGTTAAATAGGATAAATTTGTGTAGTTATTTTATTTAAAGAGTTACATCCAAATTTATTGAAGCTTGATGTCTAAGTCTGTGGTTTTTGTATAATCTTATTTTTTACTTGCGTTAACATAGTAGTCTAGTAGTGTTGTGTCACTATGTATTTGGCAGAGTTGATTTTATCAAGCTTATGCTTTATGTAAAAGACAGCATCTTAGGTAATTTTTATAACGTCTGCTTGACATATAGACCTAGGTTTTGCTCTAAAGCACTACGTAGTAATTGCCCAGCGTTGAATTATTGCAAATAAACCAACATCTCTTTATAAAGAGATCAGTGCCATATTTAAAGCTTGTGTATTTTCCTCTCTATAACCCTACATCTTGTTTAGTAAAAGATGAGTTTTAAATACACATAGATGTGAGTAAAGATTAAAAAATCAAGTATTTTCAGGGAAATTGCAGAAGTCACTATATATGAAATTAATTCGCTGAGTATACAATATTAAATAGCTGTTTTGAAATTAATTGGATTTGTATAATCTAGAAATCATTGAATTTTTTTTTTATTGTTGAGTGTATAGCATGTGGCGTTGAGCAGAAGCGCAGATATTATAAGTGAAATGCTATATTAATTCATTGAGTGTATAATATTAAATAGTTGTTTTGATTTTAATTGGATGGATATAATCTAGAAATCATTAAAAAAAAATTATTGTTGAGTGTATAGCATGTGGCGTTGAGCAAAATCGCAGATATTATAAGTGAAATGCTATATTATACAATTGGAATTCACTGCATGTTATTTATTTGCTAAAGTCATTTAATAAAATCATTGTAGAAAAAATATAGAATGCGGAGTCAATTTTTGAAATAGTGTTGTGTCTTTAAACAAGCTAAGCCGCATGCAAACTGAAATGCCCAGCATATCATTTTTTCAGGTTGTGTTTTAGTCTTCACATCTACGTATTAATGCTAAGTAGTTGCTTTGAATATGTATACAATTGCACATACACTGCGAGTTAGTAATAATCAAGCGTCTTATCCTTTTTATGATATCTGCATTCTACATTTTATAGAGGCATTTTGTCTTGTTCATGGATAAACCCAACATAGTGGTTGTGACTGGCATCTCAAATACAAGAACTAGCATCTTATTTTGCTAAGTATACAGTTGTTCTTCTTAGTTAACCATGCATCCCATATTTGATAGATGTGTCTCATCTCATTATTAAACTTGCCATGTGCTTATATCCTACTTAGATGAATTATAGTATTGAGTTACATTTTGATAAGATGCATTTCATTTTGGATATACTACGTAATAATCCATTTAGACCAGCGTTTTACTCTTTTCAAAGTTTGCATTGTTTATTTTTGGTCTGCGTATTGATGATGACTACATTTTGATTTAACTGGTCTGTTTTTATAAATGTCTAAGTACTCCTTAATTCATGGCATCGCATCTCCTTTGACCTATGTCTTATTCAAGACTCGCGAATAGCCTTGTTTACAATATGAGTATTATAGATATTAAAGGCATATTAATATACACTAAAATATGTGAATATAATTGTATAATTATATAAAATAGAAAACCAATATATTTTTCAATAGTATATATAAAGATCAAATATTGTCGTACATAAAAATATGGTTTGTGATATATTTTTATGTTCGATTATAGTGGGTATGGAATTACGCGATAGAAATTTGTTATGAGGGTTGGTCATTTGCTAGATTGGATATATATGTCATACAAAGAATATATCACTGGAAGTATGTATAATATCTTTAGATAAATTCAGCTTGGCAATATGATTAGTTATGTGAGAATTATATGAAAATTTTATTACCAAAAAATCAATTAAATACTTAAATGATCGTTATCTTATCAAAAACGGAGTTTTGATTTAGGTCATTTATTTTCACAATTGGTGATTTACCACTATATAAATTGCTTATGTTTAGGACCAAAAATGTTAGTTTGTGAAAAAAGCATGTTATATGTTTTAAAATAGAGTTTGTGCTCCTTATTTGAAGTATACCCAAATGGTATGAATATTGAATATTGTGTGTTTTGTATCATTTTGCAAAGATGAAATCTTGTGTAAAATATCTTTTGTATAAAAATAACATGTGCAAGTGATTAGACATTTATAGAATAACATAGTACATCAAAATGGGTGCCTAAAAATATACTTTCATCTTATTATTATGCAATTTAATCTAGAGTATACCCGAATGGTATAATTATGTACTTGCTTGTTAAATAATTAAAACGTAAGATTGTATATTCATGTTTGGGTAGGGAACTCATGCACGATGAGATATGACAATATGGGATGTCATAGAGTTCTACATTACAAAAAGTACTCAGATGGTACATGTTGTATTTGACCCACAACTAAATAAGCATATGTGTATTGATTGTTAAATAATATGTGCTATAGCATTTGGTCGGATATCATTTAGGTATGCATACAATCTTGATAGTGAAAAGAATGTTAAGATAGAATTATATGTATTGTATGACTTGTTTGTTATAGTTATACTTGTTTGAAAAGGAATATATGTTTCCATGTTTATGTGACTACTTAATGTAACTGATTGAAAAAATTAGTAGTTATACCTTAGAACCCTAGCCTATGACAATGGGTTGTCATGGGGATTATTGCTTGGATCTTATTGTAAAAATTTTGAATTTGTAATTTATTATGAATGTGAAACATACTCGAGTAGTATGAACTATAGGTTTTATTTCATGTATGAGTTAATATTAAATGTTTCATTTATGCATGGTTGGAATAAAAGTATACTTTGTTTTCTCTTTGTTTAGCTTATGATGTGATATTATTGCTCGGAGAATGAAATCTATATGAGTATTTGAGTTATATACTATGTTATATATGAAATCATATTAATGATACTAATAGGTAGTAAGACGAGTTCCACTTGCCTAGGTAGTACCACCAATAGATAATCCGATCAAATAGTGTGTTATAAAATTGATCGATCTAAAATGATTATATATTATTTGAAAACTTTGACCAAAGTAATGTAAATGTACATTGTCATTTCATATGTTTGATTTGCATGCTATGCGATATCATATTAGAACGAATTTCTTTATGGTACATTGCATATTTTTAGAAATCTTACAGCACACAGAGTACTAGCATGTCTCATTAATTTCTCGCATCATTCTATATACCTATCTGTGAAAGAAGAGTTTTTCCTGATAGAAGATTATGCAGGGGATCGTTGGTCCGTGGTTGGTGTGATAAAGCGCTTGGATGATGCTCTCCCTCCTCCACTACAGTATTATATAGAGACAACACTTGAGATTATCAACGATACATGAGTTGAAATGACTTGAACTCCAAACAGCTTAGTATCAGTTATTATTTTAGATCATATACCTGAAAAAATGTAATTGTATTATATACTTGCATATTTGATTAGCCGATGTATTGTCAGACCAACTGTAGTTGTGTTCTATTGTATTTATATTTCGTACAGTTGTATAAGATTTATATTGTATGCAGTATTTGAAGTATAGTACTATTGTTCTTAGTTGTGGTTTCGATTTATTGTATTGTTTCAATTCTGTGATATACAAGTTAAGTAATTGTTTGATTGTTAAGTTAATTGTAAAAAAAATTACTGGTTTTTCTTAAGTACAATTTAAGGGGTTGTCATATGTGCTATCAGAGTTGAGGCTCAAACTCTAAGCCCTAATGAATCCACTAGCATTTGTGTACCTTTCCATGTAACAGAAATAAGAATTGTGAATGTTTGTTTGGTATATTGTGTACCTTAGAGCACTGGGACCCCCCTTAAGAGAGTTGTTACAGCGTGGTTAACAAGTGTCTCATTGATGATAGTTTTATAAGGTGTTGGGTAGGTAAGAACATAACTTAGTTATTGAGTGTGAACAAGAGTTTCCGACTATATTCTTGATCTTTAGATTGAACACCTCGAGTGTGATATGCCTTTCTTGAATCACCTTCAGCGTTTGTGTTTTGTGTTGTGAGTGTTTTAAAAGTTTAGAGTACTTTTGTTATAGTTTTGTGTCTTATTTATACACAAATCTTATGAGTGGGAATTCTTTAGGGCCATTTTAGTTTGATACCACCTAGTGTGGTGGGAATTTTCTTATAATTGGGTGTAGATGTCGTGATTGTGATTTCCTTCATGTTAGGAGTTGATATGTGGTTTAGTATCCTTGTATAGACTTGTGAAGATGATTCATTTCTCTTAGTTGGCTTAGAGGTGAGTTATGTTTTCACTCTTCTCATACATCATTTTAAGCTACCAAAAAGATTTATATTCTCAAGATGTTTTAGAGTTTCCTTAAGCCGAGACTTGTTTCTAAATTGTTATTTTGAATCTTATTCCCTTAAGCTCATGGGATAGTGTTTTCTACTTCTTGTTCAGAGAAGTTGTAGGATTGATACATCCTCATGGTTCATATTTTCTATCCAGTCATGGAAGTAAATGATACTACACTTACAAGTTTGATAAGTGAATAGTGTTTAACTTGGGTTGCAATGTTATTAAGGTATGTAAGAAGTTTTGGCTTATGAGATGTTAGTTCTCGACTTTCTATTATGACTTGATAGAGTCACTATTTTATCTAACCTTGGAACTTGACAACGAGGAGTGGCTAACATTAAATTTATATTAATTCTAGTTGATTATAACTATTATGTTATTGTATGTCTTTGTTTAGACTAATATTATTCTCTTTTTGAAGCATATTGATTGAAGAGTAATATGTGTACCTTTTGTTGGGAGCAAGTAAGGTATAAGATGTGTAGAACATCTTTAGTCTAAGAGGGTTGAGATAAAACTTTTTAATTGTTGTGTGTTAGTCGTGCAAGCAAAGAAACATTGTCTCACTTGTATGATTGTAAGGACGATAGTATCTTTGGCTTTTGTATGCTATGTTAATTATGGTATTATTTCATTTTTACTATGAATATAACATTATCGGTTAAGTTTTAGGATATGATACTAATTTTGATTGACTAGTAGCAACTTAATTCAATCTCGGGATGATTGTATGATTTCTCTTGTGTGTATGTTAATGCATATGGAATCTTTTAGCACATAGCATTGCTTTGTATGATCTATTAGAATAGATTTGTGAACCTTGTACACCTTTTGAAGATCGTCCGATCGTGGAGCACTGAAGGATGATTAGAGAAACAAGAACGTGAGTTCTTAGCGATAGGACGGTATCCTACTTAGCCTCACATTGTTTCAATTGTTATTGAGTTGGATCCAACAGATGGACTTATCGAATCCAAGATTTGACAAATAGAACTTGTCGAATTCAAACGTATGATCATGTGTTTTGACTTTCGAGATGATGTCATGTGCTGTTGAATTAGCAGTTAAAATTTTATCAAAATATTATTAGACTTTTCTTACGGTTCTAGACCCTCGAGTGGTCATAATAGAACCAATCAGTGTAAAGTGACTTTCACGAAACGTGTTACAAATTAAAAAATGTCACAAAGCAGGGTCTTGTGAGACCAAATTCTCTAAAAATAATGCTAATTAAGAGAGCTAGTATAAATTCTTTTGATAAATTTTGCATTGATTAGCATGATTTGATAGTTGATACTACGTTTTTATGTTAAAATCTATTTGTTAATCAAAACTTTTGACTGAATAAAAATCATCGAAACAATGATCGATTTTAAGAAAAGATGTCACATTTCGATTTCACCCTATAATTAATAACTTATAAATTCTTGGATTAATATGGTTAATATTTGATTACCATTGCTTTGATTTGAGCATTTTGACATATATTAGTATATGACAGTGATATCGATATTTTGTATACATAATGCATCTTGTGGCAACTGTATGTATATTATGTACATTATAGATATATAATTGTTAGTTTTTGCGTCATCGATTATATTTTGATGACTTGGACTAACTACCTACTTGTTGTGAGCTGGATGCAAGATAAGTCCAACCCTCAAAGTGTGACAAAGGAAAGCATCATCGGAGAGAGTCGGTTAGATGGATGATTGAGAGAAATATCAATGAACAATGTTAGGAACCCTACACACAGTAATTTTTTTAATAAAAATGTTAGTGCGTATTGCTTGCAATTATATTTGTGTAAAAATTGTTTTAGTATGCATTTGGTTTCTTTAGCTTAATTGAGTTGATTTTGAGTTTAAATCCGAAAAAAAAAATATTAATGCTAATAAGTATAATTATTGTGAAAATAATTATCTTAATAATAAATTGCAATTTATGACTTATTTTATCTTTTAATTAAATGATTATTTATCATTGTTTTGAAAATTGCATGAAAATAAATTAACATGCAGAAATCTACTTGAAAAATTAAAAAAATGAATTTTATAATTATTTTTGTTAAATTAGCATGTTTTGGATATTAGTTGGTAAATTGAAGGCAAAGAAAAAATTAACAGAAATTAATAAATTTAGAACTTGAGTTAATGCAATCATAAAAATAACATGCAAAAAATTACTTTAAAATTAAGAAACAGATATAATTATTTATTGAGTTAAAATAGCTTTCTAGATATATGCGTATATTAAATTAAAAGTCAGTAAATGAGTTAACTTAAGAGAATATTATGAAAATAAAAAAAAATATGGCATAATTATTTAAAAGAATGTTTTAAATAGAATAAAGATAAACTTAGAAGATTAATGTGTTTGCATGCAAAAGAGGAACACAAGGTTTAGAAGAAGTAAGTTTTATAAGGCCTTTGAGAATTAAGAAAAGGACGCAGATAAGTAGGGAGAAAAAAGATAAAGGAAGACGATGGAAGAAAGAACACCAAATTTATTTGCTCAAGTTTGGAAACAAATTTAAAGTAGGTTTTGTAATTATGATTCATGTATGTTAAATAGGATGAATTTGTGTAATTTTTTTTTTTTTAAAAAGAAAAGGGGTAAAAATTTATTCAATCAAATCCAAATTACAGAGCAAAGGCCAAAGGCCCACCTCAAAACTACATATTCCTATCCTCTAATAAAAGTTGATCAAAAATCCCACGATAATCCAAAGGAAACTCATCCCTTCCGCTTATATCCCAGCTATCCTCATTCTCTGCAGCCCACTTTGCCAAACAATCTGCAACTCTATTCCATTCGCGAGGAATATGACGAAAGGAGACAGAATCCAAGAAACTACACAGACTTAAAATTTGTCTGGCCAGAGAGGCTAATTTCCAATTAACATTCTCCAAACTCTAGTTATTCAGCATGTTAACAACAATTTGAGAGTCAGACTCACATATGATCTTTTTCCAGCCTAAAGAGCATCATCTCTCAACAGCAGTCTTAATAGCAAGGGTCTCCATCAAATTATTCGAGTGTTGACCCTTGTAGATAGAGAAAAGAAAAACTACCTCCCATCATCACTTCTACCTATAGCCCCAATACCAGCATGACCTGGATTCCCCCGAGAAGATCCATCTGTATTAATCTTCAAGATCCCAGCCGGGGGAGGAGTCCATTTCCCAACCCTACAAACACGTTGCTTACCATGGCAAGGCCTTTTCCTAAGAGTGCCTCCCTGATTATTGCCGTCCAGGTTCAAATTCCTCACAATAGCTTGATCACCAGGATCTATACTTTCAGACATATCACATTTTTCCAAGATAGTCTCCTGAAGCCTATTAAGAATCTTCCTCCACAACCGAAGGCTATCTAACTTAGATTCACAAAAAATTATGCGGTTCCTTTCCAACCAGAGGTTCCAAATAATAAAAACCGGTCCAACCGTCCAAGCAACCTGCAAGAAGGAAGTCTTCGTTGGAGGTCTGCCCAAGCTTTTCCAAAAGTCACTGAGAGAAGTGGCATGAATACACCCATGACTCCAAGCCTCCCACCATCTATGCCATATATCCTTCGAGAAAGGGCAAAGAAAAAACAAGTGAGAGGTACACACTTCATTGTGCAGGCATAAGAAGCAAACAGAAGGTCCCTGAAAGCCTCTTTTGCGAAGATTCTCCCAAGTGAGACATTTCTTCTAAACCAACAACCATAAGAAAAAATTACATTTAGGCCAAGAGAAGTTATTCCAAACCTTCTTCCACCAGTGCACTTCATCTGTACCATGTAGGTTCCTGTCAAGTGTAGCATAGCCTTGAGCCACAAAGAATTTACCTTTTGGGCTAGGACTCCAAGCCAGAACATCCCTTCCATTGAGGGAGCTACAAAACCTATCCTCTAGCACATGAGAAAGAAGAGCATGGTCCTCATCAGAGCCACCAGCAGGCCACTCCTGAGAATCCTTCCAGCACGTCACCTCCCCCTGAGCCAAGCGCTTAACAGTCTTGAAATGCTCCACCTTACACCAGCCAGCATTAGTAAAAGTGTGGCAAAGAGGCTGAAGCTGAGGAAAGCTAGAAATCATGGGCGGATGGCCATCCCAAGAATCATGCCAAAACAAAGCATCTGAGCCACTGTTGCAAATCCAAAAAAGCCCCTCCTTAATCAGCTGCGCTTCCTTCTTAAGGGTATTCCAAACACAAGATCATTTACCCATCAAAGCAAGCCGCGGCACCTATGAGCTATCCACACCAGGGAAATACTTGTGAGTAAGAATCTTGGCCCAATCTAATTGCTAATTGGTACACCACCTCCAATATAGCTTAGCAGCCAGGGCCGTGACAACAAACGCCATAGACCTAAGCCCAAGGCCACCAGCATGCTTTGGCCTACAAACATACTCCCACTTAACAAGACTCCACTTCGAAGAGAGGAGTGTACCAGACCAAAGGAACTTGTACACAACACCTGTAAATAGGAAGAAACTGCACCACCGCCTTTAGAAGAACCAGTCTCCCAGTAGAAGAAAGCCAACTGAGAGTCCAGTGATTAACTTTACTCCGAAACTTATCCAAGATTCCTTGCCAATACACTCGATACTGAGATCCCAAAGACAAGGGAACCCCAAGGTATATCAGGGGAAGAGAACCAATCTGAAATCTAAGGATCCTGGCAATCCTAATTTGAATACGTTGGGGGGTATTAAAGAAATAGATGGAAGATTTGTCATCATTAATACACTGACCTGAAGCCTTCAAATAGATGTCTAAAGCTCGCTTGAAGTTCACAGCTTCACTAATTCTGGCAATGCCCATCATCGCAGTATCATCCACAAACTAAAGGTGATAATAGGGAGGAAGAGAGTCGTTCCATCTCCAACCATGAATAAGACCCCGTCCCACTTGAGACTTAACAAATCTTCCAAGACCCTCTGTCATTAAAATGAATAAATAAGGAGATAGAGGGTCTCCTTGCCAAAGCCCCCGAGAAGCACTGAACAAATCTGATGGTTCCCCATTTACAAGAACTGAAAAGGAAGAAGAGGTCACACAGCTCATAATCCAATTCACCCACTCCTCAGCAAAGCCAAACGCCAAGAGAATGCTCTGTAAGAACTCCCAGCTCACCTGATCATAAGCTTTAGCCATGTCGAGCTTTATAAACATAGCCCTCTCCTTGGAGTTAGCCATCGAATGAACAGCTTCCATTGCCACCATTACACCATCCAAAATTTGTCTTCCTTCAACAAAACCCCCCTGCTCCGTAGAGATCAAAGTGCTAAGAAGAGGCTTAAGTCTCTCCGCAATCAGCTTGGTAATGATCTTATAGACAGCATTACATAGTGCAATAGGTCTGAATTGAGTCAACTGATTAGCTCCCTCCTGCTTAGGTATGAGCGTCAAAAAAATAGAATTCATGGACTTGAGCATCTGTTTATTCTTATGAGATTCTTGAACCACCTCAAGGCGATCAAACTTTATTATTTCCCAGAATTCCTAAAAGAACTCAATCGGAAACCCATCAGGGCCGGGAGCCTTACCAATTTTCATGTTAAACACCACCCCCTCCAACTCAGATTGCAAAATAGGTTGTAAGAGAGCTTCATTCATATCCGTAGAGACCAGGTGAGGAATACAATCCAAGATCGCCCTCTCTTCATCCCTAGCAACAAGACCCTCCTTAGAAAAGAGATTTGAAAAATAATTTGTGTAATTATTTTATTTAAAGAGATGCATCCAAATTTATTGAAGCTTGACATCTAAGTCTGCAATTTTTGTATCATCTTATTTTTTACTTGCATTAGCATAGTAGTCTAGTAGTGTTGTGTCGCTATGTATTTCACAAAGTTGTTTTTATCAAGCTTATGATTTATGTAAAGGACAGTGTCAGGGAATTTTTATAGCGTCTGCTTGACATATAGCCCTGGGTTTTGCTCTAAGACATTGTGTAGTAATTGCCCAGCATTGAATTAGTGCAAATAAACCATCTCTTTATAAAGAGGTCAGTACCAGATTTAAAACCTGTGTATTTTCTTTTTTATAAACCTGGGTCTTGTTTAATAAAAGCTAAGTTTTAAATACACATATAGATGTGAGTAAATATTAAAACGCTGAGTATTTTAAAATAACTCGCAAAAATTGTTGTATATGGAATTAATTCGCCGAGTGTATAATATTAAATAGCTGTTTTGGAATTAATTCGCCGAGTATAATTTAGAAATTGTTGAATATTTTTGTTATTGAGTGTATAGCATGTGGCACTAAGTAGAAGCGTAGGTATTATAAGTGAAATGTTATATTATTCAATTCGAATTTGCTGCATGTTATTTATTTGTTAAAGTCATTTAATAAAATCATTGTAGATAAAATACAGAATGCAGAGTCAAATTTTGAAATAGTGTTGTCTTTAAACAAGCTAAGCCGCATGCAAACTATAACGTCCAACATATCATTTTCTTTATGCGGAGTCAAATTTTGAAATAGTGTTGTCTTTAAACAAGCTAAGCCGCATACAAACTATAACGTCCAGCATATCATTTTCTTTAGGCTGAGTTTTAGTCTTCACATCTATGTTTTAATGCTAAGTAGTTGCTTTGAATATGTATACAGTTGCGCATAGGCAGCGAGTTAGTAATAATCAAGCGTCTAGTCCTTTTTATGATCTCTGTGTTCTACTTTTCATAGAGGCATTTTGTCTTGTTCATGGATAAAACTAGCATAGTGGTTGTGATTGGTGTCTTAATTTACTAAGTATGCGGTTGTTCTTCTTAGTTAACTTTGCATCTCATATTTGATGGATGTGTCTCATCTTATTATTAAACATGCCATGTGTTTATAGCCTGCTTAGATGAATTATAGTGTTGAGTTCCATTTTGATAAGATGCATCCATTTTGGATATGTTGTGTGGCAATCCATTTAGGCCAACGTTTTATTCTTTTCAAAGCTTGCATTGTTTATTTTTTGGTCTACGTATTGATGATGGTTACGTTTTGATTTAACTGGTCTATTTTTATAAATGTCTTAGTATTCCTTAATTATTAGCATCACATCTCCTTTGACCTACGTTTTATTCAAGACTCGTGAATAGCCTTGTTTAGAATTTGAGTATTATAAATATTAAAGGTGCATTAATATAAACTGAAAGATGTGAATATAATTATATGAAATAGAAAATCGATATATTTTTCAATAACATATATAAACAGAAAATATTGTTATACTTAAAAATATGTTTTGTGATATATCTTTATGTTCGATTATAGTGGGTATGGCATTACATGAAAGAAATTTGTTAGGAGGGTTGGTCATTTGCTAGATTGGATATATATATATATATATATATATATATGTCATACAAAGAATATATATATATATATATATATATATATATATATATATATATATATATATGAATATATCACTAGAAGTATGTATAATATTTTTAGATAAACTCAGCGTGTCAATATGATTAGTTATGTGAGAATTATAGGAAAAGCTTGTAACCAGAAAAAACTATTACATACTTAAATGGTTGTTATCTTATCAAAAACGAATTTTTGATTTAAGTCACTTGTTTTCACAACAAAGAATATATATATATATCACTAGAAGTATGTATAATATCTTTAGATAAACTCAGCGTGTCAATATGATTAGTTATGTGAGAATTATATGAAAAGCTTGTAACCAGAAAAATCTATTAAGTACTTAAATGGTTGTTATCTTATCAAAAACGAATTTTTGATTTAGGTCACTTGTTTTCACAATTGGTGATTTACCAATATAGAAATTGGTTATGTTTAGGATTAGGCATGTTAGTCTATGAAAAAATATGTTATCTGTTTTAAAATGAGTTTGTGTTCCTTATTTGAAGCACACCCGAATGATATGAATGTTGAATACTGTGTTTTGTAACATTTTGTAAAGATGAAATCTTGGGTGCAATATCTTTTGTATTAAAATAATATGTGCAAGTGATTAGACATTTATAGAATATCATAGTGCATCAAAATGGGTGCCTAGAAATATCTTTTCATCTGATTATTATTGTGCAATTTAATATAGCGTATACCCAAATGGTATAATTATGTACTTGTTTGTTAAATAATTAAAGTGTAAGATTGTATGTTCATGTTTGAGTAGGGAACTCATGCAGGATGAGCTATGATAGTATGGGATGTCATAGAGTTCTACAATACAAAAAGTACTCGGATGGTACATATTGTATTTGACCCACACCTAAATAAATATGTATGTATTGGGTTGTTACTTAAATAATGTGTTGTAGCATTTGGTAAGATATTATTTAGGTATACATACAATATTGATAATGCAATGAATGTTAAGATAGAATTATATGTATTTTATGACTTATTTGTTATAGTCATGCTTGCTTGAATAAGAGCTTATGCTTCCATGTTATTGTACTACTTAGTGTAACTGATTGAGTAAACTAATAGTTGTACCTTAGAACCCTGGCCTATGACAAGGGTTGTCATGGAGATTATTGTTTGGGTCATATTATCTTAGTTTTGAATCTGCAATTTATTATGAATGTGAAACATACTCGGGAAATATGAACTATAAGCTTTATTTCATGAGTTAATATTAAATGTTTCGTTCATGTGTGGTTGGAATAAACGTATCATTTGTTTTCTCCTTGTTTAGCCTATGATGTGATCTTATTGCTAGGAGAATGAAATCTATATGAGTCTTTGAGTTATATATTATGTTATATATGAAACCATATTGATGATACTAATGGATGGTGAAATGAGTTCCACTAGCCTAGATAGTACCACCAATAGATAATATGATCTAGTGGTGTGTTATGAAATTGACTGATCTAAAATGATCGTATATTATTTAGAAACTTTGGCCAAAGTAACGTAAATATCCATTGTCATTTTATATGTTGATTTTCATATTGTGCAATATCATGTTAGAACATATTTCTTTATGGTGCACTGCATGTTTTTAAAAATCTTACAACACGAGGTACTAGCACGTCTCACTAGATTCTCGCACCGTTTTATCTACCTATCTACAAAAAGATCATTTCCTGATATGGGATTGTACGAGGGATCGTTGGTTCGTGATTAGTGTGATAAAGCACTCGGATGATGCTTTCCATCCTCCATTGCAATCTTACCTAGAGACAACACTTGAGATTATCAATGATACACGAGTCGGAATGAGTCGAGCTCCAGAGAGCTTGGTATCGGTTATTGTTTTAGGTCATGCCTAAAGGAATGTAATTGTATTATGTACTTAAATATTTGATTAGCAAATGTTATATTGTCAGACCAATTGTAGTTGTCTTATTGTATTTGCTTTCTGTAGAGTTATATAAAATTTATATTGTATGCAGTATTTGAAGTATAGTAATATTGTTCTTAGTTATAGTTTCAATTTATTGTACTATTTTAATATTGTGATATAAAAGTTAAGTAATTGTTTGATTGTTAAATTAATTGTAATAAAAAAATTATTACTTTTTCTTAAGTACAGCTTGAGGGGTTGTCACATACGATAAATTGCAAATAAGAGTACTTACCTAATTTATTGTGCACATACATATCTAACTTGAAACATGTTGGAAGTGGACTAGATCAAGATCCTAGAACAATCATCAGATCTTAGAATTTTGCATTAATGCAGGCATTTGATCTGGATGTAAATGTCTCATATAGAATACTGATTAGATCTGGATGTGACCAACTAGAGTCTTCTGAGTTTTTTGGTACTTTTCTTCTAATATATATGAATCATGTTCTTCATCAAATGATTAAACCCTAGCTTCCTCACCCTTGCAGTAAATGTGAGAAAAATGAGTTAGTGGGTACACGGTGTCGAGTTGTCTCAAAAATTCCTCTATCAATGGGTATTGCCTACATAGCTAATACTTTAAAGGACTCGGACTTTTTTATATAGTTATCTTATACATGTTGATTTTTGTGTGTATAAGAATGCAATATGTGATAAGCAAATACATATAATGACCTAGCTTGTAACTTGAAAAATATGGCTCATGAACTATTCTTTCAATACTTCAAACTCGTAAGAAAATTGCTCATATAACTAATATAGAAATATGGATGAACAGAGCAAGTTTGCTTATTTGAATGCTTGATTGAGTGCTTTTTAGTAAGTTACCTTGTGATTTCTTGGTATTTTATAGGTGAAATGAATGAAAGAAATTTTGTATATATATCAATCCCTTTATAAAATATCTCACACTAAAGCACTTAGGTCGACCATAAGAACACGTTACATTTGAAAATCAGATGATTTTTAGGTATTAGACACTTAGTTCAAAAAGGGACACTTGCATCAATGTGAACATCTGGGTCGAACACAAGTGTTTGAAAAGCTATAATATAGGTACAAATCTAAAACTGGTGGAGAAAGATAATGATTAGGTTTTAAGTATTTTGCACAACGTAGAAACCCTAGTCATCAAAATAACATATGGTCGAAATAAAAGATAAACAATTTGGTACACAGAGATAGCAGACACGAGCCTTTCAATAGAGTGAAGGTCTTAGAAGTAAAAGGGTACAAACGTGATAGGTATTTTTCAAATTTACAAGACTTGAGTGTTATATAATTCAGATTTAATGTTTACATTTACCTCCATTTAATTTAATAACGAAAATTCTAGTTTAAAGGAAAATAAATGTGTACATGGGTGTGTATAAAACACATTGACTTTACGTGGTCCTAAACTTGAGTGCTTTGTTGGTGATTGACATGTAACCAAGATGATGTTATAGTATATAATCATTGTATGAAAATTAAAATTTAAAAGAATTTAAAATGCGTAAAATTAAAGAGAGCAAGGTTAGAAGTACACGTGTGTTGTTGCAACCATCTTGTCTTTTAGAAATTTGATTTAAAGAGATGCTTCATTATGAAGCATTAAAGTTGAGATTAAGACAATTTTTAAATCTATAAGTGCATATATATATATATATATATATATATATATATATATAGGAGGACAAGCCCACAACCTTGGTGAAAAATGTGAGTTGCCACATGGCCATTGAGTTTTTCTCAATCGTGCAACCCAATTGTACTTATAACCTTGCGAGTGTGACTGATCCAATCAAATCACACTACATATCTAGTGAGGGTAGATGATTTAATCACTTCATCCTTTAAATATGATAAAGTTATATGATTTAATTAAGTTTAACTTATAAACTTGGTAAGATTGAGTGATTTAATCGCCTCAACCTTCCAAAACGTGAACCAAATATTGCAATAGTTTGGCCCAATAAAATCTGTAAAATTATATCTTGAGTATGATAGCAGTTCATAGTAGTATTTAAAATATAGAAATTGATTTTATTTTTTAATTTTAAGTGTCCTTTACATGACATATGCATCTCATAAATGTCTCAAACTAAAACCTAGGTATAATAATGATACCAATGTGTAGAATGTTTCCACAAATATATATATATATATATATATATATATATATATATATATATATATATATATATATATATTTGTGGAAACATTCTACACATTGGTATCATTATTATACCTAGGTTTTAGTTTGAGACATTTATGAGATGCATATGCCATGTAAGTATCTAATGAGTCTAAACTCTATACAATTGTGGATAACATGTTTCCATAATATGCCCCCACTATAATCTGGAGAAACTGAGAACTAGTGTTAATAAGTACATATTTCCGTAACTTACCCTCACTGTAATCTGAAGATATTGAGTATTGAATAAGTATGGAGGTCATGCCTTTTTTGACATGCCCACACTAAAATCTAAAACTTTAAAAATGTGGAAACCATGATTTTATGGCATGCCCCCATTGATATAATAGTAAAATATATAGTATGTAATCACATCAATTCTTAATAAATATGATATAGATCATGACAACATCTAGAGAGTAACAGTACAAGCTCAGTAAGAAATCAAACACACACAAGCGCAATCAAAAGGAAAACAAAAATCCATGGTCCAAGGAAACCTCATACAAAGGGCATATTCAAATGTCACACAATCGAAGAGACATGACTTAGTCAAATGTCTACAAAGCATAGAATGACTCATTCAAATGTTAACATACAACAAACTATGACATGTTCAAATGTCACAATATGCAAACAAAGGCACGAGGGCCACAAGCAATGGAGCGTATTCAAATACTCAAACAAATAAGATGAGAAATCAAGGCAAAACACTCAAGAAAGTGTAAGAAAGAAAACATGAAATCATAAATAACCATCATAAGCATATCATACTAGTACCTAGATATATGTGTTAGTAAAAAATGTTAAGTACATAGAATATCAAGTACATTGCAAAAGATGTAAGCATAGATAAAGGCATGTGTAAGTGCGTAAGCTCAAACATGATAATAATTGACAATCAATATGGTAGGGTTGCAGTCCATCAATAGCATCGTTGTCAGTTGACAATAATTGTTATCGTCGATAGCGATTGAACCAAGACATCAGGGTTGCAGTCAATCAACAACTTCATTGCCAGTTGACAGTAATTGCTATCAATAGACAGTGTTGCTATTAGTTGACAACAATTATTGTCAACCGATAGCGTCACTATCACATGACGGTTGCTACTACTGGTCAACAACATCACTATCTCATGACATCTTCCTTGTCACATGACAACACCATTTTCGACCGACAACTTTGCACATAGGTCTTAAACTTAGCCATATTTCAAGGTTCTAAGATTTCAAGGAGGCGTCATAGGAAGTAAATGGATAGACATTGTAAGGAAGTTGGACAAATAGTGGGAATGATACAAAGCCACAACAATCTTGCAAAATACTAACAGTTTGTCCACCCCTTTCCTGGTACACCCTTTAAGGGATGCACTTAGAGAGATTGAAACTCAATAGGTTCCTATAAGAGAGAAAGTGTTAGTAAAGGGTAAAATTAATAAAAATATTGTGCGTATGCAAGGTTCACCAAAATGTTTTAACCATAAATTGATTTGTACAAAGGTATATAGGGTTAAGAATATAAAAATAATTAAAAACAAAAGTGATAAACAGATCTATAGCAGACCAATTAGTTTTCAAATTTCGATTAACAATATTCTGAATTTAAACACTGAAATATGCTAAAAATAGAAAGTAAAATTATTGATTGATATTACAATAAATTGAAAACAATAGTACTTGATATACTATGCGCATGAAAATCTCGATTGAAATAGGCTAAAAGTGGACTAGATCAAGATCTTGAAATAGTCATCAGATCTTGAAATTTTGTATTTTATGGCCTCATGCTTGTGTCATATCTGGATAGTTGCGTCAATGCATGGGTCTAATCTAGACAGAGGTGTCATGTATGGAATACTAACTAGATCTGGATATGACCAATTAGAGGCTTCTAAGTTTAATGTCATCTTTCCTCTGATATATATGGATTGTGCACACAAATTGTCACTTTTCATCAAATGATCAAACTCTAGCTTCCTCACCCTTTGAGTGACTGAGAAAAATGGGTTAGTGGACACATGGTGTCGAGTTGCTCCAAAGACCCCTCTATCAATAAGCACTATCTACATAGCAAATACTCAGAAGAGGGTCTCAAATTTATGTAGTTTTCCACTACATGTTGGCTTGTGTGTTCATAAGGATGCAATATGTGATAAGCAAATACATATAATGACTTATCTTGTAACTTAAAAAATATGGTTCACGATCTGCTCTTTTAGTACTTCAAACCTGTGTGAATACTACTTCTATAACTAATATAAAAAAAAGGACGAATATGACAAGTTTGCTCACTTAAATACTTGATTGAATGCTTCTTGGTAACTTGCCTTGTGAGTTACCGATATTTGCTAGGTGAGGAATGAATGAAAGTTGATATATATATATATATATATATATATATATATATATATATATATATATATTAGTCTCTTTTGAAAATATCTCTCGCTAAAGCACTTACACTGACCATAAGGACATGTTACATTTTTAAATCGAATGACATTTGGGCACTAGACTTAGTTGAAAAATGGACACGTGTCGATGTAAGTGTCTAGCTGGGACACAAATGTTTGGGAAGCTATAAAATAGGCGCATGTCTAAAACTGACAGAGAAAGATAATGATTAGGGTTTAAGTATTTTTCATAGCATAAAAGACCTATTCATCATAATATCATATGGTCAGACTAACAGATAAGCAATTTCGCACACAGAGATAACAGACGTGAGACTTTTAGAAGCAGGAAGGTCTTAGAACTACAGGGTACAACCATCATAGGTATTTCTCAAATTACAAAACTTAGGTCCTATATATTTCAAATTTAGTGTCTACAAAAGCAAGCTAAATATTCACACAGCCAACTCCAAACTATACACAAGCAATGTCAAACTCATACAATCAACTCCAAATTATCTTCATAGGTAGAGAAAGGTTATATAGAACATGGTATTAACAATGTCAAGATTAATAGAGGCAATTCTGGACTATCTTCATAGTTAAATGTCTAAAGTTAAGCAAAGAATATCGCAACTCGTTGATATTTTCATAAGGCATTGTCAAAAGAAAGTTTTGAATGTCTAAGAGATAATTTGAGTGTCATAAATGAAGCAACAACAGTTCCAGAGTGTTTATTCATGCAACTCCAAACTATATACATCTAGCTCTAAACTCACACAAACCAACTCCATATTATATACCCACTTCCAGACTATATGCAGCTAGCTCTAGACTCACATAGTTAGTGTCAAACTATACATACAAATGTCAGAAGGCAACTCCAAACTAGTTTAATAAAGAAATAACATAACAAAATGCCATAGCAAAAGAACAATTGAAACCAAAACAACTCAAAACAAAGTATGGAGAACAGAATAGAACAATAAGAGTTGCAGTTGTGAAAATATTTTTTTAAATAGATGTTTGTAACTAGCAATATATATATATATATATATATATATATATATATATATATATATATATATATATATATTTTCCTTGTGTGTGTATTTATTGTGTTTCAATAATCTATTGTTTTAACATACAATAGTATTTGAAAGTGAACATGAGCTATGATAAATATTGCATGGATGTTTGTAATATTTTGCTTTCACTTATACATAAAGAAATAAAAACAAAATTTTGTGATAAATCTATTGCAATTTATCGTAGCCAATTTTGAATCAACTGCATTAAAATAAATTATAAAATTCTACCATACTTTACAACAAAACATTTAATTGATCGAACAAATTAAAATTTTCAAGAATTACATCTAAAAATAAATTATTAATTATTGTCATGTTTGCAACAAAAACATTAAATTTAAGAATATAGTTATTTCACACTAGATTCCAATAACCTTCAAATTAGAATCTGAAAAATATGATATATAATACATAAAAACACTAAATTAGAATCTGAAAAATATGATCTCTCATACCAAAAAATACTAAATTAGAATCCACTAATAATAAATATAGAACTCCGATATCTAATATTATAAAATCGAGAAAAAATAATTTGGAGTTTTAATCTGGACTAGAATAAGTCTAAATGTAATGAAATGACAGTTATGCCAAAGTAAGAGCATTATGTAAACACTCAAATTTGGCACAACCCCCTTATTCTTGTGTTTTATTCTTAATTAGACTTATTTGAAAAGTGTGTACATTTTAACCCATTTCTAAGATGGCTCCAACCCCACAAGTCTCTATTTTATCCATTAACCTTGAAAGATATCTCAATACTTATACATAAGTATCTTTTAGTACATTTAAACTACTTATATCTATTATCCAACAGTGCATTGAAAACAAAACGCTACTTGTCTCTTAGACAAGCCCCGTAGCTATACGACTCATCCGGATAAGCATGTAGCCTTATGAGTCTGTCCTTTTAATTTTTGTGTACTTATTCCTTTTGTCCCTTAACTTTCACCTTAACCTTTCCCATTTGCATTTTCAAAGTTTGCTAGTACATATGAATCATTCTGGATCATCCTATAACTATAAGGTATTGTCAGACCATACAAAAGAAGTCTAACAATCAACAGAAATATCATACATTAGACACATGGTCAAGTCTAGAGCCATGCTTATCTATTCAAGTTGTTCTTCACAATACTGCTCACATGTGACACTTATCCATCTTTATCTCTCTACACGTTCCCTTGTGTCAAAGAAGGGTAATTAGAATTCAATATATAGGGAAGAGGGGGTTGAATCCAATAGTCGAGCTATTTCATCCACACACCATAGAACTATGTGGAGGTCTAATTCTAAACGTGTAGGATACATACTTTGTAACGTTGATTCAGAAGTAGCCTAACTCCATTATTATTATTTATTTTGGAGTGTGTTAACTAAGTCAAAGTAAAGATTCAGGGATACAAAATATTATGCCAAGCACATCTATAACATGAAGGTAAAGTCATAATCAAGGAGATGCAAGACACAATGAACTTAAAAACTAGACTGCAAACTCTACAGAGATAGGCCCAGTGACACAGAGACAAGATCAACCCCATGAAATAAGATCGACGTGACGAGCTTGCTAATGTCAGACATGTACATGATAGATCCATGCAACAAGGGTTCATCTCAGATCAAATGTAGGTAGAAAATTTTAAAAACGTTTCAAACACAGTCAATATAGTCAGAATAAAGTCTCAAATTTACAGAACAATCAAGATGCATGTGTTTTTTAACATATTTGTCAGTTCATTGTATTGATTTAGCTTATGTTTGCAACACTTGGACTTGTTTACGTATTTATCCATCATTAGTAGCTATGAAATCTATATTTCAGTTGTGCGTGTTTAAATTTAATTAAGTGCAACAAGTATATTCTTTTTTTAAAAAAAAAATAGAATTAGGGTAAATAGTATCTAGAACAATAAGATTAGATAATTAGTTGTTATTGATTTCTCTCGTATTCATTTCATTGGAAATTATTTATGTCGCTATAATTCTTCTAATTTTTGCATTGAATTTATCAAAAGATATTAAAATATTCTTGCAACATTGGAGAAATCACCATGGGAAAAGTAATTTTCCTATATATTTGAGAAGGGTAGTTTCTTCGTATGATATGGGGTTTTTGTTACTACTAACCAGAAATCACAAAAAAATAATAGAGTGGGAAACAAAACGGGAAAAGGCGAGAAACTCCAAAGAAAATTAACGAAAAAGAACTGTCTAGATTAGTCATAGAACTTTTTAAAAAATAGTGAATTGTAAATTCCTCATTCCACATGAAAAATGGAAAAAATCGCAACATATGCAACAAGGATAAAATTATTTCCCATAAGCCCAAAGTCTTCTTTTAAATCAAATTATGTGTCTTTGGGAAAAAGTCCATTCATAGGCCATATTTACGAAACAAAGTTTTTAAAATCTAATGGTTTACATATAATCAAGAAAATACAATAATTTAGTGTGTTTTTCTATCTGTGAGCAACAAAGTAAATTTCAAAGATGAAAGATCAAATCCGCATAAAATTAATATTATTGTCTCATACATTTACTCACATTCCATTAACAATATTTTTTGAAAAGAACATATTGTACATAAAATTGCAAGTCCTCTCCTATGGCCGAGGGAAAAAAGAACATAGTTATAACAAAAATCATGTTGTTTGTACAAATTTGCTCTCCCAAGGTAGCTCAGGAATCACTTTCAATTCAACTCAACTAATGACCTCACTTTGACTCCACCTTGGTTTGCCCACTTTTCCATACTCGAGTAGTTTCCAAGTGGATAAAACAAGGCTTGATTTATTACGTGCTTTTGTAACTTTGCACAAAAATAAATGAATTAATATTACAAAGTGATTTAATAGTTGGCTTGGACCCATGAATTATGAACACATTATCATCCTTGATGCACCTAGACACATGCACCATTGGCTAACAGTATATGATGAAATGATAAGGTCCATTATATAACACTTTCAAATATCATACCCTCTTTTACAGTTGTCTCATTAGGATAATAAGACATTTTGTGACACATGGCACCTTCAGAACAATACATTGCAAGTTGGAAGAGCCCACCAAGCCTTGTCCATTAGGTGATGGAGTTAGGTAAACCCACATCATGATCACTCAATTACATTGTTGTGAAGCTCTTGATCTTCGAACCACATAACACACACTTTGGTTTACACAATGAAACTGGGCCCACATAGCATATCCTTCACTAATGTGATAATTGCATGATGGATCTATTTGAGAATGTTTGCAATTACAAGGATACATCCATGTGTTCTAGTGTTTTAAATTATAAATTTCACATACTTTGACTAAATTTGACCTCTTGTTGCCTATGAAAATTCAATAGGTGTTGTCCTCAAATTTTAAATTTTGGGATAACAAATGGCTTTGTCTGTGGGACTGCATTCCCTCGCAGAATGTAGGAGAATCCCATAATCTTTTAACTTTGTAAACCAATGCCTTATCCACTAGATTCATGTGAATGATGTGTCATAAATGCTCACATGCCCGATATGACTAACTAGAAACTAGTTCACCTATCCCAATCATATGGGAAATTGACACTCGGTGCCAACTCTGATCATGCCACCTTCGATTTTATTTTTCTTCTTTGTGAATAATTATACCTAAAAAAAATTCCAATTAAAAATTCATCTACGAGGTTTAAATAATACTCGCCATTGGATTTATCATTGAAAGTACTTTTTGATGCTTCAAATGGAAGCTGAAATAGATTCTAACATGAAAAACAAGGCAAAACATGTCTCCACTTCATGTAACACAATAAATTTTAACTCTTTTCTTTACAAAATTTTAGAAATTTTGTAGAACTTACCTTGCGATTTGGTTCAGATTTTTGGAGAGGAATTTACAAGATAATTGGCTAATAATGTTTTTAATACATTTTTAAAAAAATTACACTTTCTAATTAAGAAAAAAATTGGAATTGTCAGGTTGTTGAACTTTTTGGCCTCAAAGGGCTTATATTACATGTAATAGAAGCCCCAAAGTTCCCATTTTCATAAAAATTTGAACTAGGTAAAATTTATGAGTTGCCAAGCTCAAGGCACTTACAAGATGTGTAATGTAATCAAAAAACTTTACGTAGGCTTGGAGGTATATTTTACTTTTTCTGGCTAGTGGAAGTCTAAGGATTTCTAGGCATGTTGGTGGGACCTAACAAGAGGGGAGACATATTACCAATAAATTTAAAGAAAGGGTGTGTCTTGATTTCAAGACACTTATCGTGAGTTTGTAATGTGTTCATAAACACATTGGGATAATGTTTGGAGTAATTTTCCTTATATAATTTATGTAGTGGAGGAAATTCATTGGGGAGCATTTAAATATGTCTTTAAAGAGTGACATTGAATTCACCTGTGTATTCTTAACCTTTCTTTCTCACACCCATAGAATATCCTTCTCTGTGGCACTCTTTCTCTCTACTCCTGGCTCCCCCTATTACATCTCCTCTAGCTATTGCATAATGAGGATAAACAAGGATCCAAATTATGAGTGGGGACGAGTTTATATCTTCCATTATCTCCAACGATGCCATGGTAAATAATATTAAAAATATCATACTTAATTTGTAGCAACAAGATATATCATACTTAATTTTCCCCTTAAGCAACTATCCTTATACGTTTAAAATAAATATATCATACTTAATTTGTAGCAACAAGATATATGTAGCCCTGACTACAAGGCATGTGATCAAAATGAAATTCCCCTGTTCACCTTGAATGTCAAAGTCCATGAATTTTTCACATATGTAATTTACAAAGTATGGTGGATTGTCTTTATTTATGGTCTTCATCTATTGACAATAAAAACGTCCTCAGACCTAAGGGGGAGTAAAACAAATATGTTGACCTGTCTCATGAATCCTATCTTTTTTTCACCCCCTGAACCATTTATACCTGCTTTTGTCTTTTCACACCTCCTAGAATTCTATGCCTACATTACTAAGACTAACTCTATCTAGGGCTTAACTTTTCTAGTCTTACCTTTAGCAAAGCATCAAATATATCCCCATTTATCACAAGATTCCAAGCCTATGTTTCACTTATACACACATGATGGCATTGTCAATTGATTTGATGACATTATTAAATCCTTCTATCGAAAGGCCTTTACCAACCATATCCAAATGAAACTTCAAATTTGGTATTTGGAAAATTTATATTATCCTTTTAATTACATGGATTTTTAAATTATTTGCATTGATGCTACCACAGTCTCATTTACAATCTATATCAACCTCATGAAATGGTGCCAATAGCTTAATCCAAGGAAGGGATTTTCAATTTCATTTTCAACATTTAAATTTTAAAAAGGAGACGGAAAAGTAACACGAGATTTGAGCCACGTCTATTCCACTAATTTACAAAGAAGAATAACACCCTACCAAGAGGGCAAGTATGAATTCAACATATCCTCATCTTGTTATACAAACATCACGATGCATCTATCCTTGTTAAGATGTTGGGATTTATTCTTCTCTTGTCTTGGATTTGACACTTCTATTCACATTATTTTTATAACATTCTCCACAACTAGGTTGAAATTCTTGTCAAAGGCTCCAGGCTCCAATTCATCCAAGGATTTTCTTCTTGTTTCTACAATTAAGTATTATATTCCATTCTCATCATAGAAATCTCTTGGTGATTCCAAGTATGCCTATTTTATTTGAATAAAATACTAAAATCACATATTCATGATCAAAACTAGCATTCAAAAGATTTATGGAGCAAGGGCAAAAGACTCAATAAAATTAAGGTAAAAATGGGCATTTGCAAATTTAACTAGCATTCAAAAGATTTATGGAGCACGGGCAAAAGACTCAATAAAATTAAGGTAAAAATGGGCATTTGCAAATTTAAGAATAAAGGCTTTGAGGATTTGAAAGGGGGTCTTTTCACTTTGCTACATTTATTAAAAGCATGTGCACACAAAACAAAAAACAAGAAAGACAACAAAAAGAAAAGAAAAAATGTATAGGGAAAACGAGGGCACGATGAAGGGTTATGCAAACCCATTGAAAGTGTCAAAGATACAGGGGTTTCTACATAATGGTGGATTGAACTTGCAAGGTTCTTAAGAACTTTGCATGAGAAATTTATGAGGATAAAATTTGAGTTTTAAAATACCATCTATAGAGAAGTGAGTGGAAAGAAAATTTATCGGGACCAAAACTCCCTACATGAACCGAGGACAAACAATGAAGCATTCGTGGGCACTGACTAGCTAGTTCAAATGTTCGAAAAGTAATATGTTTTCCTAATCAAATGGTTTCTCAAGAACTTTATTTTTCACCTCTTCAACTATATCATCATATCCATAACTAACATCACTTCCTATTCCCCATTTCTTGGTATGCAATTTAGGGAATTATCGAACTTCTATGCATTCATCTAGCAAGGTAAAAGAATTTTGTTTGATGCGCACAATGTCTTGGATTAAATCATGAACTATTTTTGAGAGAAATCTTTGAAAAAAATAAAATAAATAAACTTTCTCCAGTTGAGTGTATTTTAGAACAACGATCATTCCTTGTATTCACCATCATATTTATTTCTCCAAAAAGAGAAGAAATGTGAGTTTTCACGTGTAAGAGGAAGTTTAGAAAGAAACATGTAGATTATTTTTTCCTTTTTAACGATAGCAGAGATATCATTATTAACACCAACATCGTTAATGCCTCTCTAATTCCTTCGACATTCTATTCCATAATTTTTAATGCATCTAGGTTGGATTGAGGAGGTAACTTAGAAAGTAGGGTGTCACACACTTCTTTATGATTAGAGAGCACAATATCCTTCGAAAATAAATTGGGATAAGGTATTCATTTCTTGAACATTTCTCATAGCAAACAACATTGTCATTAAATATTTGAGTCCTCTTCATTGTTGGAACATTCTCCCCTTGCTTTATCTTTTTATATTTCATACAAATCTAACGCTGAGCATGAGTTCCCTTGGATTTCTTTTATTATAAGTAGCCCTAAAAATTCTCTAGAAATGAAGGAAAGGAGGGGAGCACAAAGAACATTTTCTTTTCGACTTTGTCAACTAGAGGAAGGGCATCTTACACTTATTTATAGAGAGAAAGTTACCATTAGATGAAGGGTGAAAGTTACCATTAGATGAAGAGACAAGGTTCATCATTAGGTCTTCCCATTTACTACAGCAGGGGTCATTCCTTTAACAAGGGTCTGGGAAAACATTATTCTCCGCCTCACAAAGAGGAGTATCAGATTCTTCATTGATATCTTCATAGCACATATGATAAATTTTAGGAACTTCTCCCACTTGTGGTTCGACCAATTGTTCCTTCGAAAAATCTTGTTCATCCAAGATTGCACGATTAAGATAATTTTGAGGGATGGGATAATTTCTTGTTCTTTCTTTCTTGAAATTTTGTTGTGCCTTACTAGGAGTCTTTTCTCAAGATTTTCACTTCTTTATGTTAAGTCCCATCGCATGTTCAACATTTGAAGCATTTGGAGGATATTTTGCAACAACATTCTCTCATTTGCCAAACATGATCAATTCGTCTTCAACTTCAATTTCTTCTTGTTGCATTGTCCCAAAATCGACTATATTTCTTTTCAGGATATAATTGATTTCTAGACATAGAGCAATAATAAAGAGACAAAGTTGATTTTTAGGGATTGGTTGGTCAACACGAGGCAGAAAATATTAAAAATTGTTAAAGCATGCTATGAAGTCTCACATATTTTACTCCTTCCAAATTTAGAAAAATTGGGGCAACAATGCACACACATCTATGATTGGCTTTAATCTATCCAAGAACTTCTTCACGTTGCACCAACCTACAATACATCCATTCTTTAGGGGTTGGAACCAATCAATACCCAATCTAGTGAGGGTTTCAACAAAAGCCTCACACAAATCTTCTTCACCAACTCCCAGAATAACACATGCCACAGTGAAAGCATGAATATGATCATCAACATCTTGAGAGTTATCCCCTGATAACTTTGGG
Organism: Torreya grandis; assembly: GCA_037957365.1. NCBI lineage: Eukaryota > Viridiplantae > Streptophyta > Pinopsida > Cupressales > Taxaceae > Torreya > Torreya grandis. The sequence continues at coordinate 1,756,581 of JARHVA010001917.1, read as the reverse complement.
AATTTTTTTCTTGAATCCAAAGGAAAATCACTGTATTGAACCAAATCCAAAACTTTGAAATAGTTTCCCCATGGGATGGGAAGAATAATGGGGTTGGATAGAACTAATGCCATCTATTAAATCATAAAGATAAAGGGACAAAGTACCTCACTTTAGCAGATTCGCCAACCTCCACTCCAAGGGAGGTTTCCTCAAATATCTAAAAATTAAATGCACAAGGTACTTTGATCCCTAGTAGAGTTTCCTTAAACTATTGGTAATAATTTATGTCATTGTGCTTCTAATGGTTTTTATATTGAATTTCCCAATAGATAGTGGCATAATCTTACAAAATTGGATAAATCACCATGGGACATAAATTTTCCAATGTATTTGAGAGGTTATATCCCTCATATGGGATGAGTTTTTTGGGGTTTTAGGTAATTTTAACTTGAAAGCACAAAATGGAACATAATGAGAAATAAAATGGAAGAAAGGGAAAAACAAAGAATGGGATAAACACAGAGAATTATTTGGATTACTCAAAGAACGAACAAGACTGAATGGAAAATTCCTCCTCTTATATGAAATTGGAAAATGAGCAATAAATTCAATGAGGACAAAAATATTTCTTGGAAGTCCAAAATCTTCTTTTAAGATAGATTATTTATTTGGCACAAATTTGATTCATGAGGGTTTACTACAAAAAGTTTGTAAAATCTAGGGGTTCACATACAATCAAGAAATGAAATAGTTTAATGTGTTTTTCTATCTATGAAAAACAAATAGAATTTCAAACATGAGAGAAAATACCCATAAAAGCAATATTATTGTCTCATACATTTACTCACAAGAACATACTATACATAAAATTGTAGAAATGCCTCTCTGAGTGTTAATGAAACAAATAACCTACTTACAATGAAAAACATGCCTTTTGTACACGTTTTCCCTCCCAAGGTAGTTGGTAAACTAATTTAAATTTAACTCAACTCGTGACTTCACTTTGATTCCACCTTAATTTTCCCACTTTTCATGTTTTACATACTCAAGAACTTTGCAAGTGAAATAATACATGACTTGATTTATTACAAGTTTTTATAAATTTGTACAAAAATTAGTTAACTCTAAAAATAATTCATATGACTTAATATTACAAAGTCATTTAATACTCGATTATGACTCATAAGTTGTGTGTTTTACCCTAATTTGGATTAATCGATGAGATGAATCTAATTAAAATAGAATTTTGAAATGTAATTCAAATCAATAGATACGACATTCAGGCATACATCTAAATATAAAAAACTATAATTGATTCTTCTATTTTGACAAGGACATATATTGAATATAGAAAGTGCTAAAGAAATCATGATACTTAGTTTTTCTAGTTGACTTTTTGACTGTAATTGTATTCTAAGAGTGACAATCAAGTATAAGCATGCCTATTTTCATTCAATTTCAGCACTGATTTGTTATGTACACTAGGTTAGTTCCGTAAGATCAACCCAGTATCATCAATCAATATTGACTTGTTGATCAGTATTGACCAATGCAGAGGTGGGACATAATGATTGTATAGTCAATTACAATTGTCTTTGTTTTCTCTGTGTTCACAATCCTGAACCCTAATGATGTGTGAAGCTTCAAAAATCAATCTCTTTTGCCTTAAAACACTAGGTGTGCATGTGAGGGATAAAAACCTACAAAATTGGAAGAAATGTAATGCGTTGAGCTAACCTCAATCACCCTCATCTGATAATTGGTACGTGCCTATGTCTCTGATACTCCAAGGAGGGGAAAAGTCATGTAGTTCTCCCACCTAGTGTGATTGCACAATTGTGTTTCATCGCTATATGTATACACCTAATGATGGGGCTTTGGTACTTAACAATGCTTGCTTTGACTTGGCTTTTGAGTGCTTCAAACTTGGCTTGTAACTGCCCCTAGTGATAGATTAGCAATTTGAGAAGAAAATGACATTTTTTAAGTGTGCAATAGTGTATAAATGTATATCAGACAAGTGCTCAGTCCTTTTCGAATGAAACCTTGATTTATTTATATAAGGAGTCAATTGAATAATTCCTCACACCACCGACATGATAAGTTAATGAACCGATCCTAAGGATAAGTTTGATTTTAGAAAAATAGCCATTGTTAAGAGCAGGTCAATCCCGACTAGATCATGTCAGTATCAACTGGCAATACTAATAGTATTTGTCGAAACTAACCCATGTATAAGTGGATTGAACTAAGAGTTTGGAAATGTTTATGCAGGATATTTTATCAGGTTTGAAATAGACAATGAGATTCGTGTAGGTGTATAACAACAGAACGAAGGGATGAGTCATAAGGTAGCATACAAGTGTGAGAGGATGGCGAACTAGGAACTTGTTTGAGTGCTCAAGTCGTGTGGTAAATGTGTGTCGAACTTGTCATTGTCAAATATCAAAAACCAAATTTTAGTATCTACACTATGAACACATTAACATCCTTGATGCACTTAGACACATATGCACCATTGACTAACTTTACATGATGAAATGAGAAGGTGCATTACATAACACTTCGAAATACAAAGACAACTTTTACAATTGTGTCTCTTTAAGATACTAAGACATTATGTGACACATGGCACCTTCAAAACAACACGCTGCAAGCTAAGCAAGTTAACTAAGACTTGTCTATTGGGCGATGGAGTTAGGTAAACACACATCATGATCAGTTGATTACACTCTTTTGAAGCTCTTGATCTCTAAAACGCATCATATATACCTTGGTTTAAACATTGAAACCAGTCTTGCATAACATATCCTTCACTGATGTGGCGACTGAATGATGATTTTGTTTGAGGTAGTTTCCAACGAAAAGGAGACACCAAAGTGTTTTGGTGTTGCAAAATGCAAATCACATATGCTTTGAATGCATTTTGACCTACATTTGCCTAGAGAAATGAAATTGAAGGTATTATCATAAAATTTCAAAATTTAGGATAACAAATTTCAATATATGTTTTTATGTTTAGCCCAACATATCATCTAAGGGTGGGTATCTAAAAAAATAAGATTGGAGAATTAGTTACCACGTGTTCTCAACCATGTAAATTGTTTTAGGTTATAGGATAATGTATTCAAGCATAAGCCTATTGTTCTTAGTTTCGTACATATTTGCGTTGCAGAATTACATCCATGTTGCTCTCTTATATGACTATTGGGAGTTAGCAATCAGTAATTCTGCTGTGTTAATTTCTAAATACATTTTTATGTTTAAAAAACCATTGTATCCTAAAATTTATAACTATTTAATCTTATTTTGGATTTAGTGATATAAACAAGGTAAAAGTTGAGATTAATTTAGATTGTATAATAATGTATAAATTAAACAAATATGAATGTAACTAGTAGTGTATGATAGATTTATTGCACTTGCTATAAATAGAAATGACCAAGAAAATAGTCTTAACTTATTTTGTATTATGTTATAGTATGTGACAACGTAAAATTGTTAGTAGTGATCTGAAATGGGTTTGTGGTCATTCGGATTTGGAAAGTGACTGTTTGAGCATGTTGAGACAAATATGGTAATTGGACTCGCCTACTCTCTACCAAAATTTTCATTGTGAAAAGTATCAAGCTATTCCATCACAGATCAGTGTTCTTGTTGTAGATAGGTATTCTGTGTGATATTGGAGGTTCAATCATATGCATAGGTTTAGATTCATCCTCTTACACCTTAAAACACTAGCTCCACTTTCAACACTTGTCTTGCCTGTAAAAATGGGCTAGAAAAGATGAGTTGGGCTAACCTCAACCACCCACCATAGAATGGCTAAGTGTTGCCTACATTTCAATACTTTGAAGATAGCTCAAATTGCACATAGTTCTCCCACCTAATTGTGTGTGTACTCAATCAGTGTTAATACTAGTTTGTAGTGAAAACTTGTGTTTTTTAACACTTGACAACTTATTATTTTGACCTAGCAATAGTATTTAGGCTTGAAGTGATGATTGTTCCTTTAAGGGTTTGTAGTTTTAAATGTTTTAGAGCAGTGCCTCAAGGATGTGCATATGTATTCTCCAACGTGCAAATACTTCTCTAGGTAGGTGCTAGATAGGAATAAGTTTAAGCATTATATTTTTTTTAGCTTATTTTGGATTAGTATATATAAACAGGATAAAACTTGTGAACTATTCAGATTGATGAATATATTACAATAAAACATTGATCCAAATGCTGAAGCTAAATATGATTTGAATAATTGCACTTAATATAAATAGAAATGGCCTAAGGGATTTATATGTTTAGTGTGTTACTATTTTGTGTTGGTTCGAGACAAAATGCAAGGGACTGAACGACTCAAAGTGGACTGTAAATCACTCAAATCAAGAACTGGATGTCTAGAACCCCAAGATGAATCCATCAGTGTGTGGATGCATGTGCCAAACAATAACATTTATCATCTGCCAAATTTGTTTGTGTAGATTGTGCCTCTCTGTTTTGACATAGATTGTTATGCCTACTTGTAATTTGTTTCTCTGTTTTGACATCAAGGGTTCATTGTGTGCATAGTATCAAAAAACTTGTCTCCTCTTTGAAACCTTAGGTCCAATATCAACACTAGGTTTAAACTTGCAAAAATGAAAAGAGATGGATTGAGTTGACCTCAACCACTCCCTAACAAATAGTTGAGTGTTGCCTATGTATTCAATACTTCAAAAAAGAAAAAAAAATACACGTAATTCTCCCTGTTAGATGTATGTGTGCAATGATGCTCCTTTAATGAATGCAACATGTAATATAATTTTTGACAATTGACAAATGGCAGACTTGGATTGGTTTAGGTGCTTCAGAGTTAACTAGGGCATGCTCCTTGTGACTAGTATCCAATTTAATAAGTTTAGGATAGGTCCTTTGAATGTGCAGAAATATATAGATGTATCTTTGGTGAGTGTTATATAATGAAATAGGCTTAGATGTATTTATATGGAACTCTTTGGATATTTTTTCATACCGCCAACATACAAAATGTATGGGTCAAACCATAAATATGATTTGAATTTAAAAAATGACCGTTGATTGGTGTGAGGATAGGCTCATCAAAGTTTTGCACCTTCGAAATTCCATAGGTGTCTGCATCTAACAAATTCGTTCAAAATGTAAGAATATTAATCTAATGATTAAGAGATAGTTCGAATATGATTTTAAAAAGGGTAGGCACAAACTAGGGAATTTTTTTAAGTGATTAATAACAAATTAAGAAGGTCAGACCCATACAAAGCATGTAGATAGAAGCAAAGGGTGTGCAAGAGACATGTATACGCAAAAGTCATGCAAGGTAAAAATTCATCAAAACTAACATTTTCAAGTGTCTAATACCATATTTTAGTGTCCCCAAATGCCCCCTTTTTATTATAGAATTGAAATTAGAAACAAATGTTAGAGTAAAAAGATAAAGAGATGTTTTTGATTGTGTACAACAAACTATTTTTGAGACAAAACTTCAAGTGTACAATGAAAACAATATGTAATGAACATGCAACAATCAATGTCTATTTATGAGAAAATATATATGAAACTGAAACTGAAACTTTTGAAACTTAAAGACCAAAAAAATACACCAATAAATGGATGAACCATGTTGCCCCATGATGTTGGAGACTCTACTCCATGTTGAAGCATTGGGGAAGTGGGATTTTTGCTAAAACATTTGGAGAATTGCGGGTGATCATGCCCCAATGGAGAAATGTACTAAGGCAAGGGTCATGATTTGAGAAATTAAATGCCTCGACCCTTGAGTGTAGTGCTAAGTTGTTGACTTATACCCTTCTTCCCTCTCATTTATGTCGTGAATAAGTTTTTGAATGATCAAAGGTGCCATTCTATTTTCTAGTGCCTCCAATGATTTTGGAATGTTGCTTCGTTTGTACACTAGCGCCAATCCATCAGGTATATATATCATCCGGATCATATCACAAATTATTTTATTATTTGCTTGGACTTTTTAAATTGTGATTGGCGAGCTTCCAAGCGAGCTCCATCATGGGATTAATGTGGTCTTGAATAGGAAGAGGATTGCGAAGGGCATGAGGCATCACAATTTTACAATCACTCCCACTCATCTTTCCAACTGTGCTAATACTCTCAAGCTTTTTTTTGTAAGCTCAACACACAGTTTCATTGTTGTTATAATCAGTTATTATTGTGAAAAAAGGGGAGGTTATGGGTTGAGTAATTTTGTGTTTTCTTGAATTAAAATAAATTTTCTTGTTCAAAGGTTATTGGTTTATTAGTAAAGTTGTTTAGTTCATAAAAAGTCCATTAGACCATCACATACATTATAAAGGATGAGGGCGAGTTCAATTCGCAAATAAATTTGATAGAATAAATGCTCCTCAATCTTTAACCCTAAACCAAAAACTTGATCAATAAAAAAATGAACAGCTAAACTTTCCTTACAAATTGCAGGTCATTGTGCTTTCTCATTGTCGTTAAATTTGCCGCATGTTAGATGATGGCACCGACAAAATCCATCGTGGAAATCCACAATACAGAGAGGAGAAAACGTCAAATTAATGTAAGAAGAAAATTTGTCAATTTCCTCTCTCCGTGCTTATCAATGTCCTTGACCAATAGTCATTATTTCATAATGGGCAATAAAAAAGACAAAAAGATACACAATTCTCAAGTCCATCGACATTTGAATTTTCAAGTTTAGACCTTCAAATGTATCAACTATTATATAACTAGAGGGTGATGACAAGACTAAGGGTGGAGTTGGAGGCCCTAATGCAAAAAACATTATGGAGGAGTTTAGTATCACCCTCTACCACCTGATTCAACATGATGTTCTCAGGGGTTGCCTTATGGAATGGTCAAAGTAAGCTGAGAACTGAATAAGGAAGACATAGTGTTTGCTCAAAATCTAGTTCACAAAATGATGAAAGATCTCGTCACAACATACAGAAGGAAGAACTCATTTGATGTAATTCATGATATTGCTACTATTACAATGATTGGAATTGTTGGTACCTCCTAGGTCAATTGGAATGTGGTGGTATTGAATGCGAACAATAAAATTAACCACGAGCAAACTAGGTTTGGTACAAGGGAGAACACAATGAAAATTGAGTACCCCCAATATTGCATTGACTCAAAGACTGTGGCTCTTTCTATCCCCCCACACTGTGCTGAATCTGGTTTGCAGCTATTTGTCACCAATCAATGATAAGTTTGCAAAGAAGGTAACAGCATCATTAATTAGTGTGGTATGTGACAAATCTAAAATATGTCGTTAAATTGATATATCTAGTGTTTTTCAAATAGATACATTTAAAACATTTGTACTAGTATTAGAATTTCAAAAAATAAAATTAATAAGTTATAAATATACACACATTCACACACCAAATGTTCATTTAGCATGGCCCTTATATCAACACGGATAGCCTTCTTCTATTTTACTTATATAATAGATAACAAGGAATTTTATTTTATTATATATTATTTTATTTTATTTTATTTTGTGGGATATAAAAATAGTTGTAATTCATTTAATCCTATGGTTATAAAAACCTCGCAATACCTTCCCATCTTTATATATATTACCTTCAATGAAACAAGTCAAAACCAACACTCGTTCCCCATAAAAGAAAGGCTATGTTGCAAGGAGACATCTTTTAAAGATGTCTTAGGCGAAATGAATATAAGCAAAAGGAAGGAAGCAACTATCTCACTTTAAATCTGAGAAAAATGTTAGTGTCAATAATGAAGATTTAGCACTTGAAATAGACAAACATCTTCACTGTTAGCAGCTGTTTAATAACATCACTTCTGAAGATCCCAACATAGACACTGAAATAGACATATATACATAACACTATATTCATTTTTGTATCATTGCTTCTTACATATCTACACATATACATTGATTGAAAAATAAAGGCATGCACCTGCTTTTCAAGTTTGAAATTGAATATGAGCATATTAATAAATGAAAACATGAGTATAAGAATGGCTTGTCCCTTCCCTCCTGAAACCGAATGCCCCATATCATGGAGATAGTAATCAAGAGAACCTTGGGAATAAGAATGGGTGGTCTCCCCTCCAGGGACTGAAAGAAGATAAAGAGATGAAGCTTCTACAGGCAATTCTGGGAAAGCTAGCAGGGATAGTATATAAAGAGAACCTTGGGAATAAGAATGGGTGGTCTCCCCTCCAAGGACTGAAAGAAGATAAAGAGATGAAGCTTCTACAGGCAATTCTGGGAAAGCTAGCAGGGATAGTATATAAAGAGCTTCTTTTTAGCTGCACTGAATAGGGGTGCTCTGAATAATAACATTCATGAGGCTGTCAGTGTCAAATTTGGCATCCAGTAGAAGCTTACTCTTAGAGCAGGCCTTAAAAGGTTATTCTGGAAACAGGCTGGGAGGTAACCATCAGATGAAATCTCCCCTGGATGCCCTCAAACTTCAAAGGATACAATCCCTTATTTAAAACATCAAGGTTGTAGTTGAATCCTTCAGTAATACTATATGTTTCCATGCAAGGAAAAATAAGAACCAAGAGGCAGACGTCGGATTGGATAATCTCAAAAGGTAAAGCGTAGCGCCCTTCATAGTGGAGCCCCAAGTCATAATCCCTAAAAGGCATGATAAAGTGTTGAAATTCAGTAGAAGTCGGTCAAAAAGTGTTGGCCCAGTGCAAGTCAGTCCCAGGTGACCTTGAGAGAAGAAATACCACTCAATCATGGCATCCATGCGAAAGGCTAGCCTGAAAGGGGAATTTACCAAATAAAAAACAAACATAAGGCAGACGTTCTGGCTGAACATATCGAGCTGTTGGATTAGATTCAGCTCTGATAGTTTGGATACTGCAGTTCTGCATATTTTTCCATCTCTCTGCAAGGCTCGAGAGAGTGCCTCTCATTGTGGGCAGTCTACTAGTGCAGCACAGGGAGGTTATCCTGCAAGGGCAATTTATCAAATCAAAAAACAAAGAACCAGAAAGCAGAGTTTTTAGCCAAACTTATCGCTGTTGGGTTAGATTCAACTCTGATAATTTGGATACTGCAGTTCTGCGGATGTTTTTACCTGTCTATAAGCCTTTGAGAGGGTGTCTCTCATTGTGGGCAGTCTGCACGTGCAGTAGGAAGGAAAAGATGACTGGGAGTACTTCCCATAACTTGGCACGACCAGCATAATCAGCTAATGAATTGGGAGGCTCAGGTGCTGACTAGTCAGAAACGGAATTTGATGAAGAATGTCTTCTTGGAGTAGGAGTTGGGTTTGCAGGACCCTGTTGATCTGGTCATACTAGAGCCATGTACAAGCTCTTTACCATGGTTCCAGACGTCCACCATTCTGCCAAGACGGTAACCCTGGGTCTAGGATATTCACTGAAGGATAGACTAAGAAGCAAAGAGAAGAAACCAACCAAGAATTGGCCCATCAGGGCAGTAAGATTTTTTTTAATTCTTGGCCAAGGAACTCCTGGGCCTACTTTTGTACCGCCATTGAGGGAAAAACTTTGGAACCGTTCTACATTTTTTAAAACGTTTATGAAAATCCTCCTGCCCATAATGCCAGCTTACCCATCATATGAAAATCCTTAAAGATAAGCACCAAGACTCTGACAAATACCTCCAGCTTTCAATTGCTACAGTAAAGAAAGTAGTTATGAATATGATTGACAGAAGTGTGTTGGATTTTGTGGCAGTTGAGCACCTCTTTGAGTGCCCGCCCAAGTCTGGATGTGTGCAGGAAAGAGAAGAAATCCGGTGGCCCTCCAATCCCTGTTCGTAATTGCAATAGCATGTCTAACTTGTGGTTAGCATCTGTTTAATTTGGATGGGTTTTAGGCCCCTGTTTTTCTTTAGCTCTCAGCCCTTTCAGGGTGTTTCAGATGTTATATAATTTCTATGGAAGAGTTATTTCTGAAGTGATGTTCCAGTCCCCGCTTGATAATTAATCTAAAGTATATTTAGTACGTCCTTGGGCCTAATGACAAGATTATAGTGTATCTGTTGATGACTCTACAGTCCCTGAAGTGCTGTGGGTGCTTATGGTTGGTAGGTTGTAAACAATCCTGAAAGTTTGTGACACTGCAAATATTGTAACTTTATTCCTCGATACACTGTAAACATCTCTTTTTCACCAAGCAAAATAAAAAGTTTGAAATTTCTTTTGATATTTAAAATATTAACATTCATCCCCCATCAGATAAATTTGAGTGCAGCATCGAGCTTAGAGTACCGTTAGGCTTACATGCCACATCCAAGGAGTTTCTCTTCCACCAAAATTTGGCTCGCACCCATCCCCGTTTGTATGACCCACCTTATCACAGACTGCATTACCATGGGGAGCATACTTAGCAGGCCTTGAACAGACTCGTCATTACAAAAACAATTCTGCCTTCTTACCAGACTAAAAGTTTGAAATTGAATATGCACATATTTGATATCATGTTTGCTAGTGACATGTTTAATGCTAAACATTGGAGGGTGTAGTGGTAAGCAAATTTAATGCGAATTTAACCTATCCCACAAAGGCTGAAAATTCTACTATGTACGTAATCTTAAACATCAATTGTACAATGTGGAATTAAGTATGATGTGTATACAAGTGTTCTCCTTTTTGCTTCAACACAGATTACAGATTTTACAAAGGCCTCTTGAAAAAAGGTCAAACGTTAGCTATAACTTTCACCCATGAAAAGGATGCATTTGAATATAGCTAGTCACATTTAATGTATGTGTGCATTCCCCCGACCACACATCGAATGACACCTCGGGTGTGAATTTTTTATCCTGATGATGAGGGCTCTAATGGTGGAAAAAAAATTATGGGCCTCTCTTGAATCATAGACTTTATTGTGTCTAGGTCGCATTCCTACAACTTGATGACCTCCTTGTCGTGCCAAAACCATGCTATTATCCTTCCATTTGCCTATAGACATCAAGCCTAATTTGTCCATGATTTTTCTCGCTAAACCTCTTATCCTTAACAAATCGACCACCTATTATTTATTGTATTGAACCACCACCTGTTCTTTGTTGTACCAGTCACCACCTATTACAAAGGCCTCTTGAAAAAAGGTCAAATGTCCGTATAACTTTCACCCATGAAAAGGATGCATTTGAATATAGCTAGTCACATTTGACGTATGTGTGCATTCCTCCAACCACATATGGAATCAAATCATGGAGGGAGAAAAGGGGGGGAAAAAGATCAACAAGCTTGGCAAAAGAAAACAGTGGAGGAGGCTGAGAAAGAAGTCCCTCATTTCCCCAATCATGAGAAAGGATTGAATTAGAATACAGAACTAGTAGAAAAGGAAGTGGAAGCAAAAGCCTTAAAGGATCTGCAGAATCAATTTGATAAATTAGAAAACGAGGCAAGAGGAAGATAGAAACCTTTTTTAAGACTGAAGAGAGTAAGGATTTCAAATCCCCAAGGATCTTGGGTAAAGAGGAGCTGAAGATTCTAGTCAGTAAAGGGAAAGAGGATAAGATGGGCAAGAAACTCATTCCGGAGGAAACTGAAAGCCAAAAAGAGGATATCGGCAGTTGTATGCAAGATGAACGAGGTAAGAATATCCTCTCTCCACCAAGTCCTTGTATACCGCTTTGTGTGGATAATAGTAAGGTTTCTCCGGTTTTTTTAGGCTAAGAATGATATGGTTAAAGGTTTGGCGGAAGAAAATGTTGAAGAAGTTGTTCCTTGTTCTTTGAAATCATTGGAAGAAATTGTGAGATCCCCTAAGAGAAGGAAAGGAAAAGAAGTTAAGGAAGTTTCAAATGTAACTAAGAGATTTACGAGCAGGGCTGTAGATGTAGGATCTGATAAAATGAAAGGAAAACCTTCACAAAAGGAGAACCTTATGAAGAAAACAGAATAGGAGATTGCTGACGGGAACCAGAGCACGTTGTCAATTAAGGCGGAGAAATACCTATCCTAAATAATGAAGATTATTATATGGAATATTAGAGGTCTCAATAACAAGAATAAGCATAGAGTTTTTAAAGATCTGAGGAAGAATAATAATCCTAGTATCATAAGTATTCAAGAGACGAAGATGGCTGATAATATGTTAGTTGATATCAAGAATAAAGTGTGGAAGGAAGCTTTTGTGGTTAGAGTCAATTCTTTGGGTGCTTCTGGTGGTATGGCCACTTTTTGGAATGATAATTTAATCAATGGGGAAATTTTGGTTAGCAATCCCCATCAGTTGGCTATGGTGTTTGCTAATCTTGAGGATGACTCTATTGGATTTTGTCTAATATTTATGCATCTAATACCCATGCCGGGCGCAGAAAGTTGTGGAATGAGCTTATTATGTTTAGACAAAGTTGTGGAAATTTTTTTTTGGATGGTTGTTGGTGACTTTAACACTCCACTCTCTCCTCTGGAGAAAAAAGGGGGCATTCAAGATTATACGGACAGTATGGAAGATCTAGCTGAGTTTATAGCCAGTAATAATGTTGTTGATATGGAGCTTAGAGGTTCCTCTTTCACCTAAACCAACCAAAGGGTTGGCGAGAATCTTATTCAGGTTAGGCTTGACAGAGACCTTATATCCTAAGATTGGATACTAAAACAGGATTTTTGTCTTTCTTCCTTACCTAGAATAGGTTCAGATCATAATCCCTTCTGACTTAGTGAGAATGAAACCAATTAAAAGGATAGAACTCCCTTCAAATTTGAGCATATGTGGTTGCAACATCTTTGATTTGAAAGATAGAATTAGAGAATGGAGGAGTTTTCATATTCGTGGAACAGCTATGTTTAGAATTGCTAAAAAACTCAAAGATGTTAAGAAAAACATAAGAATCTGAAACGAAGAAGTTTTTGGCAATATATTTGCCCAAAAAAAGAAATTGATGAAGGATATGGTTCAGCTGGAAGATCAAATTGCTGCCAAATGTATGGGTCAAGGCGCTTATGATAGAGAAAAAGACATTTTGTGTCAATATCACTCAATCAGTGCTAGGGAGGAAGTCTTTTGGAGACAAAAATCTAGAGCATTATGGCTGAAGGAGGGAGATGAGAAAACAAAGTTCTTTCATCTCACCTCTCTTAGACATAGAAGTCATAATAGAATAGTGGAAATCGCCAAAGAGAATGGGCAGGTCAACTCTGATCAACATGTCATTAAAGAGTAAGTCGTTCAGTATTTTAAGAATTTATTTGATTCCAATGTGGGAATTAGCGTCGTTTTGGCTCATAAATTCATAGATACTATCCCAAGTTTGATCTCACAAGAAGATAACAAAAATTGATGGATCATGTGTCCATGGAGGATGCTAAAGTTGTTTTCATGCTGCAAAAGGATAAGGCCCTTGGACTGGATGGCTTTCCAACAACCATTTTTCAGCAATTTTGGGAGAACATTAAGTGGGGCATTACTACAGTGGTAGATGAATTCATTTCTACTGGTAAAATTCTTGAGTTGAACAATACCTTCATTGTTTTAATCCCGAAAAAGAATGATGCTTCAAAATTCAAAGATTTTCACCCTACAAGTCTCTGCAATACAATCTACAAGATTTTTTCCAGAATTATGTCCATCAAAATGCAATCATTGCTCAAGAAGATCATTTCCAAGCAGCAAGGTGGGTTTGTGCCAGGTAGACAAATTCTGGTTGGTATTATTGTGGTCCATGAGACATTGCATTCGATGGATAAAGGAAATCAAGCTGGTATGATTGTTAAATTGGATATGAATAAGGCTTATGACAGAGTGGATTGGGAGTATTTGGATAAAGTTTTGTCTAAATTTGGTTTTCATCCCCATGTCAGGGAGCTGATTCACACTTGTGTTTCTACGGCTATTTTCTCAATGTTGATCAATGAGATCCCTGCAGGCTTCTTCGATAATAAGAGAGCGATGAGACAGGGTGACCCTTTGTCCCCTTTTCTTTTTATTTTTATGGCAAAAACTTTTAGCAGGACCTTATCTACTGCAATTAGCCAAGGGAGATTGAAAGGCTTCAAACCAGCAAGAGATGTGGAACCTTCCTCACATCAACAATTTGTTGATCATACCATCACTCTAATTGTTTCTACTATTAAAGAAGCTAAAGAACTCAAAAAAAACATTGAGGAGCATCAGGGGGCATCCAAGCAGATGATCAACTTTGAAAAAAAAAAAATTGTTCTTCCTTAATATCCCTCGGGCAAGGCAACACAAAATAGCTAATATTATGGGCTGCCAGATTAGAGAACTTCCATCCTCGTACCTTGGCATGTCTCTTTTCATTGGAAATTTGCCTCAAAATGCTTGGAACTCTATTTTGGATAGATTCCAAAATAAATTAGCTGGATGGAAAGGAATCACTCTTTCCCAAGCTGGTAAGCTGATGTTAATCAAGATACTCTTTAGGGTTTGCCAATCTATTTAATGTCCTTGCTTAAATTGCCTAAGAAGATAGCAGAGCAGATTGAGAGGATTCAACAAAGGTTTTCGTGGACAGGCTCGAAAGAGAAAAAGAGAATCCCATTGGTTTCTTGGGGCTAAGTTTGTATGCCAAAAAGCTTTGGGGGTCTAGGGGTTTGCAAGATCAAATATATGAACAAGGCCCTTATAACCAAGATAGAGTGGAGGCTTATTAAGGAGTCAATTCAAGCTAAATATATGGATTCTAGAGAGGCTATTAATATTTTCTATGATGATCAATTCATTACTGAGTCCTAGAAATTTCTAATCAACGGTAGCAATCTCCTAAACTAGGGTTCTAAATGGAAGGTTGAGAATGGACCTAGAGTGCATTTTTTGGAGGACTCTTGGGCTTTTGATCTCCCTTTAAATGAGTTATAGCCATGGTACCAGATCAAAGAACCTCTTCAAAGGATTTATGGGACAAAAGTTGAAGACTATTCAGAATTTTGTGGGAGGAAGAGAATGGAAACAGTTGGTCATAGATAATATGTATACATAGGCTATTTCTGTTTTGAATGATTTAAATTATATTCTTAAAGGCATTCATATTAGCAACCTCATTAAAGACGATGAATTGGTGTGGACTGATTCCTTTGATGGTAACTACAACGTCAAATCAAGCTATTGTTTGGTGATAAATGCTACACCAGATGTTTTTCATTGGCGTAAATTGTGGATTAAGGAATTGATCCCTAAAATCAATGTTTTCCTTTGGTTGACAGTGCTGAATAAAATCCTTAGTATAGATAATCTCCAAAAAATAGGGATGACTCTCATTAATATATGTGCTTTGTGTGAAGGAAACGTTGAATCCGTGCAACATCTTATATTAGAATGTCCTTTTACTTTTAAAGTATGGGGGCTTAAGCTATGCTGACAGTGCAGTGTGGATTATGCTATTGTTTGGTGATAAATGCTACACCAGATGGTTTTCATTGGCATAAATTGTGGATTATGGAATTGATTCCTAAAATCAATGTTTTCCTTTCGCTGACAGTGCAAAATAAAATCCTTACTATAGATAATCTCCAAAAAATAGGGATGACTCTCATTAATATATGTGCTTTGTGTGAAGGAAAAGTTGAATCCGTGCAACATATTATATTAAAATGTCCTTTTACTTTTAAAGTATGGGGCTTTATTCTGGAAAATTTTCAGACTTCTTGGGCTCAACCTTCTTCTATGTTGGGACTATGGAATAGCTGGAAACCCCCTTTTAAGAATAAGGACCTTTAGAAAATATGGCAATTAACTCTGCCACGTGTTATGGGGTCTTTGGAATGAGAGGAATGGTACAATTTTCAGAAATAGAAAGAATTATAGCAAGTCAGTGGCTATGAGAGTGAAGGAGCTATTGATTGAAAATTGGAAGAGCATCAAAACAAGGAAGAAGGATAAATTGTGTAAATTAGATAACACGGTATTACACAAAGAATACGTGATTGTTTATTCACCAAGGAGATAGCCTATTAAATAGACTCGTAAGAAGCTGCAATGAAAAAAAAGGTGGGCACAATGGTAAGCGTAAAATAGACTTACCAAAGTAACAACATAACAAGAAGTGGCTATAAAACCACAACAACAAGATACAAGATACTAAGCTTTAAATGAACTTATACAAACAATTATTCTAATACCCTCCCTTAATGACTAAATTGGAAACAACCCCAAGCTTATCTCGGAATTTTACAATTTTTTCTTTACACAAAGGTTTAGTCAATTATATCAGTTGGTTGCTCAGAGGTAGGACAATAATAAAGACAGATGTCTTCATTATTAACCATCGAATGTAGAGATGATAAACTTCTAACATGAAATACTAGATTCTTCGCCATCTTTAGTACACTATGGTTGTTATAGTAGATAGGTGTATGTGCCGATGAATCAAGTTGAAGATCCTCAATACTAACTGAATCCGCATCAACTCTCTTCCTGCATGAACAACTACTTTGTACTATGTTTCAGTGGAAGACAACGTTATTGTATTCTAAAGTTACTCTGCCATGAAAAAGCTCCTGAACCAAGAGTGAATACATAACATGTTGTAGACTTTCTAGAATCAACTAATCCTACCCAAACTAAATCAGTCTACCCTATTAGCTCAAAGTGTACAAATTGCTTACACAGAATGCCAAAATCAAAAGTACCTTTGACATATCTAAGAACATGCTTTGCAACTTGCCAATGTTCTTTATGTAGTTTAGCCATGAAGCGAAAAAGATAACTTATTGCAAAACACAAATATGGTTTAATAGGAGTAAAATTAATCAAACTACCTACTGATTGCCAATACACTGTTTCATTGACCATTGGTGAATCAGTGTTAGTTGAAAGTTTTGTCCCGACTTCCATAAGCATGGCAATTGGATTACAATCATGCATTCTAAATTTTTCTAACAAGGATGTTGCATATTTTTCTTGGAATACAAGAATTGTATAACCAAAATTGTAATACTACAAAAACTCTACACCTAAACAAAATTGAAGCATGCCTAGATCAGTCATTTCAAATACATAATAGATGTCAAATTTCACCTATTTAATCAAATCGTTGTTGCTTCGAGTGATGGCAAGATCATCAACATATACAATTAGAACCACTTTATTGTCACCAACTATTTTAACATAGAGAGTAGATTATGCATCACAACTTCTAAAACCAAACTCTCTAAGATATTTGTCTATTTTAAAGTACCAAGCTTGAGGACCCTATTTAAGTCCACAGGGCTTTACTAACCTGTAAAGTAGATGTTTTTTACCAGGAATCTGAAATTCATGTGGTTGTACCATATACACTTCTAAGTCTCCATTTAAAAAAGTATTGTTTATTTCCATCTGAAAAGCCTGCCAACCAAACTGAGCAGCGATAAATATAACCATTTTGAATGTTACCATTTTAGCTATAGGAGCAAATGTTTCTTCATAATCTACTCCCTCTTCTTGTGCATAACCTTTTGCAACAAGACAAGCTTTATATTTGTCTAAAGAACCATCTAATTTACATTTTACCTTATAAATCTATTTGCAACCAATGGATTTCTTACCTTGGGGTAGCTCAAACAAAACCCAAATACCATTCTTTATGAGTGCATCATACTCCACCTTCATGGCAAATTTTCATTCTTTCTTTTAGCATCCGCATAATTATTGGGTTCAAAATTTTGTGAAACAGTGGAATTGAGAGCAAAATTTACCTGCTCAGGATTTTGTACCACTTGTTTCCTTGATCTTGTGGATCTACCTTCGAAAGAAACTAAAAAATCATTTTGTCGAATATATTGCATTGTGATATAGTACCATTGTGGTCGTTTGTGTTGACTTGTGAAACCACCTGTTGTGCCACTAGGACCTTCCATGGAGCTAGATTGTTCTAGGGTTTGTCTTTTTAAGTCATGTTTCATTTTAATACAAGAACTTAATTCACATTCATCAGTAGGAATCCAAAAATTACTAGTATCTGTAGGTTTACCATCTTTTGAGAAATAAGAAATTTTCTCATCTATTTTGACATCTCTATGCACAATTACTTGATTTGAAGAGATATGTAGTACCCTATATGCTTTGAAATTTTCATTATAGCCAACAAACAAGTATTTTTTATTCTTTGCATCTAAAACGCTTCTTTTCACTTTAGGGATTAATGCAAAAGCAGTACAAACAAAAATACAAAAATCACTTACATCAAGTTTTCTTCTTGGCCATGCTTATTTCAGAGTAACATTTTGCACAACTTTACAAAGACTCATGTTCAGGGTGAACACTGCAATGTTAACAACTTCTGCCCAGTACCGAAAAGGTACAATCTTACTTTGCACCATACATTGTGCCATCTCCATGATAGTCTTGTTCCTCCTTTCCACTACTCCATTCTGTTGTGGAGTGTAAGCAGTTATATACTACATGTGTATACATTCCTTTGTACAGTATGCATTGAATTGCTTGGAGACATTCTCCACTATTGTCTGACCTAAAGGATTTAACCTTTTTATATGTATGAGTTTCAACCAATGTTTTTCATGCAACAAAATTAGAAAAACATTTTGATTTCTTCTTAAGTACACCCACATTTTTTGAGAAAAATCATCAACTATCAACAAGAAATAAAGGGACTCAGATACAATGTTAGTTTTCATAGGAGCATGAAGATCTGCATGTACCAAATCTAACACACATTTTGCCCTCCATGCTTTACCAGTAGGAAAAGATTGTTTGATTTGTTTACCCAATTGACATCATTCACAAACATCTTGATTTTCTTGATTAAATGAAAGTCCATTCACCATTTTAATTTTACTTAAGATATTTAAATACTGATAATTTAGATGACCATATCTCTCATGCTATAGAGTATTAAACTGCTCAATTGTTGCTAAAGCATATTGTTCTACTGATTTAGGATCTACAAATTCATATAGACCCCTTTCCCTTATAACAACAACAAGCTTATCATTGAATGTAGTGGCATTACATTTATTTCCTTCAAACTTAATTTCCAGTTGTTTGTTTTTGGTAATTTCACTAATGGACAAAAAGTTATTATTCATAACTAGTACATATTTGACATTAGTAAATATATATTTGTACTCATTGTTCAAAATGATTTTTACATCTCCACATCCCTTAATTTCATGTGTCCATCTGTCACCTAAGGAAACAGTTCCATTACTACTCTTATCTTCAATAAAGTTTACATACCAATCTCGGTGACACGTGTAGTGTCATGAAGCCCCTGAGTCAAAATACCAACTTTGTGACTCACATGATTGGTTTTGTATTGCTGCAAAAACAAACTCTGTAGATGCCTCTTCTTTTGCAATATTAACATGTCTAGATTTCTTATTTGAATTAAGCATATCATTTTTTCTCTTTCTACAATCTTTCTTAAAATACCCTAGTTGCTTGCAATAAAAACACTTCCATTTTGTTTTCTTGGAATCATTTACATTGTTCGTTGAAGAACCTTTGTTTGCCAACCATTTTCCCTTGGCTTTTGTCTTTGCCATAAAAGAATTTTTTGTCAATGTGGATGTTGAAGCTCTGTTCAAAGTCCAATGTTTGTGTCTCTACAATCACGTGTAATGACTCAACAAAGGAATTATATGAAGGTGGTAAATTATACATAACATGAGCAATGAGATCTTATTCATCTATAGGCTTTTCCACCATCTTCAACTGATCACAGATTTCTTTCAACTGTAACAAATACTCAGAAATGGATCCACCTTCATGTATCTTAATGGAAAATAGATTTTTCAAATACAATATTCTTCTAGCTTCAGAAACCTGATATTTGATCCTAAAATGTTACACAATTCTGGGTTGGTAGTAGCATTTCTAACTTCTGGTATGAAATTATCAGTTACAGAGAGTTTTAATGGCATTAAAACTTCACGATAGCATTTATCATAGTTATCAGGTTGTGCATCTAGTCTAGACTCTTTACCAAGTACAATTTGGTCAATATTCCGATACTCACAAATTGTAAGTATATTATGACTCCATAAACTAAAGTTTTTCCATGTCAATTTATGTGAATCTAGCAACAACAGATGTAAACTATTTTTATCTAGTTTTTCATAAAAACAATTAAATGTAAAACACTATAATGACTTTTACAAAAAATCTTTTTGTACATCGATTTTATCTTAAAACTAGACAACACTGCCAGTTTTCAACAAAAATATATTTATCGTTTGTGAGAAATTAAATTAATTATTTCTCTTAAAATTGCCTAAAAATCACTAAAACAATTAAATCTCAAGTTTTACAACTCCATTTGCAAAAATTTCTTTTGCATAAAAACAAGAACATCAAACCGGACAATGTGTCAAAATTTTGAAGCTTTTTGGCTTACGATTTTTTCCTCTAATTGAATTAACCATGTCTTTTTCAAGCTAGTTTTAGACTAAAATTAAATTTTCTAAGATTTAAAATGATTGAGCAATTTAATAAATCATAAAAACCTATATTCAACTATTTTGAAAACATAGGATAAAACTTCCATAAAAAAATTGGTCAATCAAGATGAACCTATGTATGCAAAGAAGAATGGGACTATGTTTGGCTTTGGCATCCTCTACTCATCCAAACAGCAGTAAATTGATTGATTTCAGACTGATTTTGTGGCAATTTGAAGTGCCACATAAACCTGCTACACCTCCCATTTCAGAAAATGCCTCTTTGGCAACAAGAACACCTCCTGATCAAGGACGTCTCCTTCTGAGCTGATCTAAACAGCAACAGGTTTGTTTTTTTCTGACTCCAAGCAGCAAAAATTGCTCCGAATGCACTCTCCCTTGGGATGCCACCTTCACCTGAAAAGTCTCTCTCACCAAAAACTCTTTCCTTTCACAAAAATGCCTTCAAATAGTTCTTTCAATCAGCTAAAAAGCTTTCAAACATGCTACCTTGCTTCTGGTCTTCTCTTTCCTCTCACCATGTCCTTTGCTTATAGAGGTTTCTTCTCAAAAAATCTTCACCGTGTCTTCTTCCTCCCTAACAAGATTTCCTCCTAGGCTCATGGACCATGAACTCTGATTACCATGTAAAATAGATTAACACACGATTAAACAAAGAATACATGATTTTTTATTCCCCAAGGAGATTGTAATGCCCCAAATGGGACGATTTCATACAAAAGGGGTTTTCCCCTAAATCCCAAAACTCTGAAAATGAAATCAGCAAACCCTAGTTTGCAAAATAAGCTCAAAAACCCTTGTCAAGCCCTAGAAACCCTAAACGCCACAATAATAGGGTTTTGTAGATATTTTCAACTAATAACTTGTCTCAAAATTAACTAAATACTTGCATAAATAATCAAAAAATTAAATGCACAAAACAAGTACCTTTTTGCCAAATTATTGAAGCTCAAATGCCACTTTATGATGTCTGGAAAATATGATTTAATTTCAAAAATACAACTATTGTTCTAAATATTTTTCCACTTCAAACCCTTGCCAAAAATCTGCTTTCAACAAATATTATTTCTTACGAATACCTGAAAACTTCAAAAATTTATAACTCCCTCAATATTTGAAATTATGATGCAAACAAGAGCTCAAAGTAATCATAAAAATAATGAATAATGACTATCAAATAAAAATAATTTCAGAATTTTCATTCCATAAAAAGGTCACCAAAAGTTGCTCCGAAATTCTAAATACCCTAGTTTCTTGTCAAAAATAATTAATTAATAATCGTCCCATTTCCAGGGCAAGAACAAGATCTCTTTAGCAAAGGTGTTGTCAAAAGACACATTTTTTAGATTGATCAACACCAAATAGCGAACTTCTATTAGGAATGTATCCCAATAGTTTCTTCAAACATAAAAAACAATTATCAAAATTCAACATATCTTCAATTGTGATCTTCACCTTGTATTTGTACCTTCCAAAAGGAGGTGAACCACTTTGGGGAGGTAAAATACCTCATAAGCCTCACTTGCCCTTTTTAGAATATATTTTCATTTTTTTGCTTTAGCTCCCAAGCCGACATTCCTTTTAATTTCACTTTAGGTCTTTTTGAATTAATTAAATAACTTGCCTTAATAAATTAGTAATTAAAATTACTTTTTATAATTAGGTCCTTAAATAATTAATTAAATTGCTCTAAAGAGTGATAAAAATCACTTTTCAAGCAATTTATTAATTATAAAGTCCCTTAGAATAATCATTAAAATTACCTTAATTTTTCAAATAGTTAAAGCCACTTTCCGGTAATTCGAATAATTATCCAAAATAGTTCTATTTTAATAATTAATTGTCTTATATTTTTGAGTGATTAAAATCACTATTCGAGCAATTTTATTAATTATTAAAATTATATGAAAGAGGACATCACACAGATAGCCTATTAAATAGGCTCATAGCAAGCTCTTATGAAAAAGGAGGTGGGCACAACGGTTAATGTAAAATAGACTTACACGAGTAACAACATGACAAGTGGCTATAAAACCACAACAAAAAGATACAAGAAGATATTAAGCTTTAAATAAGTTTATACAAACAATTATTCTAATAAATTTAATGAACTAAAGATTACTAGTAGTTGGAATCTTAGTAATGTTGATCGGTCTAGTGTAGATCCTAGGGTGGAATTAAGAAAGAATGTGAGATGGAGTGTTTTGTCCCCTGGTTGAGTGAAATTGAACTTCGATGGGGCCTAGAAAGGCAATCCAGGATTAGCTAGAGGGGGGGCATTCTTCAAAATAATAAGGGGGGACTAATAACAACTTATGCAGGGAACATGGGAATTCAAACTAACCATCGGGCTGAAGCTTTGGCATCACTCTGGGGAATTCAGTTGGCAAAATAGATAGGAATGGAACAACTAATAGTTAAAGGTGATTCCCTAAATATAATCGATTGTTTGTCTAAGAAATAATAATCTCATTTAAGAATGTTTGTATTCAACATATATACAAGGGAACCAAATTGTTGACTGGTTTGCAAATGTGGGAGTGGTTTATCACAATTTCAATAAATGGGAAAGAAAGGAGGACATGTCCGATGTTATTTTACAAAAGATTCAAAGGGAGGTTATTAGTCACAAGTAATATGGACTTTTGCAATAACAATAGAAGGAAAGCTGTCCACAGTAATCCTAAAGTGAGGTCCTTGGGAAGTATGGCTTGTAATCATATTATTGATAAGGATGGTCATTTGAATGCCTTAATGAGTAATCATGATAATATGGATCCCCGTATCATTATGGCGCGAATGATGCCTAGGTGGTTCAAGTTATGGGTGTCTTTATTGCCTAGTATGTTCACTTGAGAGGACCCTGTAAGGAGAACCCCCAAGCTGAGAAGAGATCAAATTATGGGAGGAGACTTGTGTAGAGTGGAGCCATCCTTGACGAATTCCTTGAAGAAGACTGAACTATGGGGAGTATCGTGGGAAGGAAGTTTTTCCAATTTTATTCAAAGGATTCAAGGCTACAATCCACATATCTCGGTCGAATTTTCCAAGAGTTGGGATAATAGAGTGGTTCAAATGTGAGGTGTATGCATGGAAATTTCGGAGGAGATTATTGGCCATGTGACTGGTATGAATAAATATGGTTTAAAATATTACAAGTCTATGAACAGAGATAAGGAGAATAAGGCAATTTTTCTAAAGGGGGAGGAGCAACTCATTGAGTTTCAAGGGGGTTATCTTCGGGACTCGTTCCCTTATCCTTTTGATGAAGTGATCAAGCAAGTAATGAAATTCATTACACTCGATTGAAGGTATAAAACTATGTTTGCATACCACTTTGTTTTCTTAAATCACTTCAGACACCATATTTCCATGAATTTGCCTTTTTACATTTTGCTTTGTCTGGAAAATTCTATTAAAGAAGTCCAAATGGGTAAAAGGGATTTTCCTCTGCATCAAGCAGTTATATTCCTTTTGTTCAATTTTGCTAAGTCCTAGAAGGGGGGACCTGTTCCAGGCTTGAAATTGTTGCATACGGAGGTTGGAATGCCAAAAATATTAGTTTGAGAAGTGGGGATAAAGGGAAACAGTCCCAAACAACAAATACTAGGATGTTTGAGAAAGAGAACGAAAATGCAAAGACAGGGTTTGGTAAAGACTCGAATAGAGTCGAGGACAATACCACATTCTCTGTAGAGAAGATGGACGAAGTAGTTGCAGGTCTCCATTTGTTGAAAGGTCGGAGCCCTGAAATCAAGCAAAAAGGATTGGTTGAGGCAAAGTTTAAAGGTAAAAGGAAGGTGAATGATGAGTTTGATGAGTTTGTGGTAGATGGCAATAGCCATGATAAAATGAAGTCCATAATTGACAATCTGGAGCTTCATAAGGGTGTCATCAGGCGGTTCATGAAGGATAATAAACTAATGAAGGAATCCCTTAACATCCTAAAGATGCAAGCCAATGATAAAAAAGAACATAGGGAGCCTGGTTCAATTCAGTAAGGTAGCAATCAACAATTGTTTTAACAGCTTGATCAATCTTAAGCAAGTTCTCAAGAGGAAACAAGCGGAATATGGACCAAGCAAATCAGGCAAGAAGGCCAAAGTTGTTGCTAAAAAAAAAAGGAAGAAGACCTAGAAATGAAAGGTATGGAGCATATGGAAACAATGATGAAGCACGTGGTTGATACTTGGAATGATGTCCTTATTGGGCTTTCTAATTAAGTGGTTGGTTTTTGAATGTTGATCTTTGTTTGTTTAGTTGGTTAGAGGTGGTTTAGTCGTTGGATTGTTGTTCTCATTGTATTAAAAAATGTGGGTACCCACGGAAATCCTACAAAAATTTTACAAATGGTTAGACGTTGTAGAAAACCGCAGGTGGGTAGGGACCCAAAACTCGCAGTTACCAGCGAGTAACTAACCACAATTACTCACTGGTAACGGCAGGTTTTGGATCCCTACCCACCCGCGACCTGGGTAACACTAAAACAGAAGTGGACTCAAAGAAAATAAACGTCATTTACCCCCATTAATTAGAATCGCGATTTTCGTTGCATCTGCATCGAGTTGGGTTTGCGTCAAGTAGGGTTTGGTCAATTTATAGTGTACATTTTGTAGCAGGGTTGCTATAACATATAGATTTGAGTCGGGATTGTGTTGGTTATTTATCATAAGAGGTTTGCGTCAAGTAGGGTGTGGTCGGTTTACAGTGTATATTTTGTAGCAGGGTTACTATAACATATAGATTTGAGTCGAAATTGTCTTGGTTATTAATCAGAAGTTACCACGATCCACTTCTATCACATAATACCAAAGATTCATAATTTTGAATCAAAATATTGTGCCCATTATTTATAAAATTGAAGTTGCTCCAGGTGCTTCATGCTTTCATAAAAGGAGTCGTCCTGACTCCCGGCTATTGGAGAAAACATAACATAAGCTTTTGAATTTGGCCCATACAATGGCACGCTACTAGTAAATCAATTCTGATAGAACAATCCACAAGCACAATTACTTATAGGTCCTTACTTTCATACCATTTTTATTAGGATACCTCGATGTGTTCTTGTTTTTTCTCTTGCCAAAATTGTTTTATAGAGAACATTTCTAACAAATCATGAAGCATATCAAATATATTGTATCTTCATTTAACAATCAGTGGCACGCAGCCCTTGTTTCAATTAATCCTTGAGATTCTATGACATAATGTTTTGAAAAATAAATCTGGGAAAACTTAACTCTTTTTTTTTTGTTTAAAATTAAGCATTGTACTCTTATTTTCTCAAAAACTACTATAAAATATACTTATGACTCTGAATTATGTGTTCTCTTAGTTTCTCTACATTCGTTTCATTTTCTTATGTATTTTATGAATTTATATTTTTTTAAAGTAGCGATAAAAGTGTCGAATAATTACCGAGCCCGAGTATGTGTCACAATTTTTGGTTGTTGAGTAACCACGGTTTCCAAGCTTTTCTACTACGGTTGTTTTGTTGATGTTGATTTGTTGTTGTTGCCTTTTGTGGGCAGGCCATTAGGTTCTTATCTAGCTGCTATGGCTGGTCTGTTGGTCTTTTGTAATAGGGTGGGGTCCTTGTAAAAAACCACCCTTTACTAATAATTAAAAAAACAAATCAACCACCTATTGTTTCTTGTACCTACCCACCACCTATTATTTTTTGCACCAATCACCACCTATTCCCTTTTTGACAACTTGCTTGGGTAGCAGGGTTGCGCCAACTTGAATTTCAAGTAGACATTTTAGGGTGATGTATGATGATCCCTAGCAGGCAACTTGATCATGCATGTTGGAGACCATTTCTCATTTGCAACTATTGAAGCATCTCCATTTGACACACAAGGAAGAAGAGGCACGCAAACCTTCTTTCATCGCCTTCCAATTTGTGCCTCAGAAGAAGAGGAAATTGACCCTTCTCCCCTCATCTTCAAGTTTGCTCGAGGTGAAGAAAGGGGTGTTGACCCTTCTCCTTGCAATTTCACATTTTGTGTTGGGCGAATAAAGTGTTACCAAGCCTTCTCCCTGCAACGTCATATTTCATTAAGGGTGGAGACATGGCAATTGAACCTTTGCCCCCATAACTTCTCGTACCATTGTCGGTGGAGAAAAGACAATCAAACCTTTTTCGCCACAACTTTACATTTCATGTCAAGAGGAGAAGGTCAACCAAAGCATCACCCCACAACTCTAATTTGGCTCCAAGAAGAGAGAATAGTCAAGCTTTCTCTCCACAACACAAATTTTATGTCAGGGAAAGAAAGGACAAATCCCTATAAATGACCAAAATTTCACCATACAAATTTTAGTCATCCACCTAATTTAATCTCAAAATTTTGGTCTGAACCAACAATTTTAATCTATACAATTCTACTAACTTTCCAGTAGCTTTTCATGCTTTGTTATGCTCTATACTTTATTCCAAGGCCTCTGACAAGCCGTGGGTCAAAAAGGATTACTAAATCCATGTCATATTCATCTTTTTCTCTGTCATTAATTTTTGTCTTATCTAAAATTTATAATTGTTAAAAAAAATATATAGATATATATGTTTAATGTGATGTATTTCATTTACTTCAGTTCCATTTACATTATGATTTTATTAAATTTTGCTCTAAGAACATATATTAACTATCTTTGTGCATGTGATTGTAGGGTGGTCACCTACACTAAAAAAAGGCAAACAAGCAGAGGAAGGGGGCAATTCATTGAACAGAGCATGGTGAGAGTGAAATCGAACACACACCACTTGTAGATTCATGTTTGCATTGCTTTTTAGATTCGAAGCTACAATTTGTGTTTGGTCACTTGGCATGTGAAATAGTTTGATTTGCATTGTTTGATAGTGTGATCTAAAATAATTACAAAAAAAAAATTGTTTGATGTTACTCATTTTGGTTTTTGTTTATAAGATGGTGAAAGTGTTTTTTTTGTAATCTAGTTGGGGTGAGGGACCGGGAGAGCGGGCAAGGGAGGGAGAGACCTAGCCTGGAAGACCTTAGAATGATAGGAATCTCATCGAATCTTAAGGTGTCTTGTTAAAATTCCCCAACATAGTGAAAGGAGTTAGATTATGGTGCCAACTATTTTGTAAATTATTCCAAGTCCTAACTTGTCTCCTTCCTTGACACTACTACGAGTTTTTTATTGCTCCACAATCGTCTAACGACCTAAGGTCTATATATATTTATTGTGAATCAAAATGTGAAACAATAAATAAGAATATCTTCTTTTCTTTTCCTTCCTCTTTCTCCATTTGTCTTGAAACAAAATTAGATTTGGAAGAGAATATTGGTTATTTAAAATTGATGTGTGAAAGAAAAATTACCAAGTTTGAATCCATCATACACATTAATAAATGGATATATATAGAGAGAGAGAAACAAGTATATGTGTGTACATATATATAAAATAATGATTTTTTTAAAAAATCATTTAATTATATTATATAATCAAAATAAATAAATACATATAATTTGTTTATAATACAAAATATATAGTTAATAGTTGTTTTGATTAAATAAAATCTAGATTTAAAAAAAAATGTTGGAGGAGGATGGGGGGCGACTGTTCCGACCCCAAGCCCCCTCCCATTAAGGGGTTAGGCCAACGTGGCCACCCCTACTTCCCCACACTTTTGTGGTGGCCACGACCAAGGCCCTGTGCAACCTAGTCAAGTTTGCTATGTTGCAAATCAAATAAAAAATAAAATAATAATAATTGATAATTGATAATAAATAATAAAGAAATTTGAATATACACACACAACTATTTAGGGTTATATATATATTGTTATATTTTATGTATATACACCACCTCACATCTCGATTTCTCTCTAAATTGAAAAAATTGTTTGATCCATGGATTATTCTGGTTGATAGTTGATTAACTATTGTTTTATTAAGCTTTATGTCATATGCTAATTATGGGACAGTTATATGTTGTTTAATTTACATGATTAATTAGCTATGAGTTAGTTGTACTTTTATGTTTTGTACATTATGATCATGTTAATTAGTTTATAGAGCAATATTCTATGTATATATTTATTTTTTGGGCTAACTACCTTCATTGTTGTGAAGTAGAAACATGACAGATCCATCCCTCGGAGTGTGACAGAGGAAGAGCATCATCGAAGAGGGTGGTGTAGATGAAGACGTTGGAGGACGACAGAGAGAGAAAACAGAAACCCATGCACACACCACAGTAGTATATCATGTTTTGTGATAAATTGCTTGAGTTAAATAGTTGTAACATGTTTTGTGTTACTTTCATTTAGTGATTGTTCATATGTTTTCTAGTGTGATATTTGTTGATGTTGATGATCGTGTTGATTTGTTTGAGTGATTTCACTAATCTTGTTGTCATGCGTAGATTATCTTGTATGATGTTATTACTTAATATAATGTGTGAATCCATAAATGTTTTACTTGCCTCACTGCTTTATCTGGTATAGTTGTGTAGTATAACGATGTGATGTTATATATGCATTGCTATAGTAAGTTGTAGACGGATTCTATTGTTATTTGATTTGTAGGATTAAGGTGATAATAATAATTAGTAGATTATTATTATAATAAATATATATCCTAATGTCAAAAAGATATCAATAGTATTATTTGAAAATGTCATTATAATTGATTTACTGTTGACCGAGGGTTTAATATTTATAATATATTAAACAATGATTATATTGTTAAATGATTAGGGGAAATCATTGTGTTTTGCAAAGTGTTTATTACTAATAAGTGAGAGTCAATAAATTATTTAGTTGACCTATTAAACTAACCACTAGTTAGAAGGTCGAATGCTTTTGTAATGGTAATTATGTTAAATGGACTTATATTTTTGTCGATGGTCGACATTGCATGGAAAGATAGTTATTATGACTTGTCATTTAGTCAATTTGTGAAGACTAGTCGACATACCTTTGAATTATACAATGATCAAGACTTTCATATAATCGATGGCTTTTTGAAATCAATGTTGACATACATAGTTCGAAGTTGGTAATATAAAGTTAGTTTATTTTGATTATGAGGGAACATTCAAGATTATTAAGGTTAACTTGGCTTGGAATGTGTGTTAAACATACCAACCGAGAAATAGCTCTATTGGTTTGCATGGGAAACACCTAGTTGACTGCTAGTTGGTTAATCATGTTAGAATAATTGGAGAGTTTTGTGGCATGCTATGAGCATGCAGATGGATAAAATGATGAAGAGGAGACCATGGAGGGCACGGTTGGCCTATAGGGGTTTTGAAGAGAAAATTCAAGCTAACAAAAAAAGGAGAACTCAAATCATTGCATTGTCTTGGGAGATTGTGTAACCATGTCAGTTTGTTTTAAGATTTCTATGTTTTGATATGGATTCTAGTAATAAAATCATGAAGGGTTTAGTTTATATGATTAAAAACTGTTAAATGGACTAAATGATGGGCCCTGTGGATGGCTTGGACATCCACAGAACCCATCTTATAACTCAAAAACTTGGTAAACGGCCATAGTTATGAACTCTTGCTTTGCACACTAGGATTTTTCTGCACAAACCCTATAAGGGACGGATTATTTTTCTGTTGTGTCCAAATTTGTAATATGGGTAACTGTTTAAATGAATTATGTGTATAGTGGGTATCGCTAAAACCCCTAGGCAAAGAAAATGGGTTTATAATTATTTTAACAGAGTATATTTATATGTTTTTGATGGAGATATCCTTTAGTTAATTGTTCTAAGGATACGGGGCATTGGTTAACTAAACCTAAAATTAGGTAGGAGGTAAATACAATCAGTTTAATTATGGCTACAAGGGCCAACTGTGTATTGAACTTGTTTCATTGTATAAAAATAGAAATTGGGTTATTTTCTTTATTCGTTTATCTTGTGTGTATATATATATACATATATGCAGTGGATGTGTATATACACCCTACAAGACCTTGACGACCTGAAGTATATATCCACACCAATGTATATACATAAATATATATAACAATATATATATATAGGGACTTGCAAGATGATGACTATGAGTTAAATAAGGTTGTAAATAGTATGAAAGTCGACTGGTTATTACAAATGGTTGAATTCTATATGTAGTCGATTAATAAATTAATGTGTGTGTGTGTGTGTGTGTGTGTGTGTGTGTGTGTGTAGTGACTGTTTAAACGAAATGCATTTGGATGTATAGATAAAGGATTGTATATTTATAATGATTGTATAACGATATTCATTGGGATTTATAGAAACGGATTGTTGTGTGGCAATGAAATAGATTGGGGAAAATAGAAATTATGAGGTCAAAGATTGGTAATTTGTATGAATATGTATGCAGTTACCATTCGACTATGTCGAACATTTGACTGATTATGATATTTTATATGCATTTTATTGTGTATAAAAAGATAATATTTAAGTTTATAAATAGGTGCCTTAAGTCTTGGTCTGAACCATAGACTTAACATGCAACGAATAGATATAATGTATTGACTATTTATTTCAAATTAAAAGGAATTAGAAAAGCCGTGATAGTTGTGCTCGAATTCATAACCAGTTATGTTTTTACAATTCTAAACATATTTTAGTCGAACCACTAAAGTATGAATTGTTTGCTTATGAGATTTTACATGAATGTGTTTTGTTATGATTAATGATAATCTAAAAGATGAGAACAGTTTACTTTTTGCACACTTTGAACGATTATTGAATGGATTATTAATCTAAAACACTGTGTTTATAATGTATGCAATATACATATGATGTGACAATCATATAGTAAATCTGAAAATATATTCCGAATAGAGATGTTTATACGTTGTTCAATATTTGCAACCAGTATTTTACATAACAAGGAATTATAGGTGTGTGTTATGTGTTTGATGATTGGTTGAAGCTTTAAATTTAAGGAATATAAATGCTAAATATAGATCTTTTGAAGTTGGTTAAAGATTGGATTTTTCTTATATTTGGAAAATATGAACAAGAAATAAGTTGTGTTTAATATTTGAAAAGTTGAGGAAATAACTTTTAAAGTTACATAGTGATATTTAGTAACTTGTACTCTAGATATGATTCTTGCTTGGATGGCAAGTTTCTATTTAGGATTGTATATTGATTATATTTATTACTCTGTAATAAATTAGAGGATCTTAGATTCATTGCATTTCATTTGATGAACTAAATGAATGTAAATGATATTTTTGTACTTAGCATATTTTTATATGCTAATAGGAAATATTTTGTTAGAATCTATTGGTTTTTATATTTTATATAATTAACCAAATCTCGCATTTATGACACTAAATAAGCAATGTGACGGGTTCCACTGGCTTAATTAGCACCATCAATGCAAAATGAAGTGTAATATGATTAAGTGATGTGTATAAAATCCACTGATCCTAGAGATCATTAATTATTAAAAATTTTGACCTAAGTAATGTTTATAGTTAAACATTATAATTTCATGTGTTGATATAGTTTTCATATTTGTGTGATATCATGTTAGAACGGATTTTTTTATGATACATATTATGTATTAGATATCTACTACACACGGGTTCTGGGTTGTCACTATGGATTCCCGCACCGTCATTATCTATCCATTCGTGAAAAGAGGGCCATCCCCTTGTTGGGAGATAGTGCGGAGAATATATGGTCCATGGTTGGTGTGGAAAAGCATTCGGATAATGCTCTCCCTCACAGCTGGAGTACTACACTTGAGATTACAGATTGATACTTGAGTCGTGGAGACTCTTGAATCATGGAGACTCATGCTCCGTGGAAATTTGTATCATGTATTATTATTTGAAATATTATGTATTGTTGAAAACTGTAATATTTACTCATTGTACTTCTACAGCAGTGGTTGTAATTTTGTATCAGTGGTAGCTGAATTTTTACTATTTTATTTATGATAAGATGCAGTATTTATTGTTTAATGAGCATTGTTCATGATTTTTATATTTGTTTATGGTGACCCTTAGATAAGTGGATTAGCTATAAACTTTGTGGTTAACTAAATGAATGCAATTCGTTAATGATCACTAATTAGATTTCTCGTAATGAAATCTATAAGATGAATTTGTGTAATTAATTTTTTTTTTTAACTACTAACCCAATGGAGTTGTTACATTGTGGTATTAGAGCTAAGGCTCAAACTCTAGGACTTAATGTGTCTACTAATGCAAACTTATTCTCCTGTTAATCAGAAAGAACAATGGTGCGTGCTAGACCAGAAGGTGAGGGTACTTCAAATACCAAACCCCCTTTTGATCCAACTTAATTTGTTGTTGAGCACACTGCGAAATTGGACCAAATCCTTGTGACCATGCAAGAAACTAGGGACCGAATCGCAGCCCTAGAACAGAAAGTGCATGGCCATGAAAAGAAAAATGCTCAAGAGGAACCTAAATAGCAAAGGTATGATGAAGTGCCACAAGATGCGCGAGCTCAAGTAGCTACAGAGTTGGCACGGGATATGAAAAGGGTAAATCCACCCAAGTTCGATAGAACTGTATTGAGAGATGGAGCTAAAACGTGGCTAACAAAAATAGAGAAATATTTCGAGATTCGAAATTATTCTGAAGTTACGAAAGCAATCTAGGGAGCTTATCAACTTGTTGGTGAAGCAACAACTTAATGGACAAATAAGAAGCTCGAGATGAACCTCAACTCAACCACCACCACTTTGGAACAGTTTGTAACATTGTTTAGGTCACGATGGCTTCCACAACTGTACTTCGATCAAAAGCTTACAGATTTTCAAAATTTTAAGCAAGGGGACTTATCAATGAATGAATATTGGGAGCAATTCACCAAGCTCCTTAAGTATGTACCTCAATATCAGGTGGATGAGAGGCTCAAGATCAAAAAATTCATCATAGGATTGAAACCTCAAATTGGTTGTGAAGTAAATATGCATGGTTCATCTATCATGGATCAAGTGTTCGAGAAGGAGGTCAAGCAGAAGCAAAAACAGAAACTGAAATCTCTTGTCCAAGTCAGAGACAAGTTCAAAAAGAAGTTTGGAAGTTCTAAACCAACCTTCAAAAAGAACTAGAAACAGAGGAGTGGAGACTCCAAGTGTTAGTTCAAGAATCAGAACGCCAAATTCAATAGTGGTTCAAGGAACAGAAAAACTGGTAAGGATTTCAAGGGTGGTTTCAAGGGAAACCAACAGTCTGACAAGAAAGGACCAATTGGAGGTTGCTTCATATGTGGAGGTGACCATTATGCTCGAGAATGTCCTCAGGAGAAGTCGAAGAACAAAAGTTCTGCTTCTCAGCAAGGTATGTTCCAACAATGAATTCATGCAATGGTTGATAATCGTCACGCTGAGTATCAAGCTTCGCCTATAAAACTGTTAGGGATTTTGTTCGATCATCCAGTTTCTATTTTAATTAATACGGAATCTACAAAATGTTTCGTTGATCCTATAATGCTTAGTAAATTGTCTAGAAAAGTTGGAGTTATGACAAATGCATGGTCAGTAAGGTACGAAAATGAGTCAAAGGTCAAAGTTGACAAGTGTTTAGTCAAAGTTGAGATTATGTTACTTGAATTCACTACAGTAGTGGATCTTTTTGTAGCGCCTTTGGAGTCATATGATATGATCCTAGAAGTCAATTAGCTTGCGAAACATAAAGCCAAGGTTGACTATTATCTAAAGAAGGTTGAGTGTCAAGATGATTTTGAAAATCAGACATTACTTCAAGGTGAGAGAAGGGAGTTGAAGCTAAGGCAGATTTTTGCAATTCAACTCAAGAAAGCTCAAAGGAAGGGATGTCAAGCATTTATCGTTAAGATAAATGAGATGGAATAATTTAAGGATCCATCTATCGAGAGTTATCCTTTTCTAAGGAACTTTCAAAATGTATTTCCCCGAGGAATTACCTAGATTGCCACCCAAGCACGAGTTTGATTTCTTGATTGATATCATACCTAGATTGAAACCACAGTCTAAGACGCTGTACAGAATGACAACCAATGAATTGGTTGAGTTAAAGGCACAACTTCAGGGGTTGTTGAAAGGGTTGATTCGACCAAGTGTGTCACCTTGGAGTGCACCAATTGTTTTTGCCAAGAAGGATGGTACTCTTCTCTTGTGTATAGATTACAGGATGTTGAATAAAACAACGATCAAGAACAGATATACGTTGTCACGCATTGATGATCTTTTTGATCAAATGCGATGGGCAACAGTCTTTTCTAGAATTTATCTTAATACAAGGTATCATCAATTGAGAATTTGTGAGGATATTCTGAAAACAGCATTTAGAACTCAATATGGGCACTACGAGACTACAGTGTTACCATTTGGATTGACAAACGCTCCAGCAGCATTTATGAATGTTCAGAAATTATCTGGATTGTTTTGTTTTGGCCTTTGTTGATGACATCCTCATTTATTCCAAGGATGAGGAAGAGCACCTACAACATCTGGGACTGGTTTTGCAACATTTGCGAAAGCACGAGTTGTATGGGAAGTTGTTTAAATGTGCATTTTTCCAAAAGAAAGTGCAGTATTTGGGACATTATCTCTGTAGATGGTATTTCAATGGATCCGACAAAGATAAGAGCCATAATGGAATGGCCAACACCTAAGAATGTTCTCAAGGTAAGAAGTTTCATGGGATTAGCAAGCTCTACAGGAAATTCGTTCCGAATTTCTCTAAGATAGCTAATCCAATTACCTCTCTTCAGCAGAAGAATCAGAGTTTTGTCTGGACAGATAAGTGTGAGATAGCTTTTCAAGAACTGAAAAGAAGGCTTACTTCAACACCAGTGCTAAGAGTTCCCGATGCATCTGCGAATGGACTTAAAGTTCTTATGCAAGATGGCTCAATGGTAGCCTGAGTCCAAGAAACTGAAGCCATATGAGGTGAATTATGTCCTTCGTGACCTAGAACTTGTGGCAATTGTGCATGCTTTGCAAGTTTAGAGGCATTCTCTGTTGGGAAAACCATTTGAGCTCAAGAATGATAACTTGGGACTCAAGTACATCTTCACCCTACTGAACCTGAATGCTCGTCAAAGACGATGGTTAGAGTTCTTATCTAATTATGATTTTGATATTAATTATATCAAAGGCAAGGGGAACAGTGTAGTTGATGGTCTAAGCCGGAGAAGGTATATAGCAGTCATGGCTACTATCAAAAGTACTTTCCAAGATCAGATAATCAAATTCTCGCCAAGAAATGAA
The DNA here is from genome assembly GCA_037957365.1 of Torreya grandis. Taxonomy (NCBI): domain Eukaryota; kingdom Viridiplantae; phylum Streptophyta; class Pinopsida; order Cupressales; family Taxaceae; genus Torreya; species Torreya grandis. The sequence continues at coordinate 1,721,035 of JARHVA010001917.1, read as the reverse complement.
TTTTATGATCAGGTCAGTAAAGCATTGTCTGAAAATGCTCAAAATCCTAAGTATAAGGAATTCAAGATAGAGAGTGATGGTCTTTTACGGTACAACGATAGGATGTATGTGCCTGATAAAGAGATTCTAAAGAACACAGTGCTAAAAGAATTGCATAATGCCCCATATTTAGGACTTCCAAGAGTAACCAAGCTCATGGCTGAGCTCAGACCACTCTATTTCTGGAAAGAAATCAAGAAAAAAGCAACAAATTTTGTATCATTCTCTGAAATGTCGTGCGAAAGTTGAACATGTGTATCTGAACTGGATTGCTATATCCACACGATATACCGGAATGGAAGTGGCAGGGGATTAGCATGGACTTTGTCCAAGGGTTGCCGTTATCACAGAACCGACATGTTATGATTTTGGTGGTAGTTGACAAACTAATTGTTGGTTCACAATTGTACACCCCTAACATTCAATCTTGCATTCTTGAAAAGAATGGTAAACTGAAATGAGAAACCACTGAATATGTCGTTATGGCCAAGGAAGGGTTTAACATCGAAAAAGGACTAAATGAAGGAAATCACTGGGAAGCACCTATAGAGGGTATGGTTAATTCCCTGGTACTTTTGGCTCTGCCTAAACCAAGATGAGAGAACCTACTGAGGTAGCTTGCTCACATGGAGTTTAACAATTCAATCTTCATGAGGATCATAGTTACAAAATTGGAAATATGACCAAAGCAAACCAGACATATACACATTACCCGTGGAGGGTTGTCACACAAAATGCACAAATGTTTTATGTCATACACAAGCCACTAAAGACAGATGATGATTGCGATTTCTATTTTGTAAAATATTTGACAACAGGGGTCAAATGAAAAAAATGCAGTGCTAGGATTTCAAGCACAAACTACAAGCACATTTCAAGTACATAAGATCTCATGTGTCTACAAAGCAAATAACACTAATGATATGCAAACGGCTTGTTATCTGTAAGTTTCAAATAGAATGAAACCATATTTGTCTGAATGATAGATAAAGATTTGGACGGCTAGTAAGTGAGCACGGAGGAGTTCACAAGATAGCTATATACTACCTTCATTAACAAATGTTGTTCAGTCTAATGGACAAATGCTTCTCAAAAGATTATAAGCAATACTGCAAATCGCCCTTCAATAACTCCCTCCAACTGAATTCATGAGCCCAGGACTACCCTTAACAAGGCTATCAATGCTCTGTTTTCAAATCTCGAACTAGAAAGGATTTTATATTCTGATTGCAAACCCGAGATGACTACCATAAAGAAGAATACATCAGACAACCAATCTACCGAACATGTAAGACAAAACATTGTACTTCAACAACAAGAAGGAACGATAAACCATGACAAATTTCATCTAACAACTGAATCAAAACTGAATACAATGTCTTGAAAATTATATAACAGAGCACTATGCGAAACAATTCTATAACAAGGGAAACATCTTGAATGTTCTCAAAGCTTGCCAATGATTTTATAACAAAAATCAATTTGGCACCAGAAAATCACACAAGCACTCTCCAAGCTGTAGCTTCAAACTCAAAAATTTAACCGACCCTTGTAAAGGGACATACCCCCTTTACTTATACAATTCTAGTTATGCCTAACATATTCCTAAACATGCTCTAGCTAGAAAATTCTTTCGCGAGCCTAGAATCTGTTCAATGGTGTAACAAATATGATTCCTCGGATTATGCTCGTGCCTGTGTGATGATGACAAACTCATTACTCCACTACGGTGGAATATTTTCAATTATATACGTGGATATCATTCCTACAAGGGACAAAACAAACCTTTGTCCACTTGCGCAACAAACAAAGATGTCCCTTTCTCAAACAAAACAACAAAACAAAACAACTTCGAAAGGGACGTGCCACTAACGGGCAAGGTACAACGGTTTCCCAACGGGAAACGAGAAAAGAGGAAACAAAAAAGAGAGAAGAAAAGAAGGGAGGAACGACATAACGCCAACTCAAAAGAAACATAAATATTTGGTCATGTTGCAAAATCAATGTTGATGACCGAGTCCTTTGCTAACCTGTTTTTGTATGCAGTATACCCTTCAATTATGGTGGCAAGAATCCTTTGGTTCGGGCTTGCTTGGTATTTGAATTTGGCGCTATATTCCTCAAGCCAACTTGCGACCTTTTGGAGCACTACCTGCTTTTTCCCAACTAATGCTTTTAACTAGTCACAAGACTTTTCAAGTGATACCAGCGCTCTAATCTTTTGGATATTGAAGGCTCCGTGAGGTGCATCAATGAGGCTTTTCAGGGCAATATCTAATGCCTCCTCCGTCATGTCACATGCACCGTCAAGGTTCACCATCTGCCTCATGGCGGCTTCAATCTCCTTTGCATTTGAGAGAGACTGCTTTTATCCCTTTAAATCAAAAACGCCCTCCTTAAGCAACACCAACCGATGCTTAATCGCTAGCTGATATTCTCTGGGTTGCATGCGATCATCCAAGGAGATGATATTTCCTGCTATTAAAGTGTCAACGCCCATATTACAAATCTCATCCAACTTCGGCCTGAGGTTCTCCCAATTCTTGATCTCTGCATCGTAAATGAACATCTAGGAATCACATTCTCCTTGTTTATATAGTATGTCATCTAGACATTCTAGCATCGAGCGGATTAATTCTTTGGCTCGGGTGGTCAAATCCTTTTGCCAATCTTCTGTGGCCCTACCTCTGGTTTTCAAGTCCTCACGGCGGCCAAAATCAAGTGCACCTAAGGAAATTATAGGAGCATCTAGGGCCTTGCTCGTAGTTGGGGTTACTACCTTGGGCTCACTCAGTAGCTTTTGCAAGTACTGAATCATGCCCTGGTTCTACGCTTTCAGCTCCTCCATTGAAGCTTTATCTTTATCCATTCGGTGTGCCACCATGCTTGCCAGGACTTGCGAGCTGTGTTTTATTTTGTTCCTTGATGGCTCCCCCAAATGATATCTATACACTGCATAGCTCTCAAGGGGAGCATCCCTCTTTGTAGCTCCTGGTGGAGGAATAACTATTTCCTACGTTCTTTCCCCTGTCTCATTGAAAGTGGTTCGTGAGTGCATTTTGGCTTTCTTAGGGGGCTTGGTCTTGTATGCCTGAGCGATCTTCATTACATCTATATCCCCCATTTTGCTCACGAGGTCCCATTTATCCTTAACTTGTTCTTCGATCCAAATAAGGGGTCTGGTCTGGAATCCTACTAGAGTCATGGATCTTGATGTTGGCTTTGATGCACTGAATGGTGGTGTCATCGACATATTGGTTAAGGGGAGTGTCACTGGAGCAGGCTGAGAGCCTAACACAATCTACTCGGCCTCCTCATTACTTTTCGACCCGATATCCTTTTCATCAACTCCTCGCTCCCTTTTTTTGCCTGGCTCTATCTACTCCAGAACTTCAAAACTTACCCCGACCTGTTGGGATTCCAAGAGTAATTTGTCTATGGAACTTCCCTGCTCTGTGAGCTGAGTAGAAGGCTCTGCAACCAGTTTGTCCTCTGCACTTGGCTGAGCAACCTGGATGGAAGAAGCTATGGTGTCCTCCCTGTCACCATTGGGCAACTCTTCACCAATCACAACTTCAACATCTTTATGCTTAGCAGGATCATGGACCTTAATATGGGGGAGAAGACCTTAGGGTACTTCAATTGAGGTAGTACCTTCAAAGACTCCTATTTCAATAGTTTTATCCAATTGATCCGCTTCTTTATTTATTTTTGGAGGGGTAAGGGTACCCATTTGTAGGGTTGATCCCCTACCTTCCCCAAAATCAACTTCTCCCTCTGGTGCCAAGCTTGACGCCATTAGAGGGGGAAGAACTTGTGGTGCTGCTTCGACAGCCATAGTAACATCCGTTTGTTCCTCTTTCTGTACTCCCACCTTTTCATTATTGGTGTGGGATTGATCATTATGCATTAGCTCCTTCTCAATTTCATCCCAAAATTATTGTACATTCCTAATTTCATCACCCTTGTCTTGGCTTAGTGGCTGGGTTATAACATTTTATACAAACATCTTCATTTATAAAGAGATCATTTCCTTTTCTTAGGGAGATTGAACCTATGTAGCCACCTCAATCCCAACCTAAAACACATCATCAAAGGACAAAGGATCATCTGAAGCCAAAACATGTTCCTCATCACCTTTACCTTCCACTCCCATGGGTCCCAATTATTCAAATAATCCCATGGTCAAAGGTTTCACTAGGGTCTGTGGTCTATCCCTTAGAGTTTTATGTCCAGTCTTCACCTGGGGAGGAGTGAAAGCCCTTATCTGAATCATCTTCATCACTCACATCCCTTAACCTTTGCTCATATGAGGACTTATCTTCTTATGGCTTCATAGAGGTTTCCTTGGGGGGTAGGTCCTTGTACATTAATTCTTTTTTTTCTTAAGGCTCCCCACCTGAGGCTATAATGCTTTCTTGGTTCTCTTAGGCCTTGGCTACTCTAATTCTTCCACTCCAATTTTCCTCATGTAAGACTTTGGGGAATGATCAGTTACTAGTTGTTATGCAGGTGATCCAAGCGGGGCAAGAATTTGAAAATCTAGCATTGTGGGAACTCCCTCAATTGTGATGGATATGGGAGTGGCACTAGCTAGTTACACCTCTCCTATAATTATTTTGTCCCAATTTTTTGGTAGACTTGTCAACTTTAAAAATTACATCCTTGTTTTGGATTGGGTGATCATTATTGATTCTACATCAATATTTTTGAATAAGTCAACATCACTCACCTTTCACTTACCCTTGCCTCTTATCACTACTAATGGTGCTGGAGGATTGCCCATGCATGCTGGAAGGAATGGTTTGAACTCCCTATCAAAGTTATTGAAGGGTGGGGGTGTCATATGTACCTAGGTCAACACCATGCTCCTTTAACCACATAAATTTTCTCCTCATTATAGGAAAATATCTCCATGCAATGGAGTCATTTTCCTAGGCAGTGAATCTACATGTGTTATAGGTTGTGGTTAAATACTCTTTTTTATATATATTGATACCACTAACATCTTGTCATCCACCATATCTTTGGGGATGAGGGTTATATTATAGGTGAGTAATTATTTTACAATGAGTCTCATTTAGTCTATTTTTCTAACCTCTTCCTCAGTGGTGTAGTTAGACTAGATATCTTTAAAGTGTTATTGGTGAAAGATTATAGCAATTACAGTATTTATCAACCATCTTATATCATAGTTAGGTCTAGGAAGCATTTTTTCAATCCTATAGAGGCCCATTTCCTGCTCTAATCCCTTGGCTTTATCTAGGGAAGGGCATGTGTAAAATCCTATTTCCACTGGGAACTTTAAAGGATTATTTATTTTCTTGCCTACAATCATTTCATGTGAATGCACCATTTATCTGCATAATTCCATGATAGCAGCTTTGTCATCCACATACCTTAGAAATTTGTGAGGGGCACCTTGAGTAGCCACTTATGCTGATGCATGTGAATGTTTTGCACAAAATATATGAGGCACTGAATCTATCAATTATCTCCTGGGTTGCCTTGGTAATTTTATTTAGACTTCTTAAAGGGAAGAAAACGCGCATCATAGCATTGAAGAAATAAATTGTATACTATATAATAGTTGATCTTGAACCCTTCTAAAGTGACCTCTGGGTAAATCTCATATATCCTTAATCCCAAAATATTCATGGTAAGACCTAGGAAAGTCCTATTGTGCACCAGGATATACATCAAATAGGAAGACATAAAAAATACCCATGAATTTTTCATTTGAGAAGATTGAATTGCATAATTACATCATTTGGTTAAGCAATTTATTTCTCAACATAGTTTCCCAGTCCAAATTCTTTTTCCCTTCTAATACATAGCCATGGTTTGAACTTCTTTGTGGTGGGTACTCCATAGACCCTGGCAGCCATGGTGATAATATATTGAGGCAACTCATTGAATTCTATCAATTTTAGGTTTCTTGACAATTAAGAGACCTTTTACCTCTTCTTTGTAAGACAAGAAGAATTCACAATGTCCCATAGCATCTTATCATGTGTCTTCACATAGTTTTGGCACTCCTCCATGGTAAGCATGATACTATCAAGCTGGGGAGGGATTCCAAGCATGGCACTAAGGATCCTGAGTGTGAACAAACATACAACTGATTGACTCCCATCCATAATAGTCTTAGTGTTTGGGTGAAAAACATAGGCACACATAATAACTATCTTAGGATATGGGGCAGCCAAAGGGAATGTTGTCGCAGGGATCATGTAACTCATCTCAAGGTTGGTGACAATTAGGAGAGGATTTGGCTACTGTAAAACATTCAACAAAGCTATGAAATCTAAACCTTGAATATTTACATCTCTAATTTCATCAAGAATGGATGTAATATTGATTTTCACTATTGTAGAAGATGAATCCATTTCTTCCTAACTCACTAAATGTAATACCAAAATCTATAATGAATTATTCACACTAATAACTCTCCAAACACCCTCAAAATCCCTTTAGGAACACAACACTAGAGAGTCAAGGAATACTTACTAGAAACCATGAGAGTTACATGCATATGAAATTATAAAATCCTTGAGGAATTCACTGTGATCACTAGTCTTCACACTGTAAGTAGCTTCTGATACACATATCATTTGAAGGCACGAGTATTAGCTCTGAATGCAAAGGGTGAATTCAAATGAAGAGAAATGCTTAGTGATAATCCCTTACACTTAGATTAGGGTACCATTAATGATTTGAATGGAAATGGCTAATTACCAACTACCACATTGATTACTCAAGTAGCCTTTTGAAAAATGGAGGGAAGTATGATGGTGTCTTTTTTTGCAACACACAGACCCGCTTAAGCAAGTTTCACCTCTTAGCACCTCTTTGGGTTCATGGGGGTTTTTCACACCTTCTCACCCATCACTTCCCTCAGTACATTAGTGCAATACATCTTGAGTCTTTCATGGAGCATATAAATGCCATGTGTTATCACCTTGGGCCCCTAGTCCTCTAGGGACCTCTTGAACCTTACCTGACTTCCAAGTGAGGCAATCTTCAAAAAGGGCCTGATCATCAAAATCATTGAGATCTTGCCATGTGTCCTTAATCTTCCTTGCATGTTTTTGTGCTCACACCTTAGAGACCTTTTTAACCTTGACCACTGAAAGGCAAATATGGTGATCTTTGAATGAGGATCAAAACTCAAAAACCCTAAGGAGTTGACATGTGGCATCCTCTTTAACATATTTACTCAAACAATCAGCCCCTAGGAATTTTTTGTATGTTACCAATAAAAACCAATTGGGACATTCTTTAGAAAGGGACCCGAAACTTAAAACCCCCGAGAATCCGCCACGCATCCCAACTAGACGTGAGCTCGGATTCTCGATCACTTACCTTAGCACCATTCTTTTGATACGAGGAGTGCAAGTTTCTCCCAATGCCCAAAAATACTTTCATAACTTAATCATTGAAACCACTTAAGGTGCAGCAAGGCTACTTCCTCCGGAGCTACTAAGAATATCTTCTATCTTTAGGAAATACCCCTCGGGAGTTTGGCTAGGAGTGGAAGAACACTCCCACCTGGTAAGACAAAGGAGATGATTAATTACGAACATATATTCCGACTTTCCGAAGGACTGGGGCAAGCGACTGAACATTGACACTCATTTAGTTTGGATGCAGAAATTTAAGTGATAGGGGCCCAATTGCCCCAGTGCAATTTTGGGCACTAACACTAACCAAGGTAGCCCACTTCATACCAAGCAAGTTGACAGATAATGCCCCTGTGCTTGCAAAGAAATTCGTAAAGGTGTATCCATTGCATGATTTTCCAAAGAAGATCATTTTAAATCGAGATCCGAGGATGACTTGTAGGTTTTGGTTGACTCTGAATTCAACTCTGGGTATGCAATTGAATTTCAGCACTACTTATCACCCGCAAACCGATGGACAGACAGAGAGAGTTAACCAGATTTTAGAAGATCTTTGTATGTATTGCATGGATCAGCAATACAAGTAGGAGTACCTTCAATTGGTTGAGTTTGCTTACAACTCATACCAATCAGCATTGCAAATGGCTCCGTTTGAGGCATTGTACGAAAGTAGGTGTAAAACAACAATCAATTGGGACAAGTAGTCTTTGAACCTGAGATGCTTTAAAAAATGAAAGGGCAAGTCAGGACAATCAGGGAGAGGTTGGTCGAGGCTAACGATAGACAGAAAAGTTATGTTGATCTGAAGAGAACAAGACAATTTTTTGTAGGTGATAGTGTTTATGCGGGTTAAACCACAAAAAAGCTCGATTAAATTCAAGAAGTCTACGAAACTTTCACCAAGAGATGTGAGACCCTTCAAGGTTTTGGAAGTGATCAACCATGTAGCATATAGGTTTGCATTGCCACCAGCTCTAGCTCTTTTGCATAATGTCTTCCATGTGTCTTATCTTAAAAAGTATGTTATTGATCCTTCAAATGTGTTGGATTAGAATGCTTTGCAGGTTTTAAATCTTCAAGTGGTCATAGTAGAACAATTCAAAATAATTGACATTCGCAAACTCAGTTTGCGTGATAGAGAAATGTCACAGTATAAGGTCCAGTGGGACCAATATTCTGAAGATAGTTCTACTTGGGAGGACTATAATGAGTTTTACAGGGCATTTCCACATTTGTTTGCTTGATTTGCTGCTACATATTATATTATTTTCTGCTAAATAATGTTTTAAATTCAGAACTTGTGTTCGGATTAATGTCATCGAGACGATGACCAGCTTTAGGAGGATGTCACATCCTGATTTCTCTATAAGCGGAAAACCTGTTTGATCTGTGGATTATTATGGTTGATAGTTGATTGACTATTGGTTTATTAAGCTTTGTCATATGATGATTATGGAACAATTATATGTTGCTTAATTTACATGATTAATTAGCTATGAATTAGCTGTACTTTTATTATCTGTACATTATGATCATGTTAATTAGTTTATACAACAATATTTTATGGATATATTTGTGTTTCGGACTAACTACCTTTATTGTTGTGAGGTGGATGCAGGTCAGATCCATCACTCAGAGTGTGATAGAGGGAGAGCATCATCAGAGAGAGTGGTGTAGATGGAGACGTTGGGGGATGACAGAGAGAGAAAACAAAAACCCATGCACACACCACAGTAGTATATCATGTTTTATGATAAATTGCTTGAGTTAGATAGTTGTAACATGTTTTGTGTTACTTTCATTTAGTGATTGTTAATATGTTTTCTAGTGTGATCTTAGTTGATGTTGATGATCGTGTTGATTTGTTTGAGTGATTTCACTAATCTTGTTGTCATATGTAGCTTATCTTGTATGATGTTATTACATGGTTGACTGCGTGAATTCGTACATGTTTTACTTGCCTCATTGTTTTATTGGGTATAGTTGTATAGTATAACGATGTGATGTTATATATGCATTGCTATAGTAAGTTGTAGACGGCTTCTATTGTTGATATTTGATATATAGGATTAAGGTGATAATAATAATTAGAAGATTATTATAATAATAAATATATATCCTAATGTCAAAAAGATATCAATACCATTATTTGAAAATGTCATTATAAATGATTCACTGTTGACTGAGGGTTTAATATTTATAATATATTAAACAATGATTATATTGTTAAATGATTAGGTGAAATCATTGTGTTTTGCAAAGTGTTTATTACTAATAAGTGAGAGTCAATAAATTATTTAGTTGACCTATTAAACTAACCACTAGTTAGAAGGTCGAATGCTTTTGTAATGGTTATTATGTTAAATGGACTTATATTATTGTCGATGGTTGACATTGCATGGAAAGACAGTTATAATGACTTGTCATTTAGTCGGTTTGTGAAAACTAGTCGACATACCTTTTAATTATACAATGATCAAGACTTTCGTATAATCGATGATTTCTTGAATCAATGTTGACATGCATAGTTCGAAGTTGGTAATATAAAGTTGGTTTATTTTGATTATGAGGGAACATTCGAGATTATTAGGGTTAACTTGGCTTGTATTGTGTTAAATATACAAACCAGGAAATAGATTTGTTGGTTTGCATGGGAAACACCTAGTTGACTGCTAGTTGGTTAATCATGACGGAATAATTGGAGAGTTATGTGGCATGCTACAAGCATGTAGATGAATAAAATGATGAAGAGGAGACCATGGAGGGCACGGTTGGCCTACCGGAGTTTTGAAGAGAAAATTCGAGCTAACGAGGAAAGGAGAACTCGAATCATTTGCATTGTCTTGAGAGATTGCGTAACCAGGTCGATTTGTTTTAAGATTTATTTGTTTTGATATGGATATTAGTAATTAAATCATGAAGGGCTTAGTTTATATGGATTAAAAACTGTTAAATGGGCTAAATGATGGGCCCTGGGGCCCTGTGGATGGCTCGGCCATCCACAGAACCCATCATATAACCCAAAAACTTGGTAAATGGCCATAGTTATGAACTCTTGTTTTGCACACTAATATTTTTCCGCACAAACCCTGTAAGGGACAGATTATATTTCTATTGTGTCCAAATTTGTAATATGGGTAACCGTTTAAATGAATTTTGTGTATTGTGGGTATGGTTGAAAACCCTAGGCAAAGAAAACGGGTTTATAATTATTTTAACAGAGTATATTTATATGTTTTCGATGGAGATATCCTTTAGTTAATTGTTCTAAGGATACGGGGCATTGGTTAAATAAACCTAAAGTTAGGTAGGAGGTAAGTACAAACAGTTTAATTATGGCTATAAGGGTCAACTGTGTATTGAACTTGTTTCGCTGCATAAAAATAGAAATTGAGTTATTTTTTTAATTCATTTATCTTATATATATATGTATGTGTGTATATATATATATGTGTGTGTGTGTATGTATGTATGTATATATATGTGTGTGTGTGTGTGTGTGTATAACTGCATATATATAATATTATACACACACCCACTGCACATATGTGTGTGTGTGCAATGGGTGTGTGTATATATATAATATTATACAC